>JAUPFT010000012.1:2867500-3465000 GCA_036936625.1 Parnassius smintheus behrii
ACTTCATTTTAATTAATCTTTTAAATATTAATCCAACCGTTATCAAGCAGGTACGAGGTGATCATGGGTTATGACAGAAAGACCTTAGGGCAGAAGAAGCATATCGTTTACCCTTGGCGTAAAATTTCCAGATTGATGATGAAAATCATTGTCTGGCCACACGTTTTCGCTCGCTAAATACGGCGGTTGACCGTATTTTGGCGGTATAAGGATATCCACTCCTCCATATCTTCCTGTATTTGTTGTAGGCCACAGAGGGACCTGAACCATGATGTAGGCTGTAGCATCTGCCTAAAAGTTGGTGGGCGGGATTGCAAGCGCAGCAGTTGCGGCAAAATTCTCCCTACGAGGCAATCTATGTGGAAAGTCCATGCTATACCTTGGCGGTAAAAGACACACACACACGCGCGCACACACACACACACACACACATATATATATATATATATATATATATATATATATATATATATATATATATATATATATATATATATATATATATATATATAAACGTTCTGGGACGCGAGGAAAAACTACAAATCGCTCACAAGGAAATTAATAATAATAATAAAAATAACAATAATAATAATAATAAAATAATAAAATGGCGTAGGGAAGTGACGACCCCATCGCCCGCTGACGTAACAGTTATGTGACAAAACTGCTACGTCGGCGCAGTCAGTCAGCATCCTGCCAAGAGGTGTGAGCGCCGTGCCTAGGCAAAATTGTAGGTGCAAAGGTCCGTTTGTGCATATGACCCAACCACGAAACGGTGCCGGGTTTGGGCGTCTCCCGTTATTTGGCGCCCATAAAATGGATGATGGCACAAAGAGGAACGCGCATAGGGCCGCTGCCTGGGGGTCGCCGGGGCGCGTCTGGAGCTGGCGCTGGACGCGGCAGTATGCGGGCCGCCAGCCGAGCGCGAGGAGCTGCACGATCACCTAGCAGCCCCTCGCATCCATCATCCCCACCAGAAGGCTTGGTGTCGGCTGGGTCTTCTCGGACTCAGCAAGCGGCACCCGCCGCTGGTGGAGCACGTCGCATGCGTTGGACAAAATCTATGAATGAAAACGCATTGCGGGCGTACTATAGGGCGAAAGGGGAAGAAACTGTGGGAATAGCGTATAGGTCTCGGATGCACTGCTTTTTTGCTGAGCTGGAGCCTTCTATCCCCGTCACGGAACAAAACCTGGCAGACCGAGTTCGGTACATCATGCGCTCGAAAATATTTGATGATGCCGAATTCGAACGACTACGACGTGAGGCTATTCCGTCGTCGAATGAATCGGCTATGGCTGGAGATGCAGCTCCACATACGACAGACCAGCATCCACACGTGGAAGCCGCCATGGATCTTCCAGTTGTGGTTGATTCGAACGACGATGAAAAAGTCTCCCACGAACTAGAGGAAATGAGGAGTATATTGGAAGAGGCGATTTTGGAAACGCGCAGCACCCCTATCGAAAATCGACCGCGACTTCCCCGCATACCCCTAAGCAAGCGAAATCGGGCTGTCGTGAGGGCTCTTAACCCAATGCTGGTGACCTATTTGGAAGCCAGCCGGGACCTTTGCGAGACGGACTCAATTCTCTTTGGCGCCGCAGTGGCAGTTTGACGTATTATTGGCGCCAAACTTCCCATGGCTGGACGCGCTACTACACAAAGTAGCGCCATCCCAGCCTGGAGAAAAAGAATCGAGGACCGTATCGCAAAGGCAAGGGCCCTTATCGGCAGACTGACAAGCTTCAGGTCGGGTAATAATAGACCGAGGATTATGCGCACCGTTAGGATGGCGTTTGCTGGGACAAACATCAGTTTGTCCCAGCCGGATATCACGCAGAAACTAACTGAGCGCATAGACGACCTGAAGCAAAAGATCGCTGCTTGGGGGAAGCGGATTCGAGGATTTACCGAGAGGTCAAGGCGGTTCAACCAGAATCGTCTCTTCCAGAGTGATCAGAAGAGGCTCTATAAATCATTGGAGCGACCAAAGCTATGTGGAGCGGGCCAAGGACCGGATCAGGCTGACATTATCGCATTCTGGCGTGGCCTGTGGTTAGAGCCCGTAAACCATAGCGAGGGCCCTTGGATGGAAGTTGTGGCGAGCCAGGGTGCGAGTGTTACGCCTATGGACCCCATCACCGTAACGCCGGAAGACGTGGCTGAGGCGGTCCGTAGGGCCCCGAACTGGAAAAGACCGGGGCTTGACGGGCTGCATCATTACTGGCTGGAGGGGTTCATAGTGTGTCACGCTGTGCTCGCCCGACAGTTTCAAGAGGCCCTCGACCAGAAGTCGCTCCCGAGCCTCTTCACTACTGGGATCACTCACTTGGTTCCTAAAGATCAGGATACCACAGACCCGAGCAAATACCGCCCCATCACGTGATACCTGGGTATGTCACAGAACATCGGTATCGATGAGGCTGGTATGAAACAGTCAGTTTGCGACGTGTTTTATGCAAGCTTGACCAAAGTGCTTAACAGCCTATTGTCCGGTGTGAATAAGACACACGCATATAACGGCTGGATCATGCCTGTCCTCATATATACTTACCCCTCTATCCTTAGCCAACGAGCAATGGCAAGACCCGGCAGTGCAGACAATTTCCGACCGGGAGACCGTGTGGAAGGAGAAGGAGCTCCACGGGAGGTTCTACAAGGCTCTACATGAGCCTTTCGTAGACACAGTAGCCTCCCTCCACTGGCTACGCTTTAGTGATCTCTTCGGGGAAACCGAGGGCTTTGTCTGTGCAATACAGGATCAGGTTATTAAGACCAACAACTATCGGAGATACATCCTAAAGGATGGCACCGTGGACATCTGTCGAGCTTGTCGCCATCCCGGTGAGTCACTTAGGCATGTCATCTCCGGTTGTTCGGCGCTTTCTAACTCTGAGTACTTGCACAGGCACAACCTAGTAGCCAGAATTCTTCACCAGGAGCTCGCTCTGAAATATGGTCTCGAGGATCGGAATTTTTTTTTTTTTTTTATAGAAGAGGGGGCAAACGAGCATGCGGCTCACCTGATGTTAAGTGACTACCGCCGCCCATGATCAACCGCAACACCAGGAGACAGAAAGGAGTAAGCTCTTTTCTTGAAGGTCCCCAGGTCGTATCGGTCCGGAAAAATCGCCGGTGATAAACTATTCCACAGAGAGGTTGTACGTGGAAGAAAACTCCTTGTGAAACGTACAGTGGTGGACCGCCAAGCATCCAGATGGTGTGGATGGTATCGGGACGTTTGCCGTGTCGTGCGTTCACGAAATTTGGCGGCTGGGATTAATCCGAACAATTCCTCAGAGCACTCCCCGTGATAGATGCGATAAAATACGCAAAGAGATGCAACATCTCTTCGCAACGCCAGTGAATCGAGCCGATCGGAAAGCACTCGGTCGTCGACGATTCGAGCCGCTCTGCGCTGGATGCGGTCAAGTGGAAGGAGCTGGTACTGGGGAGCCCCAGCCCAGAGATGGGAACAGTATTCCATGTGCGGCCGACCCTGCGCCTTGTAAAGTTGCAGGCGGTGTGCCGGCATGAAATACTGTCCCGCTCTGCTGAGCACGCCAAGCTTTTTAGAGGCCAATTTGGCCTTCCCTTCCAAGTGACCACGAAACTGCACGTCACTCGATATGTCGACGCCGAGGATTCCGATACTGGCTGAGGCAACAAGGGGAGTGCCTTGAAACTGAGGGGATACGACAAAGGGGTTCTTTTTAGCGGTTAACGCGCAAACTTGTGTCTTCTGGGGGTTAAACTGCACTAGATTTAGTCGTCCCCAATCCGAGACTCTGTACAGCAAAGACTCGACTTCAGACACAAGTTTGTCCCGGCACTCGGAGACGTTTTCCCGAGAAATATTGGCTCGGCCGGTGTAAAGAGCATCACCAGTGCTGTCATCTGCATAGCAATGAATGTTGCTATGCAGATGACAGCACAATCAAAATTGCCGCATTACAAGTACTTGCCGGAAGCCGCGCTCGAAAATGATCGTGCCAGGCTCTATTGGGACCGAGCCATCATCACAGACAGGACTATTCTTGCGAATAAGCCTGATATTGTGCTGATGGACCGGGCACAGTCAAGGATATTTTTGGTCGAAATTACCATTCCGTATGACGAGAACCTCGTGAAAGCCGAAACAGACTAGCAAACAAAATATCTGGACCTGGCTCACGAGGTGACCGACATGTGGGGTGGTCTGCCGACTGAAATTATTCCTGTAGTCGTCTCTGCAAACGGGCTAATACCAGTCAGCCTCTCGGGTCATCTGAGGCGACTGGGACTACGTGGCGGACCGCTACGGGCTCAAATGCAGAAGGCGGTGCTCATCGATACCGCCCGCATCGTCCACCGGTTTCTTTCCCTTTCCCCTAACCCTCGGCCGTTTGGTCTCCCCTGCCGAGGGCGTCCATCTGGTTGGGCTTTTATTTATTTATGTATTTTTATATTTATTTTATGTTATTGATATTTATGTATTACATACATTTCATTTATAATTATATATTTATAGAACCCAACCAGATGAGAAAAATATAAAGATACCCCACAATAATAATAATAATATAAGGCATTTGACTCGGTGCCCCATACATGGCTAAAGAGGGTCCTCGAGCTGTACAAGATTGACTGTACAGTTCGAGACCTCCTCGAGCAGTGTATGGGACAGTGGAGTACGATCCTCTGTCATCTGGGCGAGCGGATGACGGCTGCGGAAAGCCGCATAGGGATAAGAAGGGGTATATTCCAGGGCGACTGTCTGAGTCCAATCTGGTTCTGCCTCTCTTTGAACCCTCTCAGTACTTTACTGGAGGGCTCCGGGAGGGGATTTCAGCTTCGGAAGGGAGGTACAAAAGTGACCCACCTTTTCTATATGGATGACCTCAAATTATTCGCCTCCAGTCGCTCCCATCTAATGGAATTGCTAAACATCACTTGTGAATTTAGCAATTCTATTGTAATGGAGCTGGGGACGGATAAGTGTGCGGTCCTCCATGTTGAAAGGGGAAGGGTTGCTAACTCTGAGGGCATTGACTTATCTATGCCCGTCAACTTAAGGGCCCTTTCCGAGGCTGAAACATACCGATACTTGGGTATGTCACAGAACATCGGTATCGATGAGGCTGGTATGAAACAGTCAGTTTGCGACGTGTTTTATGCACGCTTGACCAAAGTGCTTAACAGCCTTTTGTCCGGTGTGAATAAGGCACATGCATATAACGGTTGGGTCATGCCTGTCCTCATGTATACCTTTGGCATACTCAGGTGGAGTCAGACTGAACTTAACGCCCTGGATAGAAAAGTCTGCACTACAATGACGTCCCATAGGATGCATCATCCGAGATCGTCGGTAATGAGGCTGTACTTGCCGCGAAAGCATGGTGGGCGTGGCTTCCTGAGCGCGCCCACCATGCATAATCGCGAAGTGTGCAGCCTCCGTCATTACTTCCTGGCGAGATCGGATGATCCATTCTATAAGGACGTCATTTCTAGTGATAAAGGACTTACCCCTCTATCCTTAGCCAACGAGCAATGGCAAGACCCGGCAGTACAGAGCATTTCCGACCGGGAGACCGTATGGAAGGAGAAGGAGCTCCATGGGAGGTACTACAGGGCTCTACATGAGCCTTACGTAGATACAGCCGCCTCCCTCAACTGGCTACGTTTCGGTGACCTCTTCGGGGAAACCGAGGGTTTTGTCTGTGCAATACAGGATCAGGTTATTAAGACCAACAACTATCGGAGATACATCCTAAAGAATGGCACTGTCGACGTCTGTCGAGCTTGTCGCCATCCCGGGGATTCACTTAGGCATGTCATTTCCGGTTGTTCGGCGCTTTCTAACTCTGAGTACTTGCACAGGCACAACTTAGTAGCCAAAATTCTACACCAGGAGCTCGCTCTGAAATACGGTCTCGTGGACCGGAAATTGCCGTATTACAAGTACTTGCCGGAAGCCGTGCTCGAAAATGACCGCGCCAGGCTCTACTGGGACCGGGCCATCATCACAGACAGGACTATTCTTGCGAATAAGCCTGATATTGTGCTGATGGACCGGGCACAGTCAAGGATATTTTTGATCGACATTACCATTCCGTATGACGAGAACCTCGTGAAAGCCGAAACAGATAAACAAACAAAATATCTGGACCTTGCTCACGAGGTGACCGACATGTGGTGTGGTGTGTTGACCGAAATTATTCCTGTAGTCGTCTCTGCGAATGGGCTAATCCCAGTCAGCCTCTCGGGTCATCTGAGGCGACTGGAACTCCGTGACGGACCGCTCCGGGCTCAAATGCAGAAGGCGTTGCTCCTCGATACCGCCCGCATCGTCCGCCGGTTTCTTTCCCTTTCCCCCTAAACCTCGGCCGTCTGGTCTCCCCTGCCGAGGGCTCCCATCTGGTTGGATCTTATTTATTTAAGTAGTTTTTGTATTTATTTTATTTTATTGATATTTATGTACATTTATCTTTTCATTTTAATTTATAATTATATATTTATAGAACCCAACCAGGTGAGAAAATTATATAGATACCCCAATAATAATATTACTTATAATAAAAATGTACTTACAATAAAAATGTACATGCAAATCTATACAGAAGAAGTAAAATAAAAAAAGAAAAATACAATTTAGAATAAAACACAGCCAGACCTCTCTTCCTCAGAGGAACAAAATAATAAAATTGAGCAAATGAATCCTCCTGCGAAACCTATACATAAAATAATTAAAAAATAGCTCTATATTTCTTATTATATCCAAAACATCCGATCAGATCAAATAAAAATTATCCAGCAATATAATATTGATAAAAAATTGTGTTATTGTAATTATATTATAACGAACGGTAGAGTAAAGTTGGCTGCCTTGAAAATAAACTAACCGACTTATCCGAATCGGACATCAACACGACAATGGACTCCACTCAATTGGTTTACTAGATTAGGAGCATTACTCAAAAATTGCAACGTACAAATATATATATGGCTATCTAAAAACATTTATGTGGAGCCGTTATATATGACTGCAGAGTTGAAATATTTAATAGCCTCTTAAATGTGATATGTTCTTCTGGTGTACCGATAAACTGAAAAAAGGACATTATATGCATACTAAAAGAAATTTTTAATTCTTTTCAATCGGATTATCATACTCGGGTATTATGCAATTCAGAAGAATTACTAAAGGAAGAATAAAATCATTAATTATTGTACGTGGTAGAGCCATAATCATCATTATTACAGCCACACTTCACTACTTCACAAGTCCACTGCTGAACATAGGCTTCCCCCAAGGAGTGCCACAAGGTATGCTCCTGAGCCACCTGCACCCACCGACTTCCTGCATGACTTACCAGGTCGTCACTCCATCTATAGTCAACCAAATCCAAGAAATACATTTTGATGTTTCACATTAACCATTCCGCAATAACTTTGCACAAGCGTACTCACACGATTTAAAATAACCTTTTACGTAAATCCGAAGAGTTATGAAATTACAACGTGTATAATTTTTTATCACTTATTTAAATTTGAAATTTTCAAACAAAGCAAAATATTTAATAATAACGACGAACGAACGAGAAACGACATGTCGCTATGCATATTACCGTAGTGTTTGGATAATTAAAATTCATTGTTTTGAATATTTTTAAAGATTTTTAAAAATATTCGAATAATCGGTAAAAATATTCTAATAATCGACAATTAATTTCTTTAATGTATTATTTGTTTAATTTAATTTTTATTTTCAAATTTCCTTAATCATGAATCATGAATAAAACAAGTTTCTTTTTTTTTCACTCTGTCAAAGTAAATTTTTGTAGGAAAAAAACTCATATACAAGGCCGTGCTAAAATAACCACTACATAATTTCAATATCTCGCCATTTTGGTACCAGTTACTCGACTCCACAGAATCAGTAATTAATTTTTGAGGCGATGTATACGCTTTTATAACAAAATGCCAGAAAATATACAAAATGTGTGTATTTTCTGGCATTTTGTACGTGGTAGAGCCACGCTACATCTATATTATAGTTGTAGCACGAATGGGTCAGCTCAACCAGGGTAGGACCACGCTCTCACAGAATACCAACGTAAAAGGCAGCGTAATGCTGATGTGTAAAGAACCAGAGATTCTTTTTACTGGAATCGAGGCATTCCATCTTAGTCTTCAGGGGTGACAACGCATTTGCATTTCGATTCTTAATTGAGGATAAATGTGTATGTTTATGGGCCATAGCATCCACTTACCATCAAGTGGACTGTGTGCTCGATTGTCACCCAATGCTATAAAAAAATTCGTTAAAGCATGTGCCCATGTCACAAAAGATGACTTGGCAAAAGTGGTAGAAAAAACAAAAAAATGATTATGAATGACTTTGTAAGAGACATTAATTTTGACTGCATTATTGAAAATCAAATAATAATTAATATAAACAACGACATCTCTGCTAGTTGTACCGAAAGTGATCGAATAATTTAATTTTTAATCTACTTTCAATCTTAAATTTTTATAACTGTGCCTCTAGAAATAAGCAGTAACAACAAATACGAAGAAACTGATAAATCTTGTGTTATAAATAGTCCGTTTTTAATTTATTCTGGTATCGTTCAAACCAAACTGTAAATGATTACCAATCTTAAATAATCGATATCGATTTTTTTAAGAATCGAACATTGTACGTTCCGATTTTTTCGTTGGCATGCTTGCAATAAGTCTGACAGCTGTCAAAATGTATTTCTTAGATTTGGTAGACTATAGTGAGGGGTCGCCCTACACTACGCCTACCGGTACGAGGCTGCCACTCGAGAAGCTTTTTCCCCATCGGCTGCCGGTTATTCGAGCTATATGGCCGAACCATTGCCACTTCAACTTACTAATCCGTTGGGCCATGTCGGTCAATCCGGTTCTGCTGCGGGTATCCTCATTTCTTAGTTTATCACGCAGAGAAACCCCGAGCATAGCCCTCTCCAAAGCTCGCTGAGCGACCTTGAGCATCCTCAGACGACCAGCAGTAAAAGACCACGTCTCCAATCCATAAGTCATCACTGGCAACACGCACTGGTTGCACTTACGCCATGCTGCAGTTTTATTAGTAGTATAGTTGTAGCACGAATGGGTCGGCTTGACCGGGAAGTACCACGCTTTCACAGAATACCAGCGTAAAATAGTAGCTTAATGCTGCTGTGTTTCGTATGGTGAGTGTAGAGAACCAGTCCTCACGGGTGACATCGCATATATTAATAGTCTTAACTTATTATATTTATACCTTTAAACGAGCAACACTTGTATATATACAATCGGAATCTCGGAAACGGCTCTAACGATTTTCATAAAATTTAGTGTCCAGGGAGTTTCGGGGGCAATAAATCGATCTAGCTAGGATTAATTTTTAGAAAATGTCGTTTTATCCGTGTTTTCAGGCAATAAAAATTGCTGCAATATCGTTAGAATAAGAAGGCAAATTTTGACAGTTTATCAACAATTATAAATAGCTAAATTGGTATATTGGGCGGTCACAAAATCGTAATACTCTGGTTCGAGTTCTATCTTCAGACCGACTTTTTTCATTGTTTTTTCAAGTTCCTTTCTTTTTTGAAAAAAATCTATTATTTCGAGCCCATTTTAGTATTTTTTTAAAAATACGAAAATTTAAATTAAACTAATTACACTCATGAATTTTTATTCAAATAACCAGTTCAGTTTTTTTCTTTTAAGTCGCTAAGTTAAAAAAATATTATTCGTATTTCATCAGTATGCAATTTGTATCTAAATATAATTTCCAAAACAAACGAATTAAAAAGAAAACCGAGCGAAAAATACCGAGCAAAGCTCGGCCAACCAGCTACTAGTCTTAATATATAACCAAAATGCAGATGCGTTGTTTTCTATATGTTAATAGTCTTAAAATACACACTTTATAGTATCTTTTGATTATATTTTATGAAATGTAAAATTCTTTGTACACGCATTTAGATTTTGTTTAAGTTATGATTCGGCGACGGCAGGAGAAGAAATTAGTGACTTTGTGGTTAAGATAGGAATATCAGTAAAATATTTCTCAAAAACCATTGCAACTTCCTGATCTGATTTGGTTAATTTATTGTCAAAATTTAACTGGTAGTTTGAATTGCGAGAGTGGACCTTACCAGATTCACTATCAATTATACTCCATGTCATTAAATTTTATTAGAAGCCGTTTTTATTTTATTGCTCAAATAAAATGACCTGGCTATGGAGCACACCCTTTTAAATATTTTTGAATTTTTTTTACATATTCCCTATAATCGACGTCAAGATTATATGACCTTTTGTTGTATAGTTCATATAACTTTTGTCTACTCTTATGGACCCCCAGTGTCGCCCATTCATTGAATGCCTTGCGCTTGTTCAAGGAGAATGTTTTAGAACTAAAAGCATTATCAAATACTTATATACGATATCGTTGTAGACAACATAATCCTCGGTGTAGCTATATTATTGCTATAGCATGAATGGGTCGACTCGATCAGGGAAAAACCACACTTTCACAGAAAACCAGCGTTTAATAGCAGTTCAATGTTGCTGTGTTGATATCACGAATATTGAGATCCAGAGACCCTTTTTACTGGATATGAGGCGTTTCATCTTAGTCCTCAGCATTTGAAACATTTACAGCATAGATGTAAATGTTTATGGGCCACATTACAACAGATTCCCATACCATCAGGTGGCTGTGCTCGACATCCTTATTCTTTTAAATTCAATTAAAAATAAAGTACCGGTCTATATTTCCCCTATTAAATGTTTCATATAGGTACTTATTTTTATTAATAAAATAGTAAATCACTTCGTTTTGACTGCGCTATAATTTTACAATTTTTTTAACCAGAACATGAATTTTGATAACGAGTGTCAATTTAATTAAAAAATATAGTGTATATAATATATCAATATCTATCAATCTATTTACTACAGCCTACCAATAGTCCACTACTGAACATAAACCTACTCCTTAGATTGCATCATATGTGGGATTTTACCAAAGTTACCACGCTTGACAGGCGGTCATCAATTAAATAATCCTCTTAAAATTTCAATTGAATTTAAATTAACGAAGAATGTATTTGCACAAACGTAACTGTACACTTTCTAATATTGGAGCTAAACATGAATTATGCATTTTCAACCTTGTCGTCATCATTACAGCCCAGCTTATCAAAAGTCTGCCACCAAACAAAGGCCTCATAGATTTCCTCATACTCGCCTTAGTTGTCACGAGTTGTTAAACGCAATCTCTTTATTTTAGATAGTTATCAAGAAACTGCTGTCTTTTTTTCTCCCCTATGCATTTTGAATAGAAAATAATATTAATCATTGTATAACAATAGGCAGTTTTTACTTGTTTCTGCTTTATTTTTCACTCACATATTTCTAACTCTACAAAGTTGCCACTTGGAAACATTTTGCACTCAATTTGAATTTGTTTCCTTCAATTAAATATTGTAAATTGTTATTGTTTCCTTTTTACCTTATATTTTCTTTCCTTTAAACATAATATTTCATTAAAATATTTATAATATAGTGATATTATAATTTATTTTTAAAAACAAAATATTACTACAAATATTCAGTGAGGTTAAGGGAAAAAAGCATGTTTGCGGGGTGTTGTGTGAAACTTTTCCAGAATTTACATACTTCAACGACAGAGGCTAATCGGCTACTGTACTCAGTCGTTATGTGTGTCACATGTCGCAGGGTCATTGTTGTATTGCTTGCCTCCGGTTTGATTCTTAATTGATTTACATTTTTACTATTATAAACCAGTGCTTAACCTATTTACAAAATCCTATTCATTCTTGCCTTGAGTTCAATCAAAAATTCCAAATTATTTCACTCTTTTGCTGCACTGAAAAATGATGAAGAAAACCACTTGGTTCGAATGCGTAATATGTCTACAACAAAACGGTGGAGACTGGCCGATTATCTGGTTATCTGATGGTGGAAGGAAAAGGGAGAATATATGCTGCAGAACACTGAAAGGCCATTTGTAACTGTGCTCGAGATAGGTTAGATTTGCTTTAACCAGATCAATGTCATAAGCCTCTCAACTCTCCTTCTTTTTGAGTCTATCCATATCCTCTCAAACGCCAAGTGGCCGGATCCGACCAAGGCGATATCTCTAAAAAAGTAGTCTCTAAATATAAGTTTTAATGGTTTTAAATGCTGTGGGTGGATGCGGTCGCATGCGACCGCTAGAGATTTGACGGCCGAATGCCTCTGCATAGGATTTTTATGGGGATTTTCGAACAAAAATATTCAACTTCTACGATTCGTGTCTAAAACAACAGGTCTTTTTATTTTATATTTACCCGTTTATGGCAGAATCAATTTTCACTGCTACTAAGTTTAAAAGCATTATTCAGCTTAACGTTTAATTAAGCTTTATTGAAGGAAACACCACGCTAATTGAAATTAGATACCGGAGCGTAAACCAGCCGTGGTGGAGAATTAATTGCAATACTTTATGCATCAGGGCTAAACAGCAATATACTGTGGTTAGTGTAGCATGAGTGCATTTTTTACATTAAATTTATGCGTATTGTGTCTAATAAAGTAATCTAATTAAATCGTATACATTTGTAGTAATAAATGGCAGTTTTATTTACAGTAATAATATTTCTTATCAGTGACAACTCTTATAAGGATTTAACCACTACATAATAGAATAACTGTAGAATATAATTCTTATTAAAATTATTTTTCATTATTTACCCTCGGTTCTGAAAATACCTATGTCCTGGAAAAAACAAGGAAGCACCCCAGCGGGATTATAATTATATTTTTAGACATTATGTTATTTTACAAGAATTTTTTACTATTTTATATGAAGTATAATATACCGTACCGTAATAAGTTCCGGTTCCGGTGTTTGAATAGTACGAACGTCATAAAGTGTGCTCCGAAAATATAAATCCATAACTGTTTAAGAACTGCATAAATCTACAAAGTGTTCAAGTGTATCGATAAATTAGGACTAAGAGTGCAAATAAAGTATTAAAAATCGTGTGTGTAAAGAACAAAATAAGTGCTAAAAAGTGCAAATAACTTTGTCTTCTTACACATAAACAATAGTTAATTCTTACATATAGCAGTGCTACTGTGCTACCAACATCTGAGAAAGATTACTTTTGCCTTGAATACGTGTCTTTTAAGCCTATAACGGAACATTGCGTTTCGTTCTACCATAGACTAAATAAGCTGCGTTCACAACTTAGAAGAATTATTCCAAGGCTTATAGTATTAATTTCCACTCCGTGCAAGGGAGAGTAGCGAAAATGGAAAACCTTCAATCTCTTTTCGATCAAATTAAAATATAAATGTCAAAACAAACTGATGACATCATGACATGATTCGACGAAAAATTAGTTCCTTTCAGAGTTGAAATGCAGGAATTAAGGTCAGAAAATGAGAAATTAAAGGAAAAGATAAAAAAATCTAGAAAAACATGCAAGGTCAAATAACCTAATTTTATACGGAGTAAAAGAAACTGAAAAATCGACCGACATTCTCATCGAAATCATTATAAAGAAATTTAAAGACGATCTAAATATTACCATAGAAGACAGAGACATAAACACGATAAACAGAATTGGCAAAAACAACATAGAAAATGGCAAGGACAGGCCAATCCTCCTGGCATTTGTAAACGTCTGGAAGAAAAACTTAATAATGGCAAATAAAAAGAAACTGAAAATGTTTATGTGTCTGAAGACTACCCGAAAGAAATCCTTGACAAAAGAAGGAAACTACAGCCCATATTAGAAGAAGAAAGGAAAAAAGGAAATTATGCATACATAAATTATGATAAGCTAGTTATCAAAGAGAGGAAACCAGGAATTGAGAAACACAAAAGAGAACCGTCAACCTCGCCCAATGCAAAAGAACACCCCCGTAAACAACAAGCGTCAACTAAAACACACCGTCTAAATGCTTTTGATTTAATGAGGCATAGAAGCAACTCTTTGCCTTCGGAAAACTGGCCAACTATTCAGAACGCATAGGAAATTGCCATCAGCCACCGGAACAAAACACTAAATAAACAAGAACTTAAAGATAATAAAAACAGAACATTCCCCACTTGTCATCGTGGGGAATCCGACTGCAACCCTCCACCAAATACAGAAACATATCGAGATTTAAAACAAACCCTCAAAATTTGCACCTATAATGTAAGATCACTTGCATCAGCAGAGCGATACCTTGAATTAAGTAATGCTTTAAAAAGTATCAACTGGGATATTCTAGGCCTCGCAGAAATCCGAAAAATAGGATGTGAGATCGAAGAATACAACGACTTTATTTTTTGTTACATTGGTGAAACCAAAGGACTACATGGAGTGGGATTTCTGATCAAGAAAAAATATAAAAACAACATTACCAACTTTATAGGAATCTCAGAAAGAGTAGCACTCTTACAAGTAAAATTTGAATGCTTCTCCTTATCAATAATTCAAACATATTCACCGACTGAGAGATCAACTGAAGAAGAAATTGAAGAATTCTACAATGACGTTGAATATGCTTACACCAAGACCGAAGGAAAGGTTATAGTCATGGGAGATTTCAATGCTGAAATTGGTTGTCCACAAGCAAACTATTACCCAATAATGGGAAAACATGGTGTGCAATGAAAGAGATGAACGTATCTTAAGCTACGCTTATCAACATAAATTGTCAATAATGAACTCATTTTTTAAAAAGAAGGAGAACCGAAGATGGACATGATTATCGCCTGACCAAAAGACTAAAAATGAAATAGATTTTAAATAAACACCATAAGCTTGTAACTAATATGGAAGTACTAAGCAAACTCAATTTCTCTTCCGATCACAGATTAGTGAGAGCAACAATACGCTTAAATCGCCCAATAAAGAGCAGAAAAACCTACACAACTCCACTAAAAATCCCCAAGACAGAAACAGAAATCAATAAACGTGTTGAAAATCTACGTGCACACACAGAATATATAGAAACAGAGCGCATCGACACCCAAACATATTACAATATTCTAGAAAGAGGTATAACAGAAAGTTTAAAAGACAAAAACACTACAAATCCTCATCAACATAATATTTTCTCCGATGACACAGTCCAACTTATAAGAACGCGCTCGGAACTACTACACATAAAGAATAAAACCAAAGAGATGAAAGAAGAACTTGGCAGAATACACAAAGAGGCTAATAGATCAGTCCGTAAGGACTACAACAATCACAGATATGAGATTATTACAAGAAACATCGAGAATTTCAGGAGTGCCAAAAAAGCCTATAAAATTAACTACACTCAAATCATGGATTCAGAAACTTGAGCACAACTCACAAGAAACAAATTCTAGAAGAGATGTAATAAGCCAGGCAACAAGGTTTTACAAAAGCTTATACACCAAACAAAATAACACTGAAATGGAAACGCAAGCAACCCACAAAAATACGAATGACAGTATCAGACCAATTGAAGACTCCGAAGTTTACGAATACGTCAAAAAGCTGAAGGCTTGGAAGAGTTCCGGACCAGATGGAATATGCAATGAAGCCCTAAAATAGGAGCACCCATCTTAATCCGCCATTTAACGCAACTATTTAACATGATACTAGACGAAGAAAAAGTACCAACACAATAGTGTACATCAGACATAATTCCGCTCTTCAAAAATGAAACCCCTTGGACATAGGGAATTATAGACCCATAAGTCTCATGGCAAGTATATACAAATATTTTTCATTTCATTTCATTCATACAATTCAAATATTCATCATATAATAGACCTCTGTATGTGGCCTTCATTGACTACAGCAAAGCTTTTGACAGTATCAGTCACTGTTCACTCTGGAACGCATTACAACAATCAAACATTAATTCTAAATGCATCAAAATCTTGAAATATATTTATGAAAATAGTACGAGCAGAATAAAATTAGAAAATAGAGGACACGAAATATACATAGAACGAGGCGTCAGGCAAGGCGATCCTCTATCCCCAAAACTCTTTATAGTAGTCCTTGAAAGTATTTTTCAAAAACTAGAATGGAAAAACAGGGGGGTGTACATCAACGGACACTATTTAAACCATCTGAGGTTCTCTGATGACATTGTTGTAATAACTGAAACCGCCATAGACCTAGAAGAAATGATCACAGCACTTGCTGGAAATGAATGCTGGAAAAACTAAGATAATATAACCAACAATCGTGAACACCCGATAGCGATAAAAGGCAACAATATAGAATATGTCAGCGAATACATCTACTTGGGTAAACAAATTTCGTTTAAAACGTCAAGCCATGAAGAAGAAGTAACAAGAAAAATTAACGCAACTTGGAAGAAATTTTGGACATTAAGAGAAATCCTAAAAGGGAACTACAATTTGCACATGAAAATGACAATATTTGATACATGCCTATTACCCTGCTTGTTGTATGGCTGCCAAACTTGGGTATTCACTAACAAAATTAAACAAAAAATCAAATGCAGTCAAACAGCAATGGAAAGAAGCATGTTGGGAATTAGAAGAATACATAAAATTAAGAACCAAGTCATTCGTCAAAAAACTAAACTTACAGATGCCCTCAAGCACGCACTCTTATTAAAGTGAAGATGGGCCGGGCACATCTCACGATACTCAGATAGAAGATGGACCATTGAGGCCACACTATGGAAAGGACCAAAGGGGAAAAGGAATGTCGGTCGACAATTAAGACGGTGGGCTGATGACATAACATACGTTACAGGAAACGACTGGATGAAGTTAGGCAAGGACAGGGAGTCATGGAAAAGGATGGAGGAGGCCTTTACCCAAACAGCGGTCCATATCTCATAAACAATACTAACATTTATTATTAGTATTTCATTCATAAATTTAAACTATAACTTACTAACAAATACAGAAATGTAAAAAGAAAGTGAAGATATGCAATAAATGGCTTTATTATTATTATTATTATAATATACCAGTTTGGTAGCGATCGCCTCATCCTCAGGGCTTTTTTCATTCATAAATTTCTTAATATTACAATTACCCATTTAGTATAATTTTTCTTGAATAAACTCTTAAACTTGTTGACTAACAAACTTTGAACATACAGAACCCCGTTTTTTTTTAAAATAGGAGCTCTGTATGTTTAAAGTTCGTTTTCAAGAATTCTCAGAATTGGGTGATGAGGACTTTGATTTTAAAATACAAAAAACTATAGCCAAGAATACAAAATACACTTGAGCGCTAGAAAATTTACGTCCTGTGCACATATTCAGTAGATGATATATACTGTTATACGCCATAGTAGCTCAAGGCCCTGACTCCCCGTAAATTCGGTGGATATTTCTTTGCTTTAAAACCCTCTCAGAAATAAGAGGACGTTATATAACCCGTTACTTTACTAATTTGGATGGTTTATTGTATTAGTTTATTGTGTGCTGTAATTTATTTTTTATTATTTTCAAACATTATAATGCTATTTGATCCATGAGGTATTTGACCTTAAGGGGGCAGAAATCGTACCTACTCATAACGAGCTGTTAAATTGTAATTAAATCCACATTAAAATTATAATAAATTTTTCTAAAAGTATTTGATGATATACTTAGGACTATTTGCTCAAATCTTGACATGATACTGAGTAAGTTTTGCTTAGGGTTTCATTTTGCGTGATACACGGAGAAACATAAAAAGGGTAAGTCCGCAGTGGAATTTTTTAGTATAGTATACTAACAGATAACTCAACAGTTCATCAGGGTGAAGTGACAATGCCGACTTTTTTTCATCTATATACCAAATACCTTACTAACCACTCCGCGGCATGTAGTATGAATAAGCAATAAAAAGTACCAAACTCACTTTATCTATTACATCTATGTACGTCTTGTTACATCGAACTTATACTACAATCGCCAATCTGCCTGCATAGCGTGGTGCTTAAGAAAATTCTTTCTGAAACGGATGAAAACCTACCTATTTCTTAGACTAATCTATTTCTCCTTCAAAATCGTATGTAATTTTCTATAATTATATAATTTTTGATTATCCAATTATTTTACTCTTCTTTTCAGAACACAGCATATAGAAGAGTTAAATTATTGGAAAATCCTCTTATGTGTTTCATTCAATTACAAAGAAAAAATAAATTATTACAATAAATCGATTACATAAAGCATAAAATCGATATAGGCTGTATGGTACATTTGTTCTTTGTCTATCAAGGGCTATAAAACAATTTGAAATGGAAATTATTTGGCAAAATGTATATTTTCGGGAGTTATAGTGACTCCGTACAAATTCAGCGTAAAGATGCTGAATGAATGTCCACGTAAAAACCGTTTTTCAAACCGTTTTCTTTTTAAAGTAGTAATATAAAATGATTTTTAGAAAATGTAAGGTGGATTAATTAGTGTTTCTTGATATACTGCTTTTCATATTATCGTATAATATCAATTTGGAAATGATAGACGCAATTTGAGACCAGAAAATTGCCTGACCTGGACGTATTTAATTCCTGTTTACGTGAACACTATACATTCAAATAAAACTAATTTATACGGATTATATCGCGTACATAAAACTTATTTTTATATTCCCGACGTTTGAAGTTGAAGTCTTGCAGTTGTATGCTTGGGTTTGAATTTTATTTTATTAATTATAGGATCCCAAGCAAGTTTAAAGAGATGAATGAAATATTTTGAAACCGTGATGAGTGAGGAGATGACATATGAACGAAATGAAATAGAAATTCGGAAAGAAGAGGAAAGAAGTAGGGAGATAAGTATCAATGAAATAGTGAAAGCAATGAGAAGCATAAAAGCAGGTAAGCCGTGATAGTTTCTCTCGAAATGCTAAGGGCTGGGGTGGAAGTGGTGACAGGCCTGCTGTACACTTTGTTTAATTTACGTTGGGAACCGAAGCGGCTACCGGAAGACTGGTGCAAAGCCGTGATAGTTCCAATATATAAGGTAAAAGGGTCGCAGCAGGACTGTAAAAGCTACCGTGGTATCAGCCTTCTTAGCATTGTGAAAAAACTTTATGCTAAGGCACTAATTGAAAGGGTCATTAAAGAAACTGATGGAAAAATTTGAGATGTGCATGCGGGATTTAGAAAGGGAATGGTATGTACAGATCAAGTCTTTTTCATGCCCATGATCGCGGAGAAATTTTTCGCCAAAAATTAAAGAGTGTTTTGTGCGTTCACGGACTTGGAAAAGGCTTATGACAGAGTAGACAAGGATATGTTATGGCAAACACTGAATTCATTTGGGTTGAGCGCTGGGTGAATACAGGAAATAGATACCCGAGAGATTGCCGAAAATATGATTCCCATTATCCTGACTCACACAAATCTACAAATTCGAGAGAGAAATGCTAGTCGTGAAAACATTCCTCACTTCATGATAGAATTAGAAATGAGTGAATTAAAGGCTTTCATCGATTTATTGTATATTGCCGGATTTTATCGCTCTGGAAGGCAAAATACTGCAGATCTGTGGGCTTCCGATGGTACAGGAGTCGAAATATTTCGGTTGACAATGTCACGTCAACGATTTCATTTTATTCAGAGCTGTCTCCGTTTTGATGATAAATCTACGCGTGAAGAAAGAAAACTATTGGACAACTTAGCTCCTATACCTGAAATATTTGAGCTGTTTGTTGATAACTCTAAGAAATCAAACGTCTTGGGCGAATATGTCACCATTGACAAAATGTTGCTGGCATTTAGAGGAAGGTGCAAATTTAAACAATACATACCATCCAAGCCAGCAAAATATGGCATAAAGGTCTTAGCAATAGTTGACGCGCAAAATTTTTACATTTTCCACCTCGAAATTTATGCAGGAAAGCAGCCAGAAGAACCATTTTCCGTAAGCAATAAACCTTTTGACGTGGTGAATCGTCTAGTGCTGCCCATTTCAAAAACTGGGCGGAATGTTACTTTTAACAATTGGTTTACCAGTTATGAACTTGTGTCACATCTACTCAACGAGCACAAGATGACTTCCGTGGACACAGTGCGGAAAAACAAGAGAGTACTCCCGAACAAGTTCCTGAAAACGAGCGATCGTGATGCAGATATTTATTCATCGAAGTTCGGCTTTCAAAAAGATATAACTCTGGTATCTTACATACCAAAGAAGAAAAAAGTTGTTCTGCTCATGTCAAGTCTCCATCACGACGCTGATATTTGACAAAACTACTGGACAGAGAAAAAAAAACAGAAATAAACACATTCTATAACTCCACTAAAGGAGAAGTAGACGTTGCAGATCCCCCCCGAACGGGTTCCCGCCTTGTTGTGGCGGGGGGGGGGGGGGCTTAGTAGCCGTGGCTTGGTCGCCCGCGGTGAACAAAGAGGAACCCACGAGGCTGGCCCGAGGTGAAGGGCTGGCCCGAGGTGGCCACTCCGTGTGGGCTTGGGGAGCCCACTTCGGATGTGTGTTGGTGGACTGTGGCGAGAGGGGTGTCCTCACCACCTACCGCTGCAGCCGAGGTGGAGTCGCGGAGGATGAGGAGTGTTGGTATGGCGATGCGCCACTCGCCCTATCCTCCGCGACTCAAACGGGGCCGCACCGTTGATGCGGTGGTGGTGGGGCTGCGGGGGGAGAGGATTGTCGGTATTGCGAGGCGCCGCTCTCCCTACCCTCCGCAGCCGAATCTTGGTTGGCGGCGGAGCTATAGACCAGATCCGCTGCTGGGGTCGATAAGGCTAGTACTTCTAAGTGCTCGTTTTCCTGGTCCCATGGCCTTTGTGCATCGGACGCGGGGGCGTCTGTTGCACAGGCGTAATTGGAGGCCGTGGAGGAAGGCGCGCCATGTGTTCTGGTGCGCCTTACCTGGGAAGGAGAACGGGGAGGAATTTTCCTCTCCCGAGGAGGTGCTGCCATGGGGCGGCAGGCGCTAGTAGGGCCGCGGATGTGTGCGAAAGCGTTCCCGTAGCCCTGCCAATATGCGACAAAGGTGGAACACCATGGGGTTTTATAGTCGGTGCGATTCTGATATAACCCGTCCATGCCCGCGAGGCGCGTATGCGTAGGCATTTCCCCATGTAAAAAAAAAGACGTTGCAGATGAGTTGTCCGCAACTTATGATGTGAGCCGCAACTCCAAAAAATGGTCTCTGACTGTGTTCTAAGCAATTTTGAATATAGCAGGGATCAATGCAAATATTGTATTCAAATGTAATACAAATTCAACCCAAAAACGCCATAATTTTATCAAAACTTTGGGCCGTATGATGGTAGCCGAACATATGAGTGCTCGAAAAGAAATACCTCAGTTGTCCAGCCAGCTACGTAAAAGAATGAGAGAATTTGGAGGAGAATCTGCTCAGGAGACGCCTGTAAGGGTCCCAGGTGTACGAAAAAGGTGCCAAGTGTGTCCTTATGCCAGACATCGAAAGACGAGCAATGTCTGCGAAGATTGTCATATTAAGTACATTTGTCCAGAACACACAGTTTCTTTTTGCCAAGAATGTGCTGCAATAACTGACAATAATATTGAGTAACTATAAGTTTTTTATTTTATTTTATGTCAAACTGATTGATCTTATTGTTGATTACGAAGTTATCTTAGTTAGTTCGTTTTTTTACTTCTATTTTATGTTACGTTGTTTTATGTACGTTAGTGTTGAAAAAACTTGTTTGATTTTTAAGTATTATAAAAGTGTGAATAATAACAAAGTTTTGTACCAATATTGATGTTTATTTTTATTTACATGGTAAAAGAAATGTCTATTTCCTTTCATTATTATGTAAAAGTCACAAAAAAATCAAACAATTTCGAAAACAATGCAATTAAAATACAGGGTCATAGACACCCTCCGCAACCTCCATGTAATTATTTTCACCACATTCTCGTCGGGTTAATCGACGAGCATGTATGCGTAGGTATATGAATGTGGAGGAGGCGAGAGAGGTGTGTCAGGATCGTGCCAAATGGAAGTCTGTAGTCTCTGCCTAACCCCCGGGGTGACTTTTGTTTTGTTATATGATCCAAAGCAGATGGTAACACCCAGTCATCTCCTTAATTGAAATTTGGAAGTTTTTTGATTTCAATAGCCTCGCAAATCATCCTTGTAAGGATATGGTATTGTTAAACTAAAATTTGTGGTCTATCAAATCTGATGTAGTGTCAGGAACACTCTTGTACGTGTTCAAAGACTGCAGACTTCCAGGAGCGTCGGTTCTTCACATCAGATACGTGTTCTTTAACGGGTTCTATTATATATAAACGGTTCTATATAAGACAGACCACATTCACATTCAAGCTTGTAAGCTTGACTGATGGTAAAAACTGACTTTCTTTCCGGCACGAAGTATGTTTTAATAACGTCTCAAAATGTAGCCAATCTTATCAGTGACACCTCTGACATATGGCAGTACAGCAGGTACACGTTCGACTTGCTCGTATGCCCGTAAAACTTGGTTGATGTGTTGCTCCCTCAGCGGTCAGGTGTTTATGTCACGGATTCCTTGTGCACTCTGAAACAACTACCCACGGTAGCTATCTGTGAAGGATGGCGGTAAGAATCACCCTTTAAATATGTATATGTAATGTTCTTTTTTCTATACATTGACTCAAATTGTTATTAGCTTCTGATTTACTTACACATCTAGGAAATCTAAAGAATTGTTTGCCTCTAACTCCATTGTGAACGGAATTTTAGAATGTATGGATTTAAGATGGTCTAAAATTCAGTAACTTTATCTAAAAGTAGAATTGTGAAAATATCGTCTACGTGCTGCTTGTGGGGCTTGGATCTACGGGGCAAGTAAGCAGGACTTTCTCCTCAAAGTCTTGCATGAATTAATCTGCGACAATTGGAGGCACAGCTGAGCCCATCTGGGTAGATACTATCCTCTTACCATATTTCCATCACCAAGTAATAATGCGTGCAGTAATGTATGAAATGTATAGGGAGACACTACAACTACACACTGTGAGGCATTCCATCTCAGTCTTTGGAGGTGACAACGCACGTGAAGCCTTCCTTGTTCGAAGTTGGTTACAGGTGGTCATGAAGTAGCCAGTTGACATCAGGTGGACTATAAGTTCATTTTTCTCTTCATTTTTATACTTAAATAAAACAAAGTAATGTAAGTCACGACGATTATAATGACTATTTTTGTCGTAATACTTTAGTGCGATCCAGCTATAATATTTTAATTCCAATAGAAATAGCTAACTTTATCGTAGTAAATGTTTTGCCTGCAGTTGTAGGTTATAACATTTAAGCTTATAAACCTAGAAGCGAGAATTTTGCGCTCCATTAGAATATCTTTTCTTAAAAAGATAAACTTCGCACCTGCTTCTGAAACTTAATGTTTAGTTTTCGAGTATTTGAAATTTGTCTTCAAAATTTAATAAAAATATATGAAGTTAGACCAATGACATTTGACTATTGTGTACTAATTATTAGCACCTTTTTTATAGCTCAACTAACTTTATCACAACTCCATTGCTGAACATAAATCTCCACAAGTAAAGACTCAGTGGTTCTGGTCCGTACAAGGTACGGTTCTGAGCAACCTGCAGCCATCGATTTCTTGCATTTTTTACCAGGTTGTAAGAGTATTTTCTGTGGAGCAGGCTTCTTAAATTTACGTAATGGGAAGCTCCTGTTAAGGCGGTTTTTATGAACGTAGTTTTTACGAATAAAAATATTAAAATAATGTTATTATATAGCAATTTATATAGAAAATTTACTATTGATTGACTGTTTTTATTATAGAATAAAGTTAGAAATGTGAATATTCTTTCTTCTACGAAACTAGATGAAAACATTTAAAAACAGATTTTTATACAGAATAAAGCTGTAGACGGAATAAAGAACATTCATAATACCTGATAATACCTATAATACAAAATTATAAAACCTAATGAGATTAACATGTGTTTAGAAGAATTATAGTGCAAACGTGTTTATATATTTAATTATTATAATATTTTTTAATGTTGATCCTTGCTTTTTGATGGGAATGGATTTAGGTACTATAAGTTTTTTAAAATTTGTGAAAATTTTTATGGAAACCATAAAATAAAATTCAAATAAGAAAGGCAGTTTTAGAGGCAAATAACCTATTAAAAGACCACTGCAAAACATAAGGCACTAATAAATATTGCTTCATAGGTGAAAATTTACTACAACAGCCAGGATTAGCAGGTAGGTTGGCAACGTAGTATAGCCACGCTGCAGCTATGTTATGGATGTAGTACGGGTGGGTCGGCTCGACTGAGGTAGGTAAATTATCAGCTTAATATTGCTATATTTCGTATGGTGAGTTAAGAGGACCCAAGACCTTTTTTACTGGAAACGAGGCATTTCATTTTAGCACTCAGAGTAACCTTGCATCTGCTTTTGATTCGTGATTGAGAATTAAAATGTAGATGTCTAAAGGTCACGGCATCAACTTAATATCAAATGGACTGTATAACCCTTATTCTATAACAAAACACTATTTTTTTTATAGGTTTTCATTATTTTTATTTGTTATCGGGAAGATGTTCCTGCTCATCTTCTATTTCATTTTTCAATGCTATCTTTACGATATTATTAATAATTATATTAATTTTAAAGCTTTAACATACATAATACATAACACTCACGCCTGTCACCCAGAGGGGTAGGCAGAGACTGCAGACTTCGATTTGGCACGATCCTGACACACCTCTCTCGCCTCCTCCACATCCATATACCCACGCATACATGTTCGTCGGTTAAGGGTACTCCTAATTTGGCGCGTGGTAACGCCAGTAACAATCTAATTTATCAACGTAATGAAATGATCAGTGCATATTTGACTCCTCCCATTCCTTTTCCCTATCGCACGCGCTGCCGCCGAGGTGAAAAAAAAGGATTTCGTTGCGCGTCTTTAAGTGACATTACGTTCTCCGTGATCGCACGGCCAGCCGTCGCGTCGTAGATATATTAACCGCAAAACCGCGCAGGACGCGCAGTTCATTTTTAATACTCACCGCATCAGACATTGTGTCTTTGTAACTCATAAAAGTGTGAGACGCACCCGTGAGTACAAAGGTCGAGAGTGTGGGACTTCACGAAACTGTTCCGAGAGTGCGCGTGCGCCGAACCACGTGACGGGCCCGCTGTATAGCTGACACTCCAGGAGGAAGTCGAGGCAGCCCTCATTAGGTCAGTGCGTGCCATTACCACCTACTTATTTGCCCCTTTGTCGTATGTACCAAAAATTACAGTCCACTAAATATTTAACGAAGATACCTTAAGTTACTGGCGTCTCCAGCCCGTTTTCAATATATCGCCAATTTGATCGATAAATTATCGCCTAGGACGTCCCTTAAATCTTTAACTGTAGATTTAAACGATTTAACTCTTCAAACGCCATAAAAATTCCGTGCAGTCGCACGCGCCCAGCAAATCCCAAGCGATCGCATGCGACCCCCCCCCCCCACAGCACTTAAAACCATTAAAACTTATATTCAGGGACTTCTTTTCTATGAAGAAGTTTAGCATTATAAAATCTATATCAAATTCTCTATCTAGTGGTCTGAATAAAAGTCAGGTTGTACTTTATTACAAAAAGATTTTATTGTATTTTTGTAACAAAAAAAAAAAAACATACCAAGCGAATGTCGGCAATGTCTTTAGTTAAATGCCACCTACGATAGTACTTAATAATCGTTACCAAGTTAATATTATAATCAGTTACATCTTCTATATATGAGCAGTTACAATGATTATGACGCTAATCAGCATCTAATATGGATACGTTTAACAGATGCGTTTAAACGTTAATGGAAATAATTTGAACATTATATAGAAATTGTTATGTGACAAACATGCAAACAGCATGCTAGATATTACATTTTTGGATTGAATTAACGTCTGATATACGACAATGTCTATGTACGTAATGCTCTGAGGCATCAAAAATCTAAATATTATAATGTGGTTTTAAAAGCATATTTCTTCATATGCGTCGTAATAAATCCAAAAAGGGATCATTGGCTTATCTAACAGGGATACTATAAGAACCGCCATTAACTCGCCTTCTATGACTGTAAAGTTTATGAAACGACATTTCCAATAATACATTAAAAAAACTTTAATCGCATTTAAAATATAATCATATATTTAAAGTAAACATAAGTGTAGCGTATGAGATCTTTTAGGTTAGAGAGTTACAAGATAGACTCTGTTGCCAGAGGCAAACAAAAGGTTTGGGTGTTCTCGCTAAAGAACACCGATTCCTTCCAAGGATGATTCGCGAGGCTATTGAAATCAAAAAACATCCTAATTTCAATAGAGAAGATGGCTGGGTGCTACCATCTGCTTGGGATCCTATAATAAATAAAATTAAATCCCAACCCCAGCATACAACTGCAAGACTTCAAGATACCATAAGTTCATACTGCATAGATCGGAACAAAAGTTAAATTTTAATCTATGGTAACCGCGGTTAACTATGACATATGGACGTTTAACATCTCAGTCCCGCCCGTGACCATGAGTGCTGTAAAGCGTTCGAAACGTCGGGTATTTAAAAAGTTAAATATACGCGATAAATTCCGTAAAAACTAGTATTATTTCAATGTGTAGTGTTCGCGTAAATATAAGAAATCATTATGTAAACCAGTACGGACTGGTAATTGCAAATAAAATACGCCGATTAGAAGATCTAAAGACCAAGCGCGCAAGATATCTAACAGCCTTAAATTTCTTGAAGAGATGCCGTGACCATAATCTCATTCCTACGTGTGTCAAAATATACACCAAAAAGGACATTCGAGGAAGCGCTAAGATCTTAAATCAGGCGAGTAAAAAGTTGTTACGGACGGTAATCCAACAAAAATGCTCCGATCTATATGACATAAACAAATCCATAGACACATCATCCAGTGAATTGAAGAAAGTTTTAACGACGTTTGACTATAATTTTTGCATGGAAACATTAAATAAACGCGAAATTAGTAAATATAATGAATGCAAAAACAAACATATAGAAAAATATCAAAAATTAACGAACAAGTCAAATGTCAAACATCTGAATCAATGCCAGAACCGAAAGCAACCATTGACAAACACAGATCATAGATTAATCGCGCTCTATAATCTG
The DNA here is from genome assembly GCA_036936625.1 of Parnassius smintheus behrii. Classification (NCBI taxonomy): domain Eukaryota; kingdom Metazoa; phylum Arthropoda; class Insecta; order Lepidoptera; family Papilionidae; genus Parnassius; species Parnassius smintheus. Next base: position 2,894,620 of record JAUPFT010000012.1, read on the forward strand.
TCAAAACAAACACTGGATGATGCAACAATTAGGGTTTTATCCAAAGGCCTAAACTTTGCACTTACACCCCGCAAATTACCGTACGAAGAAATTATCTGTAGTGTCGAGGACTGTTTATTTAAAAATAATATGCGGAAAGAAGATTTGGAGGCGATACGTCAAGACATTTCGTCTATGTTACGTCGATGTTCAGTGCCTAAACCGAATCTTCCCAAAGACGAATTTATAGCGTTAAAGAACGTACGCAATAAACACGAACTTACGATTCTCCGCGCAGATAAGGGAAACGCCACGGTAGTCAAGGATACGTCAGATTATAATTCTAAAATACAAGAACTTTTGTCGGATGTAAGTACTTATAAAAAGGTTAAAAACGACCCAACAAATAGCACACTAAAAACAACTAGTAACTTCATAAAGAAACACTCCGAAAAATTAAATCTGGACGTAAAATGGATAATACCTACGTGCGCCAAATCACCAAAATTGTATGGGTTACCAAAAATACACAAGCCCAATGCTCCATTACGTCCCATAGTGAGCCAAATCGATTCACCAACTTACAGATTGGCTCAACACTTAGCGAAAATACTCTCACCACTCAGGGGACATACAAGAGCACACATAAAGGATTCCTACCATTTTGTCAGCGAGATTAAAGACCTACATCTGGCAGACAATGAAACTATGGTCAGTTTTGATGTGCAGTCATTATTTACATGCTTACCTGTTGAAGACTGCATCTCAATTGTAACTAGAAGGCTGGAAGAAAACAACATGCCTGTAGAATATGCAGTATTACTCAGACACTGCCTTACATCTGGCTACCTATTGTGGAAGGAGGAGTTCTACAAACAAGTAGATGGTGTGGCGATGGGCTCACCTGTATCTCCCATTGTCGCCGACATATTCATGGAAGACTTTGAGGAGAAAGCCCTGCTTAGTTCTCCTATAAATCCAAGGTTCTACAAGCGGTACGTAGACGACACTTTCACAATTCTACCTTTAGATAAAGTAACTGCAATTTTAGACCATCTTAACTCTATACATTCTAAAATTCAGTTCACAATGGAGTTAGAGGCAAACAATTCCTTAGCTTTTCTGGATGTGTTAGTGATTCGGAATCCTGATAACACCTTGAGCCATACTGTGTATAGAAAAAAGACCCATACAGATAGATATTTAAACGGTGATTCTCACCACCATCCTTCACAGCTAGCTACCGTGGGTAAATCTTTGTTTCAAAGAGCACGAGGGATTTGTGACAGTAAACACCTGGCTGCAGAGCTCCACCATGTCAAGCAAGTTTTGCATGACAACAAGCTTCGAGTCCCGCGCCTACGTCACAGTGAACGAGTGAAGCCGGCCACAGTCAAGCGTGTACCTGCTGTACTGCCATATGTTAGAGGAGTCACTGACAAGATTGGCTACATCTTGAAGCGCGCTTCCATCAAAACATACTTCAAGCCGCTGAAGAAGATTGGTCAGTTTTTACCATCAGTCAAGTGTAATGTCCCTCTGCAAGATGCAGGAGTGTACAAGCTTGATTGTGAATGTGGTCTCTCCTACATAGGACAAACTAAAAGATCAATAAAAACCCGCGTTAAAGAACATATAGCTGATGTGAAGAATCGACGCTCCGGGAAGTCTGCAGTCTGTGAACACGTACAGGATCGCCCCCGTCACTACATCAGATTTGAAAGACCGCAGATCCTCGCTAAAGAACACCGATTCCTTCCAAGGATGATTCGCGAGGCTATTGAAATCAAAAAACATCCTAATTTCAATAGAGAAGATGGCTGGGTGCTACCATCTGCTTTGGATCCTATAATAAATAAAATTAAATCCCAACCCCAGCATACAACTGCAAGACTTCAAGATACCATAAGTTCATACGGCATAGATCGGAACAAAAGTTAAATTTTAATCTAAGGTAACCGCGATTAACTATGACATATGGACGTTGAACATCTCAGTCCCGCCCGTGACCATGAGTGCTGTAAAGCGTTCGAAACGTCGGGTATTTAAAAAGTTAAATATACGCGATAAATTCCGTAAAAACTAGTATTATTTCAAGGACTATATTTTGTGGTGGAGACGTATGAGAATCCATCGCTCGATTTCGTCGTAGTAGTCGCCTATGGGATATGCACGAAAAGTCTTACAGCTTCCGATTGATGAATGTTTACCATCTCATTTACACTAAACCCAAAAATATGCAGGCAACCGATGGGCAGCAACATCCAAGGAGAGAGACATCTACTACTGTGAACGTCTAAACGCTGGTCAAAAGATCCTCTTCAATGGGAGAAGCCCGTGTTCAGCAGAGGACTTATACGCGTTTTGATTTTTATTATTATAACGGTAATGATTTTTTTATATTTACACGGACAGTTGAAATTATATGAAATTAGTATTACGAATTTCATTGCGTTTAATTTAACTAATTTAAATAGGACCAAAAGTTCGGGATGAAAATGAAAAAAAAAAACAATCCGTAAAATAAGTTTTATGTAATGGCGATCTTCACCAGGCGGCCGATTTACGTTCCACAGCTGGGCAATGGCCTTGTCTCATTTCTGTGAGGGTTTCAGACTACGGAAATATCCACGCTGCCCTAGTGCTTGTTGGTGATCTTCACACATATTTGAAATGGACTTTTTAATTTATTAGCCATGCAGGATTTGTTAAGAAGTTTTATTTCACTGCTGACCTTGTAGTGAATCTTAAATTGAAAACAAAAATGACAGTGACAAAGGGGATCGAACCCGAGTTACTGGTTGAAAATTTTCAGCGAGCGGTTAGCTTTTAAACTACCACGGTTATTTTTATTTTAAATTATTATTTATCTAATTATAACACTTTATTTGAGCTAGTTTCTGTTCACAAAGTAGATTAGGGTGGAACAAATTTTCCGTTCTTTTAAATCCCTTTGAATTTAGAATAAAATTCATCATTTTTGTTGTATTAATATAACCAAATCCAAACCCAAGCGTATCATTGCAAAACTTCACGATACTGTAAGCTCTTTCTGCATAGTTAGCACCCAAAATTAAATTTCAAAAACTGAAAGTAGCCGGACTAACTATGATATAGGGACGTCAAACACCTCAGTCCCACCGTGACCATGACGACTAAAACTTCGGGAATTAAAAAGTTAAATTAATCCGTAAAATTAGTTTCATTTAATACTACAACCCTGTTAACTGTCCTGATTTTGCTAATAAATGGCAGAGCTTGCATTGCTGGCTTTAGTCTGAAGGGCTTAGAGAGCCAGTATAGTTACAGGCTATGAGGTACTCTGTCTTAGACCTCAACTTTTAAATGTAGTAGACCAATGCTGCAGCTATATTAGTAGTATACTTGTGGCACGAATGTGTTGGCTCGACTGGGAAAAGACCACGCTCTCAAAGAATACCAGCTCGAAATAGCAGCTTAACGCTGTTGTGTTTCGTATGGTGAGTGTAGAGAACCAGAGATCATTATTACTGGAAAAGAGACATTCCATCTAAGTCCTCATGGGTAACAACGCATCTGCATTTTGATTGTGCTCATTTGTCACAATTTTCCTGTTATAAAAAGGAGGAACTCATCTATTGCATTGCTTGTATGAAGTAGTCCGCAGCATTGCAGTGGCTATTTACCATCAGGTAAGTTCGCTTAATTTTAAAAACTGCTCCAAAATTATATCTTCAAAGGATCTATGTAATCCAAAACAAATTATCTCTTGGTTTCAATGCTCCACCGAGTAAATGGACTTCATAATTCATATTAATGAGCGTGTACTGATTCCGGTGACATGACCAACGATGTACTAGCAACGGCATTAGGTTTAATGATTATTACGATATAAATTATGTTCTATGATACGTATTTACAGACAAAAACGGTCGAAGTATCAAATATTTTTAGTCGACTATAATATTATTATTGAACTTTGAAATATAGACAATGGCTTTAAGCACAGTGGATACGTAAGGTACAATAAATTGAAGTGAAGTTGTAGCCGAAATTCTTTTCACTGAGCAAGTGGTAAGTCAGAATTAGAAAGTGAAATTAATAATTTGATTGGTGCCCGTGAGCTAACAAGGTTCAATAAATAATAAATTAATAGGATCTGGCGTTATTTTGCGGAAACCTATTATACTATATTACATATATTACGCAAATCTTATGTAATTAATTTTAAGATATTTAATAAATACATTATTAAATACCTAATTAATAACAAACATAAATAAATAAACAGTAGCGGGCCATCAGATTTTGACTTTCAGCCTTTGTCGTAAAATTTTATTTTAAAACATCACACAAACAAACCGAGTATAATCGCCTTCGGAAACAGAAGTGATAAATGAAACCAATTTTACGGATTATATCGAGTTAAATTTCATTTTTTTTAATTCCCAAAGATAGAGGTGCTTTACAGCACCCGTGGTGATGGGGGGTACCAAGGTGTTTGACGTCCCGATGTAATAGTTAGCCCGACTACCTTCAGTTTTCGAAAATTAATTCTTAGACTGATCTACGCATATGCTATGCTTGGACTTGAATATAATTTAATTAATTTTTAGATCCCAAGCAGATGGTAGCACCCCTCCATCTTCTCTATTGATAGTAGGGATATTTTTTAGTATAATAATAGCCTCACGAATAATCCTTGGCAGAATTGGCGTTGTTTTGTGAATTTTTTGATCTCCAAATCTAACGTAATGACAAAGACGATCTTGAATATTTTCACAGACTGCAGACTTGCCGGAACGTTGCTTGTACTATTCAGTATCTTTTAGAGGGATATTATACTTGACGGATGGTAAATATTGACTAACATTCTTCGGCGGCTCATAGTAAGTTTTATTGGAAGATCGTTTCAAGATGTAGCCAATCTTGTCTGTGACTCCTCCAACGTATGTTAGTACAGCAGGCACACGCTTGACCGAGGCTGGATTCACTCAGTCCCTATGATGCGGACGCGGGATCCGAAGCTTGTTGTCTTGCAATAGATCGTGACGTGCTGAAGCTGCCAGATGTTTTCTGCCACAGTTGCTTTGTGCTCTCCGAAAGAAATATTTTTCACGGTAACTAGCTGTGAAGGATGAAGTTCTTGAGATTCACCATTTAAATATCGGATGGTATGGGTCTTTTTCTCATACACAGTGGGACCAATAGTGTTATCAGGATTTCGGATAACTAAAACATCTAGGAATGCTAAGGAATTATTTCTCTCTTACTCCATTGAGAATTGGATTTTAGAGTTTATGGAGTTAAGGTGGTCTAAAAATGCAGTTTCCTTGTCAGGTGATAAAATTGTGAGTGCCATCAACGTACCGCTTGCAAAATCTCAAATTTACAGGAGCAATGAGAAGGGCTATGTGGGTGAGCACGTCGCCACACCGTCTAATTGCTTGTAAAACTTCTCCTTCCACAGTAGATATCCAGTTGTGAGGCACTGTTCGAGTAATACTGCGTATCCTCTACGCATGTTGTTTTCTTTGAGCTTCCTATTTGCAATTGAGATGAAGTCTACAATAGGTAGGCATATAATAATCAATGAACATCAAAACTGACCATAGTTTCATTGTCAGCAATACGTAGATTTTTTATCACACTGATAAATTGATACGAATCCTCTGTGAGTATTCTGGTGTGTCACAGTATTTTTCCCAAGCCTTGAGCCGTCTCATAAGTTGGTGAATGGAACTGGCTGACTATGGGACGTAGTGAAGCGTTTGGTTTGTGTATTTTCGGTATAACCCATAAAATCTCGGTGGTTTGGCACGTGATGGTGTTATCTAATTCACGTCGAGATTTAATTTTCTACAGTATTTCTTTATTAGACTGCTAATTTTATAAGCGTATTAGTTGTACTTCTTGTTGTGTTTTGACCTTTAATGATTGTACGTTAAGTTAAAAATTATTTTGTTTTAAAATTAAACACTGACGAGTCCATTTTTACTATATCATTTCCTTTGTTCTCAAGAAAAATCGTGCGGTCTGGTCTGTTTTTAAAGTTATTAAATGCTTTGAATCCGTCTGTAGGAAGATTTGGATTCGGCACTGAACTCCGAAGTAACATAGACGAAATATATTGACGCGTGGCCTCCAAATTTCCTTACCAATATTATTCCTTCGTATGACAGAGGTAGAGTGTATGCGGATAATGGTTCTAACTGCAAAGGAGCAAAACGTATTTTATCGTTATGATTTCTTATATTTACGCGAATACTACACACTAATACACATTGAAACAATACTAGTTTTTACGGAATTTATCGCGTATATTTACCTTTTTAAATATCCACTACTACTCAGAGAGCACGAGGGATCGGTGACAGTAAACACCTGGCTGCCAAGCTCCAACACGTCAAGCAAGTTTTGCATGACAACAAGCTTCGGGTCCCGCGCCTACGTCACAGAGAACGAGTGAAGCCGGACACAGTCGAGCGTGTACCTGCTGTACTGCCATATGTTAGAGGAGTCACTGACAAGATTGGCTACATCTTGAAGCGCGCTTCCATCAAAACATACTTCAGGCCGCTGAAGAAGATTGGTCAGTTTTTACCATCAGTCAAGTGTAATGTCCCTCTGCAAGATGCAGGAGTGTACAAGCTTGATTGTGAATGGGGTCTCACCTACATAGGACAAACTAAAAGATCAATTAAAACCCGCGTTAAAGAACATATAGCTGATGTGAAGAATCGACGCTCCGGGAAGACTGTGAACACGTACAGGATCACCTCCTTCACTACATCAGATTTGATAGACCACAAATCCTCGCTAAAGAACACCGATTCCTTCCAAGGATGATTCGCGAGGCTATTGAAATCAAAAAATGTCCTAATTTCAATAGAGAAGATGGTTAGGTGCTACCATCTACTTGGGATCCTATAATAAATAAAATTAAATCCCAACCCAAGCACACAACTGCAAGACTTCATGATACCGTAAGTTCATACTGTGTAGATCGGAACAAAAGTTAAATTTTAATCTATGGTAACCGCAGTTAACTATGACATCTGGACGTTAAACATCTCAGTCCTACCCGTGACCATGGGTGTTGTAAAGCTCTCGAAACGTCGGGTATTTAAAAAGTTAAATATACGCGATTAATTCCGTAAAAACTAATATTATTTCAATGTATTTTATCGTTGTTACACGAGTTTTTAACCTCTAAATATTATAGTTTGGTGTTCGCTCACATCTTAGCTGAGAACTGCATCGAGTGGTCTCTAATCGTCCCCGCCGCAAGTTTTTTTTGGGAAAATTGGGAACCTAATATTAAAAGTACAAAGAGTCATCTATATCGCGTAATTCGAAATCAAATTTTATCCTTTAAAGAATTAATCACTGTTCTCGCACAAATCGAGTGCGTTACGAATAGCCGTACCCTTTGTAGTACGCTATTCAGTGACCCCGCGGAGCCACTAGCTCTAAATCCAGCACATTGTTTGAATCTAATGCCTTTGAAGTATTTACCCCTATAGACATAGACGATGATAAACTCCACGTTCTTTCACGTCATAACTTATTAGACCAGCTAGTGAAGTCATTTGGGAAGCGTTGGAGTATGGAATATCTGCATACGTTGCAGTCGCAGCAGAAATGGTACACAGCAGCTGGCCCATTAACAGTCGAAACTGTAGTTATTCTCACTAAAGAGAACGCGCCACCTCTTCGTCATTAGGGATAATTGAAGAGGTTTTTCCTGGATCCGACCGAGTAACGAGGATAGCTCGTGTTATTACGGCAACCGGGTCATATATGCGTCCTGTTGTACGCCTCTATCCATTACTCTATCAATAGTTATTGAATTATCTTCCTAGTTAGTAGTTTAAATTGGGTCTTATTAGAAGCTTTAGTTAGTTTTAAAGTGATCTATTCAAGCCGAAGGGAATGGTTGAACCCAAATTCACATTAAATTAACTGTTTTAGCTTGCAATACCCTTCCTACTCACTTCCGTTTCCTTCCTGCACGGGCAAGCTCAATAGGAGGTTGGACATTATTTTCTCAGCGTCAGTCTTCTAAGCCTCAGCAGCGACAACCAGCCGCAGATACATCTCTTTGGGAAATTAACCCCTGGTGAACCCCACGAAACCATATTCTCCCCAGCAAATGGCACGAATAGTTAGGTATCTCTCAGAGGATAAAATAATTTCCCCATAATATAGCTTCCGAAGTAGAGACTTTAATTACGCTATTGTATGGAAATTATTTTATTCTTTTTTAGTCTTAATTTCTTAAGGCAGCTTTTCCTTTTTTGAAGTAAAATTTTCTTGCAAAATAAACATCCAAATGGCGAGCTTCGCAATATAACAGCCACTTTACGGATAGCCCCAGCAAATGACAAATGAAAACCGACCGCCCCTTGACAACTTGATGTATGTCTGACTATATAGGGCTAACGGTTGGATGTTCAGTTTCACAAATGAAGTACATTTTCAAACAAATATCAAAAGATAATGTATTTGACTTTGTAAATTGTTTTATTTCCTTTTTACCTAATATTTGAAAATCTACAATTCACACCTCAGCCAACAACTATGTATTTACGTTGGGAAAAATACAAATAAGGCACGCATATAATGATTTCTAGCCTTTTATGCTAAGACTAATGCATAATTTCTATATTTCAAAACGCTTCGTTCTCTTTTACGAGCCGTTTTGCTAAATGAATACCACTGCACAAAAACCATTTTTGAAACAAAAACCATTTTTTAAACAAAACATCCTTTTTCCAGAAACTGAGTCTACTTTACCTGAGTATGCCTCTTTTAGAAGCAAAATTCGAGTTATATTATGGACGGTGTGTCTTTCCTAGTTTAGTCAAAAGTAGGTAAGATCCATCATTTTATTTTATTATGTGGATCTTACCTAATTAGTTTTTAACATCTTTAATATAATATAGTTTCACACAGTAACGCCTTAATCAATTAGTTTTTTATAGGATAGGGTGAGAAACGAGCACACAGTCCACCTGAAGGTAACTGGCTGCTGTGGCTCATAGACATCTACATCTATCCTCGATTACGAATCAAAATGCAGATGCGTTGTCACCCATGAGGACTTAGATGGAATGCCTCCTTTCCAGTAGAAGTAGTCTTCGGATCTCTTCACTCACCATACGAAACACAGCAGCATTAAGCTACTATTTGTCGCTGGTATTCCGTAAAAGCGTGGTGCTTCCCCGGTCGAGCCGACCCATTCGTGCTGCAACTATACTACTGATAATATAACTGTAGCACGACTCCAACACGTAAGCTCAAAATGCCTTTGTTACAAGTGAACCACTACAGTAATGAAAGGGCGTACGAACTCATGAATTTTTGAGACTGCAGTACAAAACTTTAACTACAAGCTTTTATCATTTTTGCTTTTTAACTTAAAGCTATCATCATTCAAAGTTCATAATAATTTATCGTGTTTTGACGTTCGTGACAATAAAAACTACTGATTGAATTATCAAAGTTGACACTGTATTACCAAACACCAATTACAACTTAAAACACACTAATAATAAATTACACTGATCACTTTTATTTTGCTTCGAAGTATTCGTTTGTAGTGCCAATTCAATACTGACTCGGTCGCGGCCCTTACTGGCCTTTTACAGGCCCTCTTCTACTGAAACATTTAGAATTTTCGAGTACATACCTGTCCAGACATTCATTTGATTTTCACTTGATTTGAAGGTATGCATTATATTTGATTCCAGAGGCCACGCGTTAAACATAAATTTTGCTCACCTTCTCCTAACGTCGTATTTCAATTTCTGGATTATGGCTCACATTTATAGCAACCGTAAAATATAATGGTTTCATTTTTAGCTTAGTGAAGCCATTATAAAGCAGGTTTAATGGTTATGTTTTCGATTTATTCAGTTATGGGGCTCACTTAAATATTTAAATCTAAGAATCAAGTATCTACGAAAATAAATTCATTATCATCAGCATCAGCCTGTAAAAGTCCACACTAGGATTTGCCTCAATCTTCTTAAAAAAATTACCTATGAGAATAGAGAATAGCTGCTTCGCCTGGATTCGCCATCGCCAGATTTACACAAACAAATAAAATGGAAGTGTCTGTTTGTAATGTCAAAATAACACATTTTTACATAATTCATGTGAAATTATATACGATACTTATAACAAAAGACTAATTTTTAAAATTTGTGTCTGTCTGTCTGTTTGTTGCGGCTAATTTCCGAAATAGTTAGACGCATTTTTAACTGACAGGCAGCTGATGTTATAAGTAGTAAGCTAGGCTAATTTTATTTTAAAATGAAAAATAATTAGGATAAAAATATTAATTACTTCGCAACCTTCCGCTAACTAAATACAATGATGTGTCTTACCTGGATTGAGGAGCACCTCCCGCCCTCCCCTAATTGCATGCACTAACTCCGTCACCACTAGTCCCAGCACCACTACTCACGGAACCACTACTTACAACACCACTATTCCAGGTAAGACACAACATTGACGATAATATGACACGTGTTTCGCCTCTACACGAGGCATCCTCAAAATAATTAGGGTTCCGTGCAAATTAAAATCCATAAAATGCAATCCTGACAATATGATGTTGTGAACGGGATTAAGAAACGAATGCTTCGATAGTTCGGTCATGTAGAAAGAATAAATGAGTAAAGTGTGACAAAGCAAATTTACATGGCAGATGTGAACGGCAGAGTCGGGAAGGGACGCCCTAGACCAGGGGTCGGCAACCTTTTTAGTCAGAAGAGTCAAAAATTACAATTAACAAAATTTCAAAGTTTTAAAGAGCCACAAATTTTTCTTACCAACCCTAAATAGTACTTGCATAAATAAAGTTTTTTGATAAAAAAAAACTTATCTGTTTATTCTTAAGAAAAATATGTATATATTTGTTCATCATATAAAAGTAGTGTTTTTTTCACAATAAATTAGAATCTAATTTCTATTATTATTATCTATTTATTAGATCATATATATGTATACGCACATGTTTTTTACATCGATTAATTACACATCTAGAAATCCAGTATCAACTCCAAATGGCCCAGTGTGGATTTCGTGTGTGTGGGTGCGGTGAAAAACGAGTAAAAGTGGCTGAGAGATAGAAATTGTGCCTAATATTTATTAATCGATTCAGAATGATTCTTAAATGTTTTTTTTTATAAAATAATTAATATACTATTGAAAAGGAACCACAGGAAAACGTTCGGGCTCTGAAACAGAAGGGAGTGTAAACAAAAATAAGTTAAATATTAATTTAGAGGACCACATAATTCACTAATGTTTTAGCGATTTAGCCTGAAACCGAGATAATGACGTACTTCCGCGGTTGACCACTAGTAGAATATATATATATATGTAATGAAATGAATCATATTTCATTAATTTGAATTTGCTGCGCTTCGCGTATCTATGTTGTCTGTGGAAGATGGTAGAGGGCGCATCGAAGTGATGTGTAAACTATGATTCAATGGCGGATGACGTTTAGATTATTTTGTGCATTTTATTGTTATAAAAACTTGTAGAGAGATGAACCGAAGGATACGATTGAGGAAGCAATATTAGTAAACTTTAAATGTCGTTTTATAAGGTATATTATTGAGGATCTTCAAAATAAACCACAAATTGTTTCTCTGAAAATACAAAGTTTTGTTTTATTTAACACGTCTTTCCAATATTACAACAATTATCAAGTTATGACAATTACACTTCTATCTCACCTGAAAATACAAAGAAACGACATTTAAAGTTTACTAATATTGCTTCCTCAATCGTATCCTTCGGTTTATCTCTCTACAAGTTTTTATAACAATAAAATGCACAAAATAATCTAAACGTCATCCGCCATTGAATCATAGTTTACACATCACTTCGATGCGCCCTCTACCATCTTCCACAGACAACATAGATACGCGAAGCGCAGCAAATTCAAATTAATGAAATATCATTCATTTCATTACATATATATATCTCTATATCTATATATATATATATATATATATATATATATATATATATATATATATATATATATATATAGATAGATAGATAGATAGATATATATATATATATAATATCCGATATAAACAAGCCTTTGGCGGTTGTATCAATTTCTACTAGTGGTCAACCGCGGAAGTACGTCATTATCTCGGTTTCAGGCTAAATCGCTAAAACATTAGTGAATTATGTGGTCCTCTAAATTAATATTTAACTTATTTTTGTTTACAATTATTTTTTGATTTTTGTTGTGTTTAGTGTCGACGTTAAATAACGAAATTCCCATATTTATGGAATAGTGGGATAGTGTTTACAATATACATAATAGAATAGAATATATGGTTTTTAAGTAATTCTTATTGAAAGTATTTTTTACTTACATTACTGATACGGAAAGAAACCTCCGTCCTGGTAAATCCAGCAAGAAACCTAGCGCGACTTTTTAAATACTGTTTGCACCGTAAGAAGAATCTATTGTGGTGGCTTAAGTTCAGCATAGATCTTTTGATGAATGTAGTGATAGTAATATAGTGTGTATGACTATTTCTAAAACCGTATGGCTAATGCGACTTCTAATTGAGAACAAGTAAAATCGTTTCTAACATTTTCTCCACTTTTAATACAGTTATATGTACACGTACATACATAATAGTTACATACCATCCATTACAGCCTATTAAAGCCCACTGCTGAACTAGGCTTCCGAAACCGAGGGTTTTGTCTGTGCAATACAGGATCAGATTATTAAGACCAACAACTATCGGAGATACATCCTAAAGGATGGCACTGTCGACGTCTGTCGAGCTTGTCGCCATACCGGGGAGTCACTTAGGCATGTCATCTCCGGTTGTTCGGCGCTTTCTAACTCTGAGTACTTGCACAGGCACAACCTAGTAGCCAGAATTCTAAACCAGGTGTTCGCTCTGAAATACGGTCTTGTGGACCGGAAATTGCCGTATTACAAGTACTTGCCGGAAGCCGTGCTCGAAAATGACTGCGCCAGGCTCTACTGGGACCGGGCCGGGCCGGGCTGATGGACCGGGCACAGTCAAGGATATTTTTGGTCGACTTTACCATTCCGTATGACGAGAACCTCGTGAAAACCGAAATAGATAAACGAACAAAATATCTGGACTTGGCTCACGAGGTGATCGACATGTGGGGTGGTATGCCGGCCAAAATTATTCCTGTAGTCGTCTCTGCGAATGGGCTAATCTCAGTCAGCCTCTCGGGTCATCTGAGGTGACTGGGACTCCATGAAGGACCGCTCCGGGCTCAAATGCAGAAGGCGGTGCTCCTCGATATCGCCCGCATCGTCCGCCGGTTTCTTTCCCTTTCCTCCTAACCCTCAGCCGTTTGGTCTCCCCTGCCGAGGGCTTCCATCTGGTTGGGCTTTTATTTATTTATGTATTTTTGTATTTATTTTATTTTATTGATATTTATTTATATTTATCTTTTCTTATAATTATATATTTATAGAACCCAACCAGATGAGAAAACTATATAGATACCCCACATATAATAATAATGTCCTCCAGACCGAATTTCGGCCACGGCGGCCTGCCTCAACGAAGACTAGCCATTGACAGTGCAGGACAGGATTATAGTGCCCAAATGTATGCGCAAGCACAGGTGCACTCTCTATTCCCTCACTCTCATATTACGATGGGACGGTAAACCGATACGACGGGAGAGAGATCAGGCGCAGGACCAACGGCTTTACGTGCTTTCCGAGGCACGGGGTGAGACACCGCCAACTTGCCGTCTCCGGACAACTACTGAGAATTTCTTGACGGAAAAACTCAGTAATAAAGTTTTGGCCCGACCCGGGATTCGAACCCAAGACCTCATGATCAGCAGTCGCACTACTGCAACCAATAGACCAACGAGGCAGTCATACTCACATACACAATATGCTTGCATATATTATCCTGAAGACATTGTTATACTGGATTCGAAGAGTGTCTAGCGGTTTCTTGGTATGTTTGACCCACAGATTTCCCGTGTATATGCTTTGGCAGTATGCCTTAAATTGCGTCACTTTAAACTCTTCTGTACAGTGAAAAAATCTGCGGGTCAACATGTTACCTCTAACCGCGAGAGCCCTTCGCTTCCTTTCAATATCATCATCGTCTTTGAGGCTGCTAGCGATAACATGCCCCAGATATTTAAACTCAGTCACACGTTTGATATTCACGCCATTAAGCCTCAAAGATCATGTATTCCGTCTTTTTTACATTGTATGTAAGCCCGTGCCCAGCAGCATACGTCTCACAGACATTCAGCATCTCCCTCAGACCACCCACCGTGGGTTTAAGTAGCACCATGTCGTCTGCGTGGCTTTTGCTGTTTATACTAATGCCATCAATCCGATACCCAACACGCATGCTACTCAGCCTCACGATGAGATCGTTTACATATACGTTTAAGAGCCCAGGAGACGTCAATCCCCCCTGTCTCACCCCGCACTCTTTGGGGTTCGTCTGATTGGCATACCAATACTTTAATATATTTAGAACTCCAACCGGTACACCCCTATCACCAAGCTTCCTCCAAAGCAAGTCATATGACACAAGATCAAAAGCCTTAGAGAGGTTGAGGAAACAGGCATACACCGGGGTTCCATGATCAGTGTAACAACGGACGGTATGCTTGACACTTAAGATGGCGCTTTCCGTGGATAGTCCGGATCGAAACCCGAACTGGGCGTCGTGGACATTTAAATGACTTTGCCAGCAAGAGTTGAGCAGGCCGTCCAGTACCCTAGCAATGGTTGTTGCTAGTGAGATGGGGCGGTAGCTCCCCATGTCCGAGCCATCTCCTGTCCTGTTCTTCACAATTGGCACCACTACGGTTTTCATAAGGTCATGTGGCAAGTGCGAATGACTTATGCATAGTTTAAAAAACATAGACAATATCCACGGCAAGTAAACCCCCGTATTTCTCAGGTGTTCAACACTGAGTCCGTCATGCCCTGGAGATTTTCCACAAGTCATCTTCTTTAATATATGTCTAATTTGCTTTGGAGTGATATGTACTGGCGGTGCACCCCCTAAGCAACCGGGCATAGAATTACTAGACGAGGTCGAGGAGCCAAGTGGCGAGCGCACCCTGAAATGATCTCTAATCGTATTAGCTATATCCGTAGGGTCATTAATCCCGCCCACACTCACTGGGAGACCAGGCCTAACCTCTTGCCTTCCCGTAGCTTGCCAAAATTTGTGAAAATTTTTAGCTGATCTACGTTTAACCAAAATATCCATTTTTAATTGTTCCTGATTATTCTGGCATCATTTCAGGCGACTTTTAAAAATCTTACGCGTCTCGTACATTTCTTCGTAAAAAATGTCCGAGGTAGGTCGATTATATAGAACCCAAACTTTGAACTTAAGCCTGGCTTTCGCATGAGCTGCACGAACATGCTTGTTCCAGCCACATAGATGTTTTCTCTGATCATATTTACAGCAGCGCTCTCCACAAGCCTCCTTCGCCACGCTGCACAATATTTGTACAATATTTTCATAGAATCTATCCACCACAGCTCTATGTTCATTCAGGTTACATGAACCATGACTGCACTCGGTAAACTCACTGGGGAAATCTATATTCCGAAGCCTTTTGTTATATAAGTCATGGTAATTATTTATTTTCTCTCACCCCATATAATTGAGCTACGTGGTATGCTTGACAACACTACTTTGGGCCCTTACTACATTTAAATTGCATTCAATAAGTAGCGGTAAATGGTCTGACACAAAAACATCCTCTATGACACTCACACCAATAAGGGATTGCGCAGCTGACATTGAAACAACGCAATGATCAAATCTACGCATTCAGACTGCTGACTATATATTCAGCAGTGGATTTTATAGGCTGAAATATGTATAGGAATGGAAATGCCGCTATTATTTGCGAAAAGTTTCAGTTTATCATAAATACTGTTTCTTATTTATGAGTGCCTGTGTAGGTCTGTTTTAAATATGAGGGGGAAAACATAATTCACATAACTACGTCAATAGCTAAGAAGTGACATCTGTTGCATAAGAAAAATAATGGGTACTCAGGCATATTATATCATATCAAAATCTCATGCCTGTGAAGAACAGAAGGGTAGGCAGAGACTACGTATTTCCATTTAGCACAATTCTGACACACATTGCTACTTTCATGTACGTATATCGATGCTTACATGCTCGTCTGTTAAGGGTTCTCTTAATTTTTACCATATTTAATATATTGCTATACTGATGGATATACTTTTTTCCTGCCTAAAATGTCCTTTGCCGACTCTGTTTCTACACTTCATGGTATAGAATATTCCATATCACGGCTACCTTACGCTTCTTTGATATGTTAGTATTCAACAGAAGCTTACTCATCAGCTCTCATCACTCAGCTATATTATGGTTGTTGCACGAATGAGTCGGCTCGACCGGGTTAGAACCACGCCCTCACAGAACACCAGAGTAAAATAGCGGCTTAATGCTGCTGTGCATCTTAGTCCCCAGGGGTGATACCGTATCTGAATTAGGATTCCTAATTGGGGATATATATAGATGTCTTTCGGGTTGACAATGTGCTCGTTTATCACCCTTGTTATATTTAAAAAGTTTGGCATACTGGTTAACGATCGCAATACCAGACGTCTTGCACCCTTGTTCTAGATATTTAACGTCTAGAGCAGGGGTCGGCAACCTGCGGCTCGAGAGCCACATGCGGCTCTTTGGACGTGAAGCTGCGGCTGTTTAGTTTCTTACGCAAATATTATTTATTTTATAAAATAAAATACTAAAAATCTTTCTGAATCGATTAACGAGTAGGTACTAGGCACTATTTCTATCTCTCAGCCACTTGTACTCGCTGTTCACCGCACCCCTCCCCGGTGACATGCGTCGTCACTGTCGTAAGTCCGTCGAAAGTTCTTGAATGTATATATTTCTTTTTTTTTTATCAAAAACATTTATTTATGCAAGTACTATTGTGCTTGGCAAAAAAAATTGTGGGTCTTTAAATACTTGTTAAAAATTTTTAAATTGTAATTTTGACTCTTCCGACTCAAAAAGTTGCCGACCCCTGCCGTATGTGTCGTAAGTGGGGATAGAGGGAAACTGAAACAGGATAAGGCAGCAGCATTGTTCTTTCACCATCCCGCCTTGCCAGCGTGGCAACTATAGCAAAAGCCTACACGAAAATCTAAAGGGGAGGCCAATTAAAGCGCTACTCCTAGCGAACGACCTGCAGCCTTCGGTTCTATACACTCCACGCGCATTCTCTTCAATAATATATCGCGTAAGAAATTCGCCCAAATTTTAAAATATTTTCTTTATAAAATCAAATATTTATCTTTTGAAAAAATTAAACAGATCAAAACGTTCATTAATAAATTGCCTATCCAATAGTGGCAATCATAAAATAAAAAGTTTGGAAAATCCAAAAGTGCACGCCTTAAAATCTCATTTGATTATTTGAAAGAAAAATATCTCTTTTTCTATATTTGAGACGAACGAAGAGATCCATGAGAATATTTTTTTGTAGAAAAGTACCAGTTGTTTTTTCACATTTTCATTAATTAAAATTAAACGATAACAAATTACTCAGTGATTTTATAAAGGAACCTGTGCATTGAGATTTTCAACCTAATAAAAAAAGAATTATTTTGATACATTAATTATAACGACTACGATTAATACAGACTTCCGGGCACCCTCGATAATTTTTTTCAATCAGTTTGTTTTTACACTAAATACAAAAAATTACTTTTAAAAATAATAGAAACGTGAAAACTAGTGATTTTTTTCGATATATGTGTATTTTTATTATTCATAAAGTGCGGTAGTTAAAATATGAAGACATTTTTAGCTCAGTAAATTACTGGATTTCCATTGTTAGCGTATTTTAATAATTTATATTGTTGTTACTAACATGGTGGTTAATTAATTATTTTCATCCTATAAAGTTTGCGGGTACAGTAATGTATTAGATTATGTCTAGTTGTTTATTTTTGCTTATATTTATAACTAGAATGTAAAACTGTTTAAGATAATTATAAGAAATATAAATAATGTTTTATAATGTGAAAACTTACGGCTTAATATCCAATTTTATAAAAACTTGTAACGGAAACCACACAAGCAACGCCATTTGTAGTTTAGCACTGTTAAATTACAAGCCCATAAAAGACAGATGTTGTCGGTTTGAGCGGCAGCGATAAGCGGCAGCTAGGAGCGGCAGTCTTACTAAAACTGTTGAGTAGACAATACGTACACGGAAGATAAATTGTGAGTAATAGTCATTATTGTTATACCTTGTTATTTGTATGCCTAAAATGTACATTGTTATTATTGTGAATATCTATAACCCTGTTTAGATTTATGATATTTTATGCAGTTAATACATGATGTTACGTATTAAGCGACTTTACTTAACACCATTAGGTGAGAGTAGAGCACAATCTCAACCCTTCGCTTATGAGACGTGTAATAATGTTTACTTTAGGAGGAGATGTATGTCATCAATAATTTTTATATAATAATTTTTATTATTAATAATTAATTCGCATTTCTGTGGTTTATTTGTAGGAAGATTCATCAAGTATTTACTCCTTAAAAAAACTGAAATTGGATATTATGGAATAAAGATTGTGTAGAAATGTAATAGGTTTTTTCATTAGTTGATATATCATTTCAATAAGAAGAAGATAGCTCTTAAAAACGTCACAAATAACTACTAACGCTACATTTTGCACAAACACGCAACTTAAGGGAATTGATAAATACTACTAAATGCGATAACGAGAGCGGAAGTGACTTTGGCCACGCGGAAAACCGGCAGGACGATAAAGCAGAAGGGACGTACTTTGTCGTACTTCCTGATGGAACCAAACAGGTACGTTTAAATCATCTTCATCAGCTCTACTGCTTTGGAACCCGAGTAAATTCCACCTATCTATTTCTGCAAACACAAATGCGAGTACTATTGTATTTTAGTGTAGTAAGACACACTGAAATACAATATATAAGTTTTCACAGTACGCGTGCAATTTTAAGCGTTGATTTACCACGTGCTCCACGGTGAAGGGAAATATCGTGGGGAAACCTGCATATCTGAGAAACAAAAAAAATATTTGGAATACGTGTAGAGTTCTCTCATTTCTCTCACAGCCTATATACGTCCCACTACGTAGGATGTATATAGGCTGTAAATTTAACTTTATAGTAAGACAGTCAGCATTGTAAGAGGTTGTGAATGTTAATTCTTTTTTTACTGGGAACAACGCATTTCATCTTAGTCTTTAGGAGTGACAATGCATCTGCATTATGATTCATCATCGGATACAGATGTATATGTCTATGGGCTACAGCACCCACTTACCATCAGGTGGAACGTGTGCTCTTTTGTCACCATTCTTCTATAAAAAATTGAATTGAAAAACGAACTTACAGACCACCTAATTGAACGTTGCAGGAATCAGTTGTTCACCTGCAACCAACATAAATAAAAAATCGGTCTCAATGAGGACTAAGATGGAATACCTCATGGCCTGTTATTATACTGGGTTTCTTCTACATTTCTCAACATTTCTTATACACTTCAGATGTGGATGATAATAACCCCTGGGTAGAGTGATCGCTACCAAGCTGATTCTAATTTATTGTGTGTTAATTGTAACATACATGATTGTAAGCTATATTTAAAAAAAATCCCGCTGGGTTTCTTGCTGGTTCTTCCCAGGATAAAGGTTTTTTTTCCGAATCAGTGGTAAATTAAAAAAGTGACTTTCAATAAGTATTATTTATAATCTATATTGAATAAAAAGGTTTCTGTTTCTGTTTTTGATCTCTTACTTTTTATCCTTGGACTGCAGTAGCTAGTTGCTATAATTTGTCTACAAACGAAAGTGTACAAACAAGTATATTTTTTTAAACTTTGCCCTAAGAAATTAATATAACACGCTTTTCATCTACAATTTCTGATTCTGAGCTATGATCAAAATTTCAAGTCCCTAGCGCATCGGGAAGTGTTCGAAATTTGAATTGCTAGATCGGAACGGCAGAAAAACTAGAAAGTGACATGATGAAAACGTAGTAAAATTAACACATTTTCATGGCATGTATTCTGTTCTTTCTAGTTGATAGAGTACACGGCTGATGAAGATGGATTCAAGCCAAGGATCTCGGTAATACCAGCCGACACTGCATCTAGCCGCGCAAGCGACCTGGTCTTATTGACACAACTGCATAATCCTATAGAAAAGACGACACATTATTGCAAAATTTAATATTTATATAATTTAAAACCAGCAATATGAAGTAATGGAATAAAAAATAAATAAATTAGAAATGTGTTTTATTCGTAATTGGTTCAATAATAAAAGAATATATTACTATAATCACAACATTTTCAAATATTCTTTAAAGTTATAGCCTGTAATCGTCCCACAGCTGGGCACAGGCTTCCTCACATTTCTGAGAAAGTCACGTAGATAAGCATGTTTTTACCCAGTTATTTTATTATGATATATGAGATGTTTAGAGATTTAGAGAATGGTTAGAAAGTTTAAGATATATAGATTCTAGTAATCAACCAAAACATATTAAAACAAAGTCTTGACACTACTCTTATCTGTCCATCTCAACCAATCATCAAAGCTCAAAAACCTCATTAAACTAAATTTGTATATATATTATAAGGAATTTATGGATGATAATACCCCTGGGTAAGGTGATCGCTGAGAGCCGTGGTAGCTTAGATGGTTAGCTCTCGCTGTAAATATAACAGAACGCGAGAAACCCGGGTTCGATCCCCGCCGGCACCAATGAAATTGTTAATTGCAATTTTAAGTGCTGATATACCACGTGCTCGGCGGTGAAGGAAAACATCGTGAGGAAACCTGCATGTCTGAGGAATAAGAAAAAAAATTTCGAAGACATGTGAAGTTCGCCAACACGCATTGAGGCAGCGCGGCGGACACTTCCTTGCCCTAAAACCCTCTCAGAAATGAGGGGAGGCCTGTGCCCAGCAGTGGGACGTATATAGGCTGTAACTTTAGGTGATCGCTACCAAGCTATTTCTAATTTGTTACGTGTTATTAATTGTAACATACATGATTGTAAGGTATTATTTAAAAAAATCCCCTGAGTTTCTTGCTGGTTCTCCCCAAAACAGTAGTTTTTCCGTATCAGTGGTAAATTAAAAAAAGTGGTTTCAATAAGTATTATTTATAATCTTTATTGAATAAAAAGTTTCTCTTTCTGTACCACTATTAATAGAATACTTTAGAATTATTATGAGTTACAGTAATAAATAGAGTTCCATTATATTTTGTTTTTTGTAATACAACCAACTTTAAAACATATTTCTTACCGTGTGTTGGTGATATTATAAATAATATAAATGGACATACTATCCCTTAGTCATCTTGGCTTTAATCATAATACTTTAATGGTATTTTGAATTTACACTTACAATCAATCAAAACATGTTAAAAGTAGAATCCATACAATATTTATGCACAGACAGGCACTGTATTTTGCCGGAATTAGTGAAAAGAATTTCGATCGATCTTAAAGTACCTATAAATACTGAATATACCTACAAATTAGTTTTATATGTACTATAATTGTTCAACAGTGTTCCATTTTAACTTATATAATACCGGTGAAAACTACTAGAAAATCGCTTTCAGTTTGTTTTTGGGATGTTGTTAGATTCACAATTTAATTGTTTATTTCTCAGGACTCCGTTTAGATGCAGTAAAACTATTAACACTATTGTAATCTATAGATTATAAGGACCAAACCAACATGCATTTCATTAAAATCCTTAAAATTTGTGCTGGGCCAATCTACAAACAAAAATAGACATGTGTCAATCACGCATGATTCGTTCGTTTGAGCTGGTACACTTAAAAGTATTGATGGTTCATTCATTTGTTTTGAATGTACCAGTACAACCAATCACAAACGATTGACGGTACCTTTTTAAACCGCGATTTGTATGAATTGTGAATGATCCAAAAACCGACCGAATCCCGAATTATCTGAATAAACAGATCCATCGAATAAACAATGCAGACTGCAGAGTATCAGAAGTATTTATTATTTAAGGGTTTTTTATTATAATATTGTTACCTTAATTAAAAATTATTTTACGTTTTATTATATTTATTTGTTAAGTCTATGAGTTAAAAATATCATTTCGTAGAGTTTACTAAATATAAAACTACAAAAGATTTCATGGCAAAAGATTTATTTAATATGGTAATTTCCAACCACCTTATATAAGTTGTATAAAATAGGTAAAAGTTTAATTTTCTTGCAAATAAATGTTACAATCCCTATTTTTAGACATGTAAAGTCGGCGACGAGGCTCGCCACCCGTCACGTTCTGTCTCCCGGAGGGGCGAAAAGTGGATTGCAGAGGCCCGTAGAGGCCCGTCTGGCTACGTTGAATGTATGTGGAGCAATGAATGATAAAATGGATGAAGTATGCGAGGTGATGTATGATAGAGGAATAGATTTGTTATGTGTAAATGAGACGAAACGGAAGGGAAAGGATGTCACTACACATGGCATGTATACCGCATACTGGTCTGGTGTAGACGAGCTCGAGCGGGCATGCCAGGGAGTAGGTATCATCCTATCAGAAAGAATGGTGCAATGTGTGAAAGAGTATGAATGTGTAAGCCCAAGACTGCTATGGATACGATTGAAAGTTGGCTTAAAGAAGTTGTTTGTGCTAGGGGTCTACGACCCAGACATGTCTAAGCCCACTCATATCCGAGAGTAGTTTTGGGAAATGGTAAGGATGGTATTAATGAAATGTAAGGGAAATGAAAATGTTGTTATGCTAGGAGATTTTAATGGAAGAGTTGGGGTGAGGAGGCTTCGTTATGAAAGGATATTGGGAACGTTTGGTGATGAAAGTATAAATGAGAATGGTGAAAGCCTCCTCACTGTATGTATGGAAAAGAATCTTTTTGTGACTTACACTTTCTTTCGCCACAAGAGGATTCACATGTACACTTGGGAAAGAGGGGATGATAGAAGCATGATAGATTTCATAATTGTGGATGAAAGATTGAGGGGCGTAGTGGTGGATACAAGGGTTTACCGGGGGTCAAACGTAGGAACGGATCATTTTTTGGTTTTATGCCGAATTAATGGTCTATTCAGGCGGTGGCGCCATCGGTCATCTGTGTCTACCACTGCGTTACAGCGTATTAGAACAGAAAGATTACAAGATGAAGGTGAGAAAAACAAGTTTAAATGTAGACTGAAAGAAAACGTAAGTGGTTTGGATGAATTATGTATGAATGAGTTAGACTTGGAGAATGTATGGCAAAATGTTAAGAAAGGTTTAGTAGATGCAGCTACCGAAGTATGTGGTATTAGTAAAAGAAAGAATGAAAGGAAAAATAATACGTTATGGTGGGATGATGAGATACGTACGGAAGTTGAAGCAAAGAAGAGAGCATGGCTAGATTTACTAGCAACTAAGGCTGGTAATTCTAGCGGTACGAATGATGATTTTGAAAGAAAAAAGGCAGTCTTTAGACATCTAAATAAAAGAGTAAAAGAAGTAGTTGAAAGGAAAAAGCAAGAAAGAACGTATAAAAATGATAGAAGAATATCGGATAACTTCCAGGCAAATATTAAAATGTTCTGGAAACTCGTAAGAACTGCCAGGGGATGTTCAAAACAGCCTATAATTAATGCTATAAGAGATGAGAATGGCTATATTCTGAATGATGAAGTTTTGAGTTTAAAGAGATGGAAGGAATATTTTGAAAGCATGTTTATGAGTGAGGAGACAACGTATGAACTGAATGAAATAGAAACTTCGAAAGAAGAGGAAGGAGGTAGCGAGATAAGTAAAGATGAAATAATGAAAGGAATGAAAAGCATGAAAGCAGGTAAGGCTGCCGGATATGATAGAGTTTCACTCGAAATGCTGAGGGCTGGAGTGGAAGGGGTGGCAGGCCTGCTGCACACCTTGTTTAATTTATGCTGGGAACTGAAACGGGTACCGGGAGACTGGTGCAAAGCCGTGATAGTCCCAGTATATAAGGGAAAAGGGTCGCAGCAGGACTGTAAAAACTACCGCGGTATCAGCCTTCTTAGCATCGTGGGAAACTGTATGCCAAGGTACTAATTGAAAGGGTCATGAAAGAAACCGATGGAAAAATTTGGGATGTGCAAGCGGGATTTAGAAATGGAATGGGATGTACAGATCAAGTCTTCTCCATGTGCATGATCGCGGAGAAGTTTTTGGCCAAAAACCAAAAGGTTTTTTGTGCGTTCATGGACTTGGAGAAGGCCTATGACAGAGTGGATAGGAATGTGCTATGGCAAACACTGAACTCATTTGGGTTGAGCGCTGGCTTGATACAGGCATTGGAGTCTCTTTATAGAGACTCTAGTGCCTGTATTAGGATCAACGGGGTCTACTCGGACTGGTTTGGCATCCATAAAGGTGTCAGACAGGGCTGTGTGGCTTCCCCGTGGTTGTTCAACCTATTTCTGAACAGTTGTTTGCAAAATTTGAAAGTTGAAGAATGCGGATTATGAATGGGTGAGTTAACCATCAAATGCCTTTTGTACGCCGATGATCAAGTTATTCTTGCGTCGTCGGCGGCTGAGTTGGAAATGATGGTTACATTAATGAACAGATCATTAAAAGAAAGGGGTATGAAAGTGAACGCAAGTAAGACGAAAATTATGGTTTTTGAAAGAGATGAAAGTAAAACGATACGTGAAATAAGAATAGAAGGGGAGTTAATCGAGCAAGTAGATGAGTTTGTATATTTGGGGTGCGTATTTAGCAGGGATGGGAGATATGATAAGGATATAGAACGACGAGTGAACGCAGGAAACAGAGTAAATGGGGCCCTGCACTCTATTGTGAAGAGTCAAAATGTGTCAAAAAAGGCACGTATGGCAATTCACAATGCTGTGTTGGTCCCTACTTTAACGTATGGTAGTGAAAGTTGGGTATGGCAGAAGAAGCACGAGAGTAGAATAAACGCAGTAGAAAATGTAGTGTTATGCTTATACATACTTACATATCATTTTACCCTATTTTAAATTTATTTTTCCATTCTGTTTTTGATGTTCTGCATTCGCCTCAAAACTTGATATTTTGCATCACCTTTATTTCCATAGGATCCTGTAATATTTTTAATTCATAAGAACACAATAACAAATCACTTTCACTTCGTATTTTTCATGCTATCAGCACTTTTTAAATCGGTGTCAATGGAGTCTACCTTTTTCGGTCTTTTATTTAGTTCTCCGTAACTCTGCAATTTCTGGTTTCGTGCGCGCTGTTGCGCTACTTTTTTTTTCCTATATAAATAATATATCATTTTTCACTTAAATCTTGCCGTTTCTGTATTACGAGCCTAAAACCAAAATTTGACATGTTTTGACATCGTTATTTATCAGGTTGTCATGGCAATTTTTATTCAAATATCGTTACCGGCCTGATGTTTTTACTTCAAAATACTCCTTTCTTCTTGGCCATTTACAAGAATTTGCTTTTAATTTAAATAATTTCAAATTTAATGAGAATAATTTTCCGTTCTTATGCCAGATCCGTCAAAAAAAGGAAAAAGATAGCCGAACAATCGGCGAATGGGGAGTCTGACTTGAGCTTTGATACTTGAAGCATCTCCTAAAGGCCTTATCTGGATTGCCTCGGGATCCTGCAAGCCTCTGCCCGCTCCTTAAGTCGTCGTCTAGCCACGCCTACGCCTCCGCCTACTAGTGCGCTGTGTTTGCCTACTTCAAGCGCCGCGTGTACCTACTTCAAACGCTGCGTGCCTACTCCAGACGTTGCGTGTACCTACTCCAGACGCTGCGTGTCTATTCCGGACGCTGTGTGTGTCTACTCCGGAAGTTGTGTTTGCCTACTTCAAGCGCCGCGTGTACCTACTTCAAACGCTGCGTGCCTACTCCAGACTTTGCGTGTACCTACCCCGGGTGCTGCGTGTACTTACTCCGGGCGTTGCGTGTACCTACTCCAAGCCTCAACTCAAGGTCGTTGTAGACGGTGCAAGCTCCGATTGCAAGCCTATTAATGCTGGTGTTCCACAGGGCTGCGTGCTATCGCCAACACTGTTTCTTCTGCATATCAATGATATGTTGCATACCCGTAACATTCATTGCTATGCAGATGACAGCACTGGTGATGCTCTTTACACCGGCCGAGCCAATATTTCTCGGGAAAACGTCTCCGAGTGCCGGGACAAACTTGTGTCTGAAGTCGAGTCTTTGCTGAACAGAGTCTCGGATTGGGGACGACTAAATCTAGTCCAGTTTAACCCCCAGAAGACACAAGTTTGCGCGTTAACCGCTAAAAAGAACCCCTTTGTCGTATCCCCTCAGTTTCAAGGCACTCCCCTTGTTGCCTCAGCCAGTATCGGAATCCTCGGCGTCGACATATCGAGTGACGTGCAGTTTCGTGGTCACTTGGAAGGGAAGGCCAAATTGGCCTCTAAAAAGCTTGGCGTGCTCAGCAGAGCGGGGCAGTATTTCATGCCGGCACACCGCCTGCAACTTTACAAGGCGCAGGTTCGACCGCACATGGAATACTGTTCCCATCTCTGGGCTGGGGCTCCCCAGTACCAGCTCCTTCCACTTGACCGCATCCAGCGCAGAGCGGCTCGAATCGTCGACGACCGAGTGCTTTCCGATCGGCTCGATTCACTGGCGTTGCGAAGAGATGTTGCATCTCTTTGCGTATTTTATCGCATCTATCACGGGGAGTGCTCTGAGGAATTGTTCGGATTAATCCCAGCCGCCAAATTTCGTGAACGCACGACACGGCAAACGTCCCGATACCATCCACACCATCTGGATGCTTGGCGGTCCACCACTGTACGTTTCACAAGGAGCTTTCTTCCACGTACAACCTCTCTGTGGAATAGTTTATCACCGGCGATTTTTCCGGACCGATACGACCTGGGGACCTTCAAGAAAAGAGCTTACTCCTTTCTAAAGGGCCGGCAACGCACCCGCAATTCTCCTGGTGTTGCGGTTGATCATGGGCGGCGGTAGTCACTTAACATCAGGTGAGCCGCATGCTCGTTTGCCCCCTCTTCTATAAAAAAAAAAAAAAAAAAAAAAAGCGCTGCGTGTACCTTTTCCAGACGCTGCGTGTGCTTTCTCCAGATTCTGCGTGTACCTAGAGCAGGAGCTGTGCACCTATCATAGGCATAGCCTGTGCATACTTCGTTGCAGTATCTTTATCTTTGTTATTTTTTTTTAATAATATTGTAAATCACTATCTTCATTAGAACCCATCATCACCTTCATACCTTTTTTTTTTATAAAAGAAACTGTAAAACTTTTCAAATTTTTAAATAATTTATTTTATTTTGGTTGTTTTCGTTGTAGTTAAGTTAGGTTCTTTAGTTTTTTATTGTCGCTTCACGACAAAATGCGGTCGTTAAGGAGTATGTTAGGGCTGAATCTGAATGACATGGTGAGAAATTGTGTGATAAAAGAAGAGTGTGGTTTGCAAGATGATGTTCTGACCAGGATTAAGAAAGGAATGCTTCGGTGGTTTGGTCATGTGGAAAGAATGGATGAGGAAAGAGTGACAAAGAAAATTTATGTTGCAGAAGTGAATGGCAGAGTCGGAAAGGGACGTCCTAGGTGAAAACTTATCGACCAAATTGGCGATTTATTGAAAACGGGCCAAATTAGGAGTACCCTTAACCGACGAGCATGCATGCGTAGGTGTATGGATGTGAAGGAGGCGAGAGAGGTGTGTCAGGATCGTGCCAAATGGAAGTCTGTAGTCTCTGCCTACCCCTCTGGGTGACAGGCGTGAGTGTTAATGTAAAGTAAGATGAAATTGTGTATAGTTAGGAATGAAATTTAAAAAGAAACAAAGTTATTAAATATTTAAAATAATATATATTGAATTAAGTTACCAATCAAAGTCAAATCAAATCAATTGAATCACTTAACGTTTTTGTGTTTATGCCATCTAGAGTCGATTGTACTTACCACCTTGAAGGTCAATAAGTTTTAGTTCGATAAAATGACTTTATTACCTATAGCATGTAGTAGATGGCACTATTATAAATCTCAAATAGAAAATTTCCGGCTCCCAACGGATCTCACAGACTCACAGAGTACTGGAGCTTAAAATGATCCGCATGACAAAATGTACTAGAATGATTCGGTCAATAGAAATGAATGATTGACACATTATTATATTAACAAAAACAAAACTTTTTTAGTATTAACAAAACTTTTTTTGTTAACTTATGACAATAGTTTTTACTTGATTATTTTGGGTGAGCCTTTTTTACTTTATTAGAATATCTCGATTTAGATCTTACATGGAATGGCGTTGGTGGTATGACTATACGCATTGGTTTTTCTGTTAAACTATCGAATATCTCTAGAACTGGATCGTTGTAGCATCGCACTTCTATCAGTTCAGTTGTTATTATTTCATTAATGATGCCGGCTGCTTTCATTATATCATTGACATTTGGGGCCCAAAAATGGTATTTACCGTAAACATGAGCACAGTTTACTACCAAGTTACCAACTAAACTCGCAACGTAATTGATTTTGATAAGCAGAATTGTTTTGGTTCCCTTTAATCTCGTCTTTACTCGTTGCCCTGACTGAATATTTATAAAACCATCTTTTGAAACTTTTGTAAATAATCCTTTCTCCATCGATTATGGTACGATACTGATCGTCCGTTAAAGTTGTAATCAATATCAAAGAAAATTTCATCTTCGGGCAAACCTTCTTCGGACCAAAATGAAGATATTGTGTTTTCTATTGTTTCAAATATCGAAACTTTTGATTGAATTGTATTTGTTGTGTTGTTTATATGTTCATATGTTTTTATGATAGTATTTACATTTAGTACATCAACTAATTCTGCATTTTTTATTTGTAAGCTTCTTTCAAATTCCTTCCATTTGTATTTTTGGTATAAATTACTATAGGGCGTGGGATCTTTCATAAATATATTATCGGGTACCTTACCAAGTTCTATTTTCAAACCTCTCCTTAAATTATCGTCTGTAATATTAAACAACTTCACATCCATATCAGTTATCATTTTTCTATCTATACCATAGTAGTGTACAAAAACATCTTCCTTCTTTTAGGCCGTGTTTACAAAGATCTGTACTTTAGTATTACACAAAACAAACTGATAAGCTATTATAACAGTGCAAACACGAAACATTTTTGTTCAGAAATACTGTTTCAATAAAAATAAATTTATTGCCAATAGCTGGGTAGGTACTCATTATTGATTTGTAGTAGACTGTCGTCATTATAGGATAGTATGTATAAATCTATACGTATAAATAACATTTATGTGTCTGTATGTAAAATCTAAACTAGCTGCTGTTAAGCTCACCGGGTTTTTTGTGTGCTTTTGAAACATGAATAATTATTGAAACATTTTGTCTGTCTGTATGTTTGTTCGGGCTAATCCGCGGTGTAACTAAACCGGTTGTGATGAAATTTCACGAACGGATGGAGATCAACGCCATCTAGGCTATATTTATTCCGAAAACTATGCAAGGTTTATCTTGTGTCATCGTAAAACATAAAATGAATAGGTTTTGATGATTATCTCAAATATTTTAAGAAATATGAAAATAGTTTCGAACAAAACTTTTATGGTTTACAATTTTACTCAAATCAAGACCCTACCCTTTTCGGGAGGTAGAGCCATGCTGCAATTATATTAGTAGTATAGTTGTAATACGAATGAGTCGTCTCGACCGGGGAAGGAGCATGCTCTCACAGAACACCAGCGTAATAAAGCGTAATAAATACAGTAGCTTAATGCTGCTGGGTGTCCTATGGTCCTTTTTACTGTATTCCATCTTAGTCCTCACGGATGACAACGCATCTGCATCTTGATTCGTAATCGAGGATAGATGTGCTTTATAGCATTCCTTGTGGAAGGCCTATGTTCAGTAGTGTACTTGTGAACTGGACTATAATGATGATGATGATGATGATGACGAAGGTATGGATATAACCGCTGGTGCAAAAGTCGTAAAACATGTAATCCACTTACCACCAGGTGAACTTTGTGCTCGTTTTTCACCCTATCCTATAAAAAAACCCTCTCTGAAAGTTCTTAAAGTTTCAGTAGCGATTTTAATAAATTTTTGTACTTCAACGTCATTTTGTAATATAACTATGAAAGTTTAAGGTTACATTGATAGAATATTTTTACGTAGAATTAATAGATATGTTATTTATTATAATTAGCATTTTCTCTTAACGCTCATTGTTAATAACTAAGCTCGAAATAATTTTTCGAAAGTTTTGCTAAAAAAACCACTATAATAAATCTGAAGGTTTTATCGTTTAATTTCTAAGCGAAGTTTGCCGCGGGTAAAAACTAGTAAAAAATAAATATTCAGATAACACTGTTGTCAGAAGTGTAACCTAGACCAAGTCATTGTTAAAATAAACATATATTAAAGACCAATTTATATTACTATAGTATCATTTCCTCATTTATAATGATGACGTTAAAGTTTCAAATGGGGAAATTGATTTCATCATCACTACAACCAATCACGGGTCTCCTTTGAAAATAAGCCTTCCTCAAGCAATCTCGCACAGGTCGTCGATCCATCTAATGAGGGGCCACTCTACACTTGGCTAAGCGGTACGAGGCTGCCTCTCGAGAATCATTTTCGCCCTTTTATATCGGTTCTTCGAGCTATATGGGCGGCCCTTTGCCACTTCAGCTTACGAATCCGTAGTGATTTTGACGGTTACTTCGGTTCTATTGCGGATATCCTCATTTCTAAGTCTATCACGCAGGGAAATTTCGAGAATAGCCCTCTCCATACCTCTGAGCGATCTTCAGTTTCCTTATACGATCAGAAGTTAAGGACCACGTCTCAGATCCATATGTTATCACTGGCAACGGGTACTGTTTAATGTTACCTTATAATCGAAGGATATAGCTTGCTTAACTTAAGTATTAACTAACTCTATATTTGTCTTTTTCTATTATCATTTAATGAAGAGAAAGAAATCAAATTTAAGCATTATACTTAAATTAACGTATTTTTATGAGTAAGGTCTTATAAGTCTAGAGTCATGTGATTTGGAAGAGGTACGAGCATGTCTTTTCCTAGGCAATCAGGTGAAGGTTTGATATCTACACTACCACTACACGATAAATAATTCCAACGCTGGCTCAACTTCAACAGGTATAGTCCGTCCCCTTTAGGCTCACCCCGGAAAAAAATTGACTAAGTGTATGTCTAGCGCAGTCTACTCTTTCTTGATATTCGGATAAACTGTCACCGCAGAAATTATTACCAAACTTAGTGATTCTTAAGTAGCTGTTCTAGTTAGATAGGGCCAAAGGCTCGCTGTAAAGTTCACAGTACGTGAACGCGGTTAACCCGGGTTTGATCCCTATGAACCTATATTCGTTACCAATCGTTAATTATCTTAAATTAGATAATAATCGGCTGCAAAGAAAAAGATCGTGATTGAATCTGCAAATTTGAGAAATTAAAAAATATATTTCGAAGATATATGCAATTCGCCAACATGAATTGGAGTCATTTCTTTGCCATGCAGCCCTCTCAGGAATGACAGGAGACGTGTGCCTCTTTAGTTCGTTACGCAAATATTATTTATTTTACAAAACAAAATATTTGAAATCGTTCTGAATCGATTAACGAGTAGGTATTAGGCACCATTTCTATCACTCAGCCACTTGTACTCGCTTTTCACCACACCCCACCCCGGTGACACGCGTCGTCACTATCGTAGGTCCGTCGATAGCTCGGAAGTTCTTGAATGTATATATTTCTTTTTTTTTTCAAAAATATTTATTTATGCAAGTACTATTATGCTTGGCAAGAAAAAAAATTGTGCCTCTTTAAATACTTTGAAAATTTTTAAATTGTAATTTTGACTCTTCCGACTCAAAAGGTTGCCGATCCCTGGTCTAGAGTAAACTATTTGATCTCAAGCCTTATACTTTTACTGCTTATTTCCGAAGAAGCTTTCTACGACACCAAAGGTATGAAACTGGGAGATGAATTCTTTTACACTGCTACTACATGGCACTTGATATTGTTTTAATTTATTAACCGACTTCAAAAGGGAGGAGCCTCTCAATTCGAGTGTATGTTTTTTGTACGCGACATCTTTGCAGATTGTAAACCAATTTTGATGATTCTTTTTTTATGTAATAATCTATAGTACAAGGGTGGTCCCATATAAATTTGGAGTGAAAAATCCACCCCTAAAAGTCAAATTAATATTTACTTTTTATCAATTATAAGTTGTTTTTTTTTTTACTTTTTGTAGAAAGTTATATGTTTCTGATATATTTAATTAACTTGAAACAACGATTCTAAGCGAAATAACGACGCTTTCTATGATAACTTCGAACTGCAATTACAAAGCTCTAGACACGATTATAAATGGCCACAAGCAACTTGATGCAAGGCATTAAACAAAGAGACTCTAATATCAAAATGAGGAATATAAATTGAAGTGGTTGAAAATATTCAAATAATTTGTTTCTCTCGTTAGTGGGTCATTTCTAGAGGGTTTACTATAATTACCGCAGTTGCAATTAAAGCTGATTTTGCCTAGAAGTTTTTCTCCTCGCACGAATTCTATGTTTAATCGGCTAACACTGTAATAAAATAGCCTATAGTGCGGCATTTAACATCATGTAAGCCGTATGGTCGTTTTCACGTTCCTTATATAAACAAGTGGTAAAATTGATAAATTTATAATACTGACTTCAATATAAATTAAATAAGAACACCATCAATGAATTATAAGTAAATTTAATACGCATTATTAAAGATAACTCAAAAACTACCGATAGATCTTCAGAAAAGAAAACACAGAGAAAAGGAATAATCATAATCGGTTCGTCCAGAAAATATTCTGAGGTAACTCACATAAAAAATAAAGTTGAAATGAGAATCTCCTCCTTTTTTGGAGTCGAATGAAAAGTGAGTAGCCATGTTTAAAATAAGTCAAGTAAGAAACAAACGTACAGATGTTACTACAAACAAAGAAAACTACTGATGACGTGTCACCTCTGAAAACTAAGATGGCATGCCTCACAGTATGTAGTTACACTCACTCTCTAATCGCTTCGGATAGCACTTTTACTTGGCATCGGAAATAGGTAACAGGAGGAAAAGATAAATATCAGTGTGGTGATGGCATAAAATAATTTATCACAACGTTTTATCCTATCAGCAAGAGAATCCATAAGTTTCATCCCATATGTGTCGTAAGAGGCGACTATTGTAAATGACAGATAAATTATATGGCATCCGGTACGTGGCGGAAAAACTTTGACAGACTGGCAAGAGACAGCAAGGTAAAGATGCTACCTCTGGTACCTACTTCAATGGTCAATCCACGTGCTAAGCGTGACAAAAGCAAAGCCGACCTACTAGGTACAGGCGCAATTCCAGCAATGGTTTTACAGTCTAATAAAGAAGATCAAGATATATCTCATATTTATATCACTCTGTTAATATAGGAACTTATATGTACCATAAAATGTAACTGAGAATTTTCTGCAAGAGCATTGAAAAATTAAGTTACGTCAAATAGCAAGAAGTCGTCTTTTCGAGACTCATAAAATTAAGTTAAATAGGTAAGCAGCCCGAGACTTCGCCTTTATTTCTCCTTCAAAGAATTAACAAATAAGTTTCCAGACCAAGGGAAATGAAAGACTAGTTTCGTAATAATGATATTTAGTACATGAAATGCCTTGCTTTAATTTATTTATTATTGCTATGTGGAAAACCGTGGTAACTTACACGTGATAGAACCACGCCGGGAGTTGAAATTAAACAAAGGGGCATAAGCAGTTTACTCAGAATCATCTGATCCAATGGATCCTCTAACGCAACTACTACACGGTAAATCTTTGACCTTTTTTAAATAAGTGGTTATGACAAATTACAGCCTTTGTACGTCTGGTCTATATCTAAAGACCTCCTCTCATTTCTGAGAGGTTATTTATTAGGCTAAGAAAAGAATAAGTGGTAGAGTAAGCAGCAAAATTCATCCCTTAATTATTTTAGCCGTTGAATCATTATGAATAATGGAACATTGCAACTAAATTACTATATAATCCGAGTTTCGGCGGAGTTTGTTAGGGCAGAACAGCTGTTAATGCTTAATACAATTATAAAGTTTAACTTCAAACCTAGGAACTGTGAAGGTTAGGATTTTATAATATCAGGAATGTCACCTTTACACAATTGTTCTAAATTTCAGTACCATAAGAAATAATTAAATTGAGCTGCTTTGACTATATTATAAATAAATTTTAGATTAAAGAAAATTAAGCATTGACGGCTCATAGACATAGCAATGAGTTGCAGCGATGAGGGCTACGGGTACGAACCCCGTTCGGAATAAGTCGGCCTGCAAATAGTTGTTACAGTCTGGATGTTTCTATTTTAAAAAGACTTTCTATAGGTATAATGTTATAATCCATATTGAATAAAAATCATTCATTTCTTCACATTACTTTTATTTAAAAAATATGCTGGCATCTGGGTAATGGACTTTAAAAAACGGAAAACTCTTCACCAAATATCGATTTTGTTTCGACATAATTCAACCATAGCAACTACTGTAGTATTCACTGAAAGTTATAGGCACAAGAATAAACTGTCAGCACTTTAATTGACGGAGTAAGGCCTAGTACAGAAAATCTAGAAAATAATTACTTATTCTTTTTTTATAAGACATTCTCAGTCAACGTCGGAGTCAAAAGTTGTATTCAAATGTGTCCTTCACAAAGCACTTTTTGAAAATTAAAAAAGCTACTCTATCGCTTCAACAAGGTATTCATTCTATTGGTTGCATTTCTTTTCTTTGCATTTGTTGAGTGTGCGCAGAAATTACATGCTCCCTTTGCTCTCTCTCTCTATTCCACCATCGGACAACCAGGCGGTCGGCGGATCTTCACCCCTTAGATCTACAAACTTCAAATCCTACGCACTCCAGCAAAATACAAAGAGACATTAATTGCTCCCGATTTCTGGCACTCTGGGGTAGGGTTTCGCCGATACAGGGACGCGCTAAAGAAGAAAGTTCCCAAAATAATGTTATATTTATATTTTATATATTTTTAGGTTTAGGTATATATTGCTATGGGCCAATGTTTTTGAGTTCTTGATGCTTGATTGCCTGGGGACCTTCAAGAAAAAAGATAACTCCTTTCTAAAGGGCCGGCAACGCACCTGCAATTACCCTGGTATTGCGGTTGATTATGGGCGGCGGTAGTCACTTAACATCAGGTGAGCCGCATGCTCGTTTGCCCCCTCTTCTATAAATAAATAAATAAAATAAACACTCTCTGTAATTGAACTGACACTCTGCTTGGTGGCAGATATTGGTAAAATGTAGTCGTATTATGCTTACCTATAGATATAATTAAAAATTACTTTCACAACTGCAAGGTATAAGGCTTACCACGAGTGCACCGTATACACCTCATTAGCACTTGGTTTATTTGAAATCATCCTCACTATTATTTGAACCAGCCACGATTATCTCACCTTTCCTGGTATTGAAGTCCTCTCTCCCCATGCTTTATGGCAAATGATTTCTGACAAGTATAGTAATATTACCCTTAACAGGAGACTAATCTTTGGCTAATTTATAATTAAAACCAGATCAGCCAATCTCGAAGAAATTAATAATGTTATGAAAAAAGTTACTCTTTTTTTTTAATAGAATTTAATGTTTTCAATGTTTTTATGAATAACTATGATTTTTCATAAACTGTAAAATACAAAGAATTGGCGAGAATAGTTTTATTTTTTGAAACAATTTTGAAATAAGAAATGTTTTAAAGTGCTCAAGAATTTCTTTTATTTCAAATTTCATGCACTACAAGCGTAGCCATTACGGCACCGAAGAAATTCACTTCATTTTCGTCATTAAACTTGTTCATTGTTCTTTGGGTAGAGAAATTAAACCGACTTCGACTTTTTTTCTATTTCATACAAAATAATACCATGGTGGGTTGCTACTTTGATTTAATTTCATCGGACTATCCATTCCACTATCGTTATTATAAATTAAATTCTCGTAACATTTTCTTTGGGTTAAATTATTTTGTGAGTTTCTTTTATTTTATAAAAGTATTTTTACCCTATACATTTTGGCTTGGTAGAACTACACTTAAAGACCGATTTACACTTCGACAAGTACAGTAGCGAGTTAACTTGCGAACCCGGCGAGTTAAGTTTGAACCTCGTTTGAACGGCAATAAGCGAGTTAAGTAGCAAGTTAACGATTAAGTTGATCGGGATAGCCGACCCAGCTATTTTTCGGCGAGTTAAGTGCGAAGTGCTGCCCTCCCGCGCGTCTCCCGCCACCCACAACTAAACTCACCGCTCGTGTAAACGAGCGAGTTTAGTTCAGTGCATAAGTTGACAGAACGCAACGTTTGCGCGTCAAAACGTACAATTGTACTTTTATAATTAAACTCGCTCTTTCTCACAAACTTTGTACGATGTTGTTTATTGAATATTTATACGTTTTATATTAAATTTTAATAATAAAATGGACGGAAGATATCACGTAAAAATTCTTAAAAACTTCTTTAACAACAACCGTTAATACTTCTCTAACTAAATAATTCAATTCTTAACGTAATCATAGAACCATCTTAAACGAAGACCAGAAAAATTCTGTAGTCTTGAAACGTCATACTCCAACGAACTCTGTGAACCAATGTCCTTAACTAAACTCGCCACGACGATATTGTTTGAACGCTACTGCCCACTTAACCGTTTACTGTCAACTTCCCTGTAACTAAACTCGCTACTGTACTTGTCGAAGTGTAAATCGGATTAAGGGCATTAGTTCATAGAGTTTGTTAGAGTATGACGTTTCGAGACTACAGAATTTTTATGGTTTTCGTTTAAGATGGTTCTAGGATTACGCCGAGACTTAAATGATCCAGTTAGAGAAGTATTAATGGTTGTTGTTAAAGAAGTTTTTAATAATTTTCACGAGTGCAGCATCTCGAGCAGGTTTAATTTTACAATTTGAACTTCTACTATTATATAAACATTCGTATTCTAGATACGTGATGTCTTCCGTCCATTTTAATTAAAACTCAATATAAAACGTATAAACTATAAATATTCAGTAATCAGTATCGTACAAACTTTGTGGCGAGTTTATTTATAAAACTATAATTGTACGTTTTGTCGCGCAAACGTTGCGTCCTGTCAACTTATGCACTGAACTAAGCTCGCTCGTTTACACGAACGGCGAGTTTAGTTGCGGGTGGCGGGAGACGTGCGGGAGGACAGCACTTCGAACTTAACTCGCCGAAAAATAGCTCGGCCGGCTATCCCGTTCAACTTAATCGTTAACTTGCTACTTAACTCGCTTATTGCCGTTCAAACGAGGTTCAAACTTAACTCGCCAGGTTCACAAGTTAACTCGCTACTGTACTTGTGGAAGTGTAAATCGGTCTTTAGGCATAAAGTTTAAGCACAAATAAGTCAACTCGGAAGGACCGCACTTGCACAGAATACCATCATGAAATAGCATATATTATTACGTGTTTAAAAAATATGTATGTTTCCTATTTCTTTTTCCTTAATTTTAATTTACAAATGTTGACTTAGTTTATGTACTATACTAAAGTCCTTATTATACTCGTAACAGGTAGTGAGCTCACTTACAAAGTCATTAAATTCATCTGTTGAAATCGATGTTTTAGTCGGAATTAGTTAATGCGACTAACCTTACTAAGGTACTACATCACTTAATTCTACTTCGTTGCTGCATCCTAGGAGATTTAATAACTATGTAGTCCGCTTTCTGTGCAGTACGCCTCATCACACGAATTTCAGATATTATTTATACAAAAAGTAAATAATAAAAAGATTGCCCACTGACTTTGCCACTGTCACTGTGAGCCTACTGGCCCGGCCGGCCGTGTCGATCATTTCGTTTTCTGTGTGTTGTATCATCCGCGTGTCCCCCGCAAGACGTGATTGTTTTTAAATTAAATTTTTGTTAAAATGAGAAAAAGAACAAGTGAGAAGACTGATGACGAAATGAGTAACAAAATATCAAAAAAAGTTAAGTTTGGAAAAAAAGTTAAAGTCTCGATGAAAACCGCCCGACGATTTCTGTAATAAAGGTTAGTTTTGAAACCTTTCTAAATCATAATTAACTTTATTTTTCTTATTTATAGTTGCAGTAACAAGTGATATAAAGATAATATTTTAATACGTACAGTTTACAAAGATTATTTCTTTG
The DNA here is from genome assembly GCA_036936625.1 of Parnassius smintheus behrii. NCBI lineage: Eukaryota > Metazoa > Arthropoda > Insecta > Lepidoptera > Papilionidae > Parnassius > Parnassius smintheus. Next base: position 2,932,935 of record JAUPFT010000012.1, read on the forward strand.
TAACATAAATAATGTTAATGGGTGATTTTAATTTAAGTACCCACAAATTAATTATTAAATTTCAAGTTATTTTATTTCCTCAGTGGGGACACGTGATATTACCCAGAAAGTGAGGAGCTAATAATCTGGATGGTTCTATTGTTATTGTCCGAAGTATTTATACCAATATTTCATCAATTATGGCACTTGATGTCATCCGGAAATAATTTACTTACTTTCTTAATGTGTTAACACGTGATGTTATACAGAAAGTAAATATTAAGCCGATTTAACCTTGTTCTATTAGATCTTGAATATAACTCTTGCAACGATTATGAAGAAATGGAGTCTGACGCGTACGATTACGGCGATGACAGTGCTAATGTCAGTGAGAAAGAAGCCGCAGCTGAGCGCCGCAGCTGAGCGCCGCAGGCCAAAGTCCGTCATTGAAATGCCCACGCTGGCACACCTGTTGCTTGAAGCTTAAACCATTATTACTGAATTTTTCAGAAGGAGCCCATGTTCATTCACCATCACAAGACGAGGATAGTATACTTAAGCGAAAGTAACAAAAGTAACCAAGTCAATAGATAAATATAGCCTGCAGATCAAAAGATCACAATTGTCTGCTCTTAGAAAACCCATGGTCACAGGTGTGCAGGGAGTGGCGCGCGCAATCCGCGCGCTGGCTCGGTTCTACCCTCCATAGCAGCCCGCCATCCGCAGGCAACCGCCAGCGGCACTGCGCCCCCCGCTGACCGAGCGGGTAGAGAGCGGCGCGTGCAGCCTGCGCGCAGACTATGTTCTACCTTCCACCTCAGCAGCCCGCCACCCGAAGGCAACCGCCAGCGGCACGGCGCCCACTGCTGACCAACTGGCTGCAGAACTATTACAGCCGCCGCTAAAGGTAACAATGGATTGGTTATAGTAAAGGGCTATTCGTTAATATTCACTCGAATTCCTACCTAACTCGTAGAGCCTGGTAATGATCTTTGTTAAAAAACCGCGATAATGAAAATGATCAAGCAACTTACAGTTTAGGATCTTACTTACTTACAGTTTAGGATCAATTGTGCCAAATGATTGTGATGGTCAAATTATATCTCCGATATTTCATATTCCTAAAAGTACTAACTAACGGATAATACAGATTTATTCTTATTTTGAAGTAACTTAATAAATTTATACTGCAAAATAAAAGTCTTCAAAATTATTATCTGACTCTTCAGATTCAATCATTCATTTATGGCAACAATTGATCTCTTTTTATGACAACAATTGATCTTAAAGAAGCTTATTTTTTGATTCTCGTTCATAAATCCTCCAGAAAGTACTTACGATTTCGTTTCAATAATACATTGTATGAATTTACTTGCCTCCCAGCATATTTTAATGACCTCTGGATCTCGTTAGACGACTTTAACTCGCGTTTAAATTCGATAACGGAAGTTATTCATTCTTTAGAGCAATGAGGTTGTGTGATAAATTATGATAAAGTTTTCTCATACCTAGTAAGATATGTAAATTTCTTGGATTTTTATTGAATTCACAACATATGACCTTAGAATTACTATCAATGTGGTATGCTAAAAGATGTTGTGACCAGGATTAAGAAAGGAATGCTTCGGTGAATTGGTCAAGTAGAAAGAATGAATGAGTAAAGAGTGAGAAAGCAAATTTATATGGCAAAGTTTATCGACCAAATTGGCGATATTTTGAAAATGGGCCACGTTAGAAGTACTCTTAACCAACGAGCATGTATGCGTAGATATATGGATGTAAAGGAGGCGAAGGAGGTACGTTAGGACCGTGCCAAATGGAAGTCCGCAGTCTGCCTACCCCTCTGAGTGACAGGCGTGAGTGTTTATGTATGTATGTATGTAATTGCGATCAGAAAAACGTTGTAAATTTAATAAAATGATTAAGAATATGTCTTATAAATCAGAAGTGAAGATAAGAGATTTTGCTCATTATATAGGTACTTTAACAGCTTTTCCAGCCGTAGGCTACAGCTGGATATACACCAAGCACTTTGAGAGGATTGAAGTATCTTACTCTCTTGAAAAACAAAGATTATGACGCAAAAATGAAAGTTTTTGCGTCATAATTTTTGATAAACGATGATTTTTTTTATGGTGGGAAACAAAAATAAATTAAGCAAACAATTATGTAAAACAAGTCATTTTTAACTAGAATTTTTTTTCGATGCCCCACTTACCGGTTGGGAAATATTCTGCAACGGAGAAACACTAATGGGACATTGGTGAGAGAAATAAAAGGAAAAACATCTAGCGATGCAGCAAGTCGTATAATTTTGGTTGAAGTTCACAGGTAAGTTCTATTAACCACAATTTGACGTTACAGGTCTTAAATGCTATTATGCGTTATATGCATTCTCTTTAGAGAGTTATAAATTAGCTTTCGATTAGCTTGAGTTATGTTAGATGTAAACGATCTTTAAAGTTTTATTAGTTTTGCTAGTAATAATTATAGTTGCCACCCGGCTAACAAACATGGTAACTATAATAACTAACTATATGTTATATAATATATATATATATATATATATATATATATATATATATATATATATATATATATATTATATAACAATCTATAGAGGTGGCCTATAGACCACAATGGACTTCCGGTAGGCTATAACTAAGGTGATAAGCATGCTAGCAAATTTTACTTGGCAGTGCTACACTGCTACATAAGATATGAAATACAATCAAATATATTAATTAGAAAATAGAATTTCTTTTATATAATCTCATTTTTTTAATCTGCGTAACTCCTTTTTGAAGTAAAGTTCCTCAGGCCGGAGAAAAAAAGATGAAACAAATTCGCAGGCATATAAATTGTGTAATTTTTTTAAAACTAATCTTTAAGTATCATAATTTAAACAAAATATAAAACAGTAACAGGTCCATAAAATTTGGAGAATATAATTGCGTAGCAAACTCAACAGACCAGCACTCGCAAGCAGCCTCTTTTCACAAGTGTAGTGCATTTTATGGGTACAGACCGCTAAAACAAAAGATCGTGGGTTTGAATCCGCCATTCGACTACTATCCTGGACCAATCCTAACACAAGCAATTTAAGCTTACCAGGAGTGATTGTAGAAAATATTAGTAATTTTAATGGCATTGCAAATTTTTTAACTAAAAATATAACTTAAAATTTGAGATACAAATTTGAATAAAACTACGCAAGGCAATTATTGGAATATTGGTATTTCTGGAGGATTTTAATATATGGTTGAGCCCCACTGCAGCTATATTACGATTGTAACATGAATGGGTCGGCTCGACCAGGTTAGGACCACCCTCTCACTGAATACCAGCGAAAAATAGCAGCTTAATGCTGCTGTGGTCAATGGTGAGTGTAGAGAAACGGAGACCCGTTTTAGTCGAGGCACTCCATCTTAGTCCTTAAGGGTGACAACGCTTCTGCATTTTGATTCTTAATCGAGGTTAAATGTAGATGTCTGTGGGTCACGGCATCCACTTGCCATCGGGTGACTGTGTATTCGTTTTTCACCCTTATCCTATAAAAAAGAACAAAAACACATTATATTATTTTAAAGTATAATTGGCGTCCTTATCGCTTAGAAGCGATCTCCACCAGGCAACCACACTGCAGACTATAAAATAGTATGGAAAAATATAAGTAAACCTAAATAATTTAAATGTTATTAAATAAAGTAGTAACAATAAAAACACAATCTTACATTTTAATCGTTTATTCCTTTCATCATTACTTTTTTATATAGAATAGGGTAACAAACGAGCACATAGTCCACCTGATAGTAAGTGGTTGCTGCGGCTCATTATCACATTACTATATTTATCCTCGATTGTAAATCAAAATGCAGATTTGCTGCCACCTATGAGGACTAAGATGGAATGCCTCTTTTCCAGTATAAAGAGTCTCCAGTTCTCTACACTCACCATACGAAACAAAGCAGCATTAAGCTTATATTTTACACTAGTATTCTGTGAGAGCGTGGTCCTTCCTCGGTCGAGCCGAGCCATGCGTGCTACAACTATACTACTAATAAAACTATAGCATGGCTCTACCACCTATAAAAATTATGCACAAACATCCTTGAATTTGAAATTGAATTTAAACATTATGTACAATTAAATACTTTTACAGATCTACTCTATTTGAATTCTTGAATTACTATACAATAATTGGTACATAAATAATTTAATAGAAAATTATAAATAAAAAAAATATTACAATACTGTTACATAATTAATATTTACTATTGTTTGGGATTAGTTAAGCTATTATTATTTTAATTATTAAACTGCAGTATAAATGAATTAATAATTTTAATTACAATAAAATTATAATTTACAAATCTTAGGCTATCATGCAAATATTCCCATTAATTTACATTTAAAAAAATCAATAATATGAACTACTAATTGATTTTAGAAATAAAATGTCTATATTAATTAATTTCCTTAAACTAAATTGTATAATAATATAATAAATTAAAAAAAATTATAATTAACTATATACATAGGTATAATGTTATCTCAAATTATTCTGGTACACTATATAAACATTTATCAATCAGCCATGATTTTAGTATCTTTATAAAGAAAGGGGTAGATAACTCCCTGATATTAGAGATAATTTTGTTATACATTTTAATAGTCATCGTCTAGCAATTTTTTTCAAAATGTGAGCATTTACATGATGGAGCCAAAAGGCGGTTAGTGTCTTTATGGTGTAGCCGTGGATTGACCGTTTCAAATTTCTGAAACAATTGTGGATGATTTCTAACAAAAAGTCCTACTTCTAAGATGTAGAGTCCTGGTAACATCAATAATTTAAATTCTTTAAATAATGGTCGGCAAGTATCACTTGGTCCTGCTCCTGTAATAGCTCTTACACATTTTTTTCATGATAAATGCTTTACTTAAATTTGGAGTCTTTATAGTTACAATTATCATTTCAACCCTCCTTTTTATACTTAGAGATTTACCGTTACAGCTTATTAAAGTTCACTGCTGAACATAAGATCCCCCATATCCCCCATAGATTGTCTTATAGTCTTATAGGAGAACTAATTGCCGTAATTGCCACGCTTGGTGAGTGGTTTGGCTACCAAAGGTTTTTATTTTTTGATTGTTATTAAGGAGACGTTGCTGCTCATCTCGTAGTTTGCTCCTCTTTGTCACCTCATACAATACCCACAGGACCATATAGGGCAGTGGATATTCTTACACTGTCACTAAGCGCTTAACTTAAAAAAAAACAATCATATATATATAAAAATTATCGTTTACCATACACACAACAAAGAGTAAAAAAGTCAAAATGAGAACTTACTACGTTTTCTTAGTCGGTTAAAAACTACAATTCCAAAACTACAACACTACATATGCCATTAAGTCGAATTTTCGAATTTTCAACTTACAAACTGAGATATCGACACTCAGAGCTTTGAAAGTGTACTTCAGATCGAATAAGTTATTCTAAGCAAGAGTACAAACTTAGGAATGTACTTTTACGAACACATTTTTTTCATTATATAGCAAAGCTGTAGCTATTTTATGATTCAACAATAAATGGTTATGAAGGAAACGCTGCTGTCCACTACTGGTTATTTTGACCGGTAGAGGGACCACTTTCTCAGTAAATACTGGAAAAATAGCGGCATAATGCTGCTGTGTTCTGTTATAAACCGGCATTTGGCTACGTCATTTCTCTAGTATCCGTAAGCGCGTCGGCTGATCATGTAGTCCCGGGTTCTAATGCCGGGTAGGACCAAAGTCAGTCAGTTGACGGTATTTCAAGAACAAGTTAAGTTCGTCAATTCCCACTGAAACAGTGCGGCGCCCTAATAGCCTAATTACACGGTAATAAATTAATGGAAGCTACTACCTATCAGTGGTATAAGTAACGTCACCCGAGGTAAATAAGACATTATTAATTAAAAATACTAATTTACGTCACAAAACATTAATTAATTAATACTTTTTAAATACTTTAATATAAATTCATACAAAAACTTCTGTAAATACCATCCTCCTTTTTTGAAATTTGGTTAAAAACAATAGCTGGCCCATCACTAGATACGATATTCTCATACGAGATGATCGGGGTAAGCGTGACACTGTCACACTTCCACGAGTTAGGTAAGGTAAGTGTAACTGTGCCCGTATTAGAAGTAATAGAGGATTTGGGGTCACACAAACATATTACACTGTAAGTACCAATATTATTTTTTACCAATCACCTTATATCTTGTCAAAATTAACTTAATGACATATCGGCACACTTAAAATCGTTTCATCGTAAAATTGCGCCGTCTGTCGCCAGTTTAATACTTTAAAAAAAGTAAAGTATGTCGATAAAATAGTTAAAGCAATGTATTTAACTGTTGGTATAGTCAATAGCGTAAAAGTTCCTGCGCTGTTCAATAGATGAAATTTAACCAAAAAAATGTGTTTAGGAAGCATAATTTGCATTTGTTACACTTGCCTCACTGTCATATTTGCCTCTCCATAACTTTATTACTGCCGCGTCTTGTAGTGGCCGCATAAGAAAGCCCACTACGTCATATGATTCCGCGTGTGGCTTAAGGATATATATAATAAGGGGTAAGAAGCGAGCACACAGTCTACCTGATGGTAAGTGAATGGTGTGGTCCGTAGATACCTACATCTATCCTCAATTAATAATCAAAAAGCAGATGCATCGTCATCCCTAAGGACAAAAATTTATTGCCTCGTTTCCAGTAAAAATGGTCTCCAGTCCTTAACACTCATCACACAAAACACGGCAGAATTAAGCTGTTATTTTACACTGATACGCTGATATGCTGAGAGTGGGCCTTCCCCGGTTAAGCCGACTCATTAGTACTAAAGCCATAATATATCTGCAACATGCCTCTATCATGCGGCATCTTTCGGACCAAAATTCAAATAAAAGAATTAAGATACGTCTAGATCACTCCTTAAGCTGCTCTTTATTTGTTCGTCACGTTCACTATAGACTCAGCGATTCCGAAGATTATCCCATACGAACAAACAGACAGACGGACTATTAAGGGTTCTATTAAGGCTTTACACAAGCTTAAAAGAAGCGGATTATTTTAATTTTATTTATATGAATAAATTTTAGATAAGCTATTCTAGACTTTGACATCACGCGGGTTTGGTCGAGTGTTCGACATGGTGACCATGAGTTTGCATTCTCGACATTAAAGTAGTATAGTCGAATGTACTCGATAACAGTATTACAAACTTGCTGCTAAAGAGCGTCTAACATTTGCTTCAGATAGAATAACGTCTCTGGCGGCTGGCAAACTTCAACATAATTCAGTTTGTCAACTCGGATGTTCGCTGTGTGTTAAAAATAGGTTTATGCCGTTAATGGTTTAAAAGAAAAATATTTTTCCTTCTTTATTTCTTTATAAAGACGAAACATCCCCATCACCAACCTCTATAATTTTTTCCTATATCCTGAGGTTGTAAACATACATCCATACCACAAACAATTATTAGTAATAAATAAAAAAACAACTGTTTCGTACGGGATTTGAACCCGCAGCTACCAGGGCCAAAATCGAACTCCTAGCCACTTTGCTACTGTGCCGTCAAATAAACCATAGAATACTTTAATACACACACAGTAGAACCGGGGAGTGGGCGGTGCCCGTGTACTTAATATATGTCAATTCACACCTATAAATTTTACTACATCTCTTTAGACATCACTATCACTACCCAATTGTTGTGTAATACGTAGCTGCGCGCAATTTATTAAAAAAAAACAAAAGTGTTAGCAAAACAGTCGGATGTGGAATTTGAACAAAATTGGTATATCCTTTTACTAGTAAATTGAAACTATATTTCGTGAATATCAGAAACATAAATAAAGATATATTAATGTGTACCAGGGCTGACCACAGAAATCGTAATTACTATTTCTGTGGTTGTAATTTTTTTTACCGATACTGGTAAACTGGAGAATATTATCGTTTTATGAGTGTACTTGGTACAATGACAAGCTTAATAAATGCAATCAAATGCGTTGAAAAATAATTATTTAATTACCTACGAATAAACAGTTTTTATTGAATTGTAATTTTGTTTCCTCTATAGAATCTTTGTTTTTATGGTATTTCCCTCTATATCATTGAAAATTTATTTTCAATAAAGTTTTCAGATTCAATTTTCATGTTGCATACCATTTCTACATACTATATGCATACTTTACAGGAGTAAAGTGAACATGTATGTAGATGTATGTAGAACCCAAGTTTGGGGTTCACAGTATCACCCGAAAATGGGGTTTGGGTATACCCTTTTTATGTGCAAAAGAAAAAACGTTTGATAATAAGTAATTTTACACTTTTTCTGTTCCACTAACTAAGCAATTGAATACCGGTATAATATGTATTACTTGTGAGATACAGTATGTTTTAATGCGTTGGCCCAAGTCAATAAATTTATTTAAAACATAAAAGATTTTTAATATTGATATGGTCACAATAAGACGTTGTTATGTTAATTAATTACGTAATAACTTAAGACAGAAGGACCCTTAAGTAGGAACTGAATAAATTAATAAACTGAATAAACCGACTTGGTATTTCATGGATCTCACAACTTTTTACGATAGAAGAACTGAGTTGCGAGACTTGGTTTTTTTACAAGTTACGTTTTTGATGGCATTACTTTTGCTAAAACTACCTTTGTTTTTGTGAACATGCATTAAACTTTCGTAGATATACTGAGAGGCCAAAGTTAACATATATATTTCTTTACATTTTTCTCTACGAGACTCTCGGTTTAACGTATAGCTCTTATGGCCCTCTTTTGCAAAACAAAAATAGTTTCTTAATCAGCCGCATTTCCTCATATCTAATTCTCATATGAGATAATGCTATGGAAATAACTGAAATAAACTAATCTAGCTGTCTCGACACCGCTACACCCTAGAGCTTAGTCATATTCCTAGTTTAGATATATGGGGGCCCCATGGAAGCTTTGCATCAACAGTGATGCCAAGAAAAACAGAGGATTCAACAGGACTCAGCTCTTACGTATTTAACAATACGTAAGTAATCGGATCTTTAACATTTATTGTTTTAAGTTTAATACATTTAGTTTTATTGCCGTTTAAATGTAGATTATTAACGTTAAACCAATGCACAAATTTTGATATAGCATTATTTACTTTATCAAATTTAAATGATTGACTTTTAAGTTTAAAAATCAAGGAAGTATCATCAGCAAATAGTACTATATCATGATTAAGGAATGTAAGTAATGGAAGTTAAGTCATTAATATACACTAGAAATAGAAATGGGCCAAGAATTGAACCCTAAGAGACACCCAGCTGTATGGGCCGTCCGGAAGAATACTTTTAAAATTGATAATAAATTTCAGCACTCAATTAAGTAATTGAGATAACTATGAAACAAGCTCACAATATCCTTATGTTCTTGATATAGTAATGATTTTTTTGCTAATATTGAGGAGGATTAAAATGAGTTATAACTGATTCCGAATGAAGTGTCAAATGATTATGCTGCTCAATAGAAACAGTCTTGGTAGCCAAAAACTTGGCTGATTTAAAAATAAATAATAAGATAGCACATTTGCTATCATTATATATGCATAGGTAACAACTATCTACTGTCCAAAACTTCTAAGTAACATTTTTTATCTCAGTTAAATGAAATTTGTCATTTTTATCACTTCATGTCAAATATTAATTATTACATATTAAATTATTCATTTGTAAACTTAAATAGTATCTTAAATTATTTTTGTGGCAATCTACAGGGATTATATACAGATATAAGGCAGCTTGAACAAGACAATTTTGTTTACATTTAAGTTATTAAGTTGTTCCGTTTATCTTAATAACTGCTTGTTGCACTGCCTATTCTAACAACAAAAATTATAAGTATACTATTTGGACAAAATTTAGTAACTATAATTTAAAATAACGTAGGTAAACAGGTCAAATCATTCTAAATTCTATCAATAATATAGAAATACTTATTGCAACCTCGTACCGGTAAGTAAAAAGTGTAGTGCGCCCGATACCTGGTAAGATATGCAGGCAGTCAATAGACGTAGGTAACTCAGGATCTTTCTTGCGGGAGGGATATTTTAACAGTAGATTTATAGCTGTAACAATAATAATAATTAAAAATTTCTGGATCTGATTCAAGACGTGACTAAAATGTAGGGTGGTCCGCCGACCGAAATTATGCCTATAGTCGTTTCTGCGAATGGGCTAATCCCAATCAGCCTCTCGGGTCATCTGAGGCGACTGGAACTCCGTAACTGACCGCTTCAGGCTCAAATACAGAAGCCGATGCTCCTCGATACCGTCCGCATCATTCGCTCGTTTCTGTCCCTTTCTTCCTAACCCACGGCAGTCTCCGCTGCCGAGGGCTTCCAACTCGTCGAGTTTTTATCTATTTACACATTATTTATTTATTTATTTAAGTTTATTGATACAAATTTATGTTTATCATTTTTATTACTATCATTTAAATTTATATATTTTTACAAGTCTAACCAGGTTCGAAAACTATAAAAACCCCAAAATAATATGTAGTTACTATTCAAAAAAATTAATTTAACCGAACAGCTTAACTTTACTTTGTTCATTTTATTGATGGTTGGACTTTATCATTCTTATATTGTCGTCTATATTTTATGTTTATTGTAATTGAAAAGACAAACAAAATTGCCACTTTATGACCTAGCGGCTACTTCGCAAGACATAAAAGCATTTCAATCCATTCCTTGTACCATTGCAAATATTTCATGGGTTGAGAACTAGAAATGGGACTTTACAGCTTTTATTAGCTTGAGTGAAGGCCTTTGATCGATTTAGCTCTAATTTATAGAATCCATAAGTGCAAAATACCATATATATATTATAACCAGAGCCATTCACAGATATTAACGGCAAACTGATAAAACTGACCTGATATTTACTGTTGATGTGACGTGTTTGTGCTCGTTCTTTTGAAGAGAGCTTTGTTCTGCAGTGAATGCGTTGAGTGTCGTAATACTGATGGTGGTAATCTGAACATAAAAGGCTAAATTTCTATGCGTTTGAAATTATACTCGTACTTCACGACGTTTTCTTTAACACCAGGAACAACTGAAATTTTTATTAATAATTTTAAAAAACATTGGTGCCATCAGATATCGAAAACAGTTTTTGTAGAGTACGGGTGCAACAAAGGAACAAACGAGAGCACAATCCATCTGATGGTAAGAGAATGTTGTGACTTATATACGTTGAATTTATTTCACCCGTTAGCTAATGGCTATACTCTTATTCGATATTACAAATAATACGGCTGGCTCAGGACGGTATCAAATTTGATACTTCTCTTCCGGTATATGTCTTCCAGATCATAACACGACCATAATTAAAAATTGGGTTGCTAACCCACCAAGCATGGCAACTGGGGGGGGGGGATACCTATGATAATGATTTCTTATATTTACGCGAAATCTACACATTAAAATAATACTAGTTTTCACGGAATTTATCGCGTATATTTAACTTTTTAAATACCCGACGTTTCGAACGATTTACAGCACTCATGGTCACGGGCGGGACTGAGATGTTCAACGTCCATATGTCATAGTTAACCGGACACGTCAGATTATAATTCTAAAATACAAGAACTTTTGTCGGATGTAAGTACTTATAAAAAGGTTAAAAACGAACCAACAAATAGCATACTAAAAACAACTAGTGACCTCATAAAGAAACACTCCGAAAAATTAAATCTGGACGTAAAATGGATAATACCTACGTGCGCCAAATCACCAAAATTGTATGGGTTACCAAAAATACACAAGCCCAATGCTCCATTAAGTCCCATAGTGAGCCAAATCGATTCACCAACTTACAGATTGGCTCAACACTTAGCGAAAATACTCTCACCGCTCAGGGGACATACAAAAGCACACATAAAGGATTCCTACCATTTTGTCAGCGAGATTAAAGACCTACATCTGGCAGACAATGAAACTATGGTCAGCTTTGATGTGCAGTCATTGTTTACATGCTTACCTGTTGAAGACTGCATCTCAATTGTAACTAGAAGGCTGGAAGAAAACAACATGCCCGTAGAATATGCAGTATCACTCAGACACTGCCTTACATCTGGCTACCGATTGTGGAAGGAGGAGTTCTACAAGCAAGTAGATGTATCTCTGTATCTCCCATTGTCGCCGACATATTCATGGAAGACTTTGAGGAGAAAGCCCTGCTTAGTTCTCCCATAAATCCAAGATTATACAAGCGGTACGTAGATGACACTTTCACAATTCTGCCTTTAGATAGAGTAACTGCATTTTAAGACCATCTTAACTCTATAAATTCTAAAATTCAGTTCACAATGGAGTTAGAGGCAAACAATTCCTTAGCTTTTCTAGACGTGTTAGTAATTCGGAATCCTGATAACACCTTGAGCCATACTGTGTATAGAAAAAAGATCCATACAGATAGATATTTAAACGGTGATTCTCACCACCATCGTTCACAGTTAGCTACCGTGGGTAAATCTTTGTTTCAGAGAGCACAAGGGATCTGTGACAGTAAACACCTGGCTGCAGAGCTCCACCATGTCAAGCAAGTTTTGCATGAAAACAAGCTTCGAGTCCCGCGCCTACATCACAGTGAACGAGTGAAGCCGACCACAGTCGAGCGTGTTTCTGCTGTACTATCATATGTTAGAGGAGTCACTGACAAGATTGGCTACATCCTGAAGCGCGCTTCCATCAAAACATACTTCAAGCCGCTGAAGAAGATTGGTCAGTATTCACCATCAGTCAAGTGTAATGTCCCTCCGCAAGATGCAGGAGTGTACAAGCTTGATTGTGAATGTGGTCTCTCATACATAGGACAAACTAAAAGATCAATAAAAACCCGCGTTAAAGAACGTATAGCTGAAGTGAAGAATCGACGCTCCGGGAAGTCTGCAGTCTGTGAACACGTACAGGATCGCCCCCGTCACTACATCAGATTTGATAGACCGCAAATCCTCGCTAAAGAACACCGATTCCTTCCAAGGATGATTCGCGAGGCTATTGAAATCAAAAAACATCCTAATTTCAGTAAAGAAGATGGCTGGGTGCTACCATCTGCTTGGGATCCTATAATAAATAAAATTAAATCCCAACCCAAGCATACAACTGCAAGACTTCAAGATACCATAAGTTCATACTGCATAGATCGGAACAAAAGTTAAATTTTATTCTATGGTAACCGCGGTTAACTATGACATATGGACGTTGAACATCTCAGTCCCGCCCGTGACCATAAGTGCTGTAAATCGTTCGAAACGTTGGGTATTAAAAAAGTTAAATATACGCGATTAATTCCGTAAAAACTAGTATTATTTCAATACCTAAGATACTTATTTCTCATTAATTGTTATATTTATATTTTTGGTGTACAATATAGAGTATTGTATTGTACTTAATATTTATAAATTATAGTAAAAACTATAAGTAAATATAGTTTTTAGCAAATACTCGGGAAAATAAGCAACTTTGTTTTAAAGTATTTCTGTACTTAATAAAACGTGGGAACTGAACAAAGGCAATACTTGTACGACGCCCATAAACAATAATAAAACAAGCGGTTGTAAATGTTACAACCGTGTGAAAAGAAAGTTACTTGCAGTAAGTTTATAGTTTACCTTTAGACGCAATTTTAACGTGATTGCAAGTCTTTAGTGTCCATGTGTCAGTACATAGATCTCTGCACACTTGAATGCTTCTTTGGTCTAGTGGCCGTTAACGTAACTACTGATCTTGAGGTTCCGAGTTTGAATACTTAGGTTGAGTTCAAATCTCTTGTACGGGTTTTCTGATAATAAATTCTCAATATCAGACCGGAGTCAAGAAGACGGCGGTGTTACACCCCGTGCCTCGGAAAGCACGTTAAGCCGTTGGTTCTGCACCTGATCTCTCTCCGATCGGGAATAGATAACGTATCTGTGCTTGCAAATACACTATAATTCTGTCCTGCACAGATGTCTAGACTGAGAGAGGTGGTCGAAATCCGGTTTGGAGCACATTGTTATTACATAGTTCTTGTATATGGTTAGAAGGTGATGTAGTCGATATATTCTATTTTAAAAACCAAACCAGATGCATTGCCATCCCTAATTATTATTCATGTAATGAAAGTAATGACTGCTTCGTTACCAATAAAAAAGCTTCTCATCACTCATCATAGGAAAGGAATTAAATTTTTACCTTACTGTGTGGTAGCTCGGGTTGCGTTGTGCGATGGTTAATATGAGATGCAAGCAGTAATATAAAATATAAATAATATTAAAAAACTAAAATTATGATATAAGGAAATAAAAATAATCTTACATAGGGAAATATTAAAACATACCCGCTTTGCGGCGATAAAGATGGGGCTACATTGAACTCACATCGACTAAAATCACAGGGTGTTTCACACCTTTGCCGCATATTGGCAGTGCCACAGGAATACTTTCGCACCCATCCATGGCCCCACTAAAGCCGGCTGGGCCATAGCATATAATAATATAGTCCTACTCCTATACTAAATTTAGTATACCAGTAGCGGACACAGTTTAATTGGAACAATCACCGCGTTGAGACGAAACGGACCAATAGTCTATCCATTATATATACATATATTATATATATATATATATATATATATATATATATATATATATATATATATATATATATATATATATATATATATATATATATAATAGTCAATTTCCTGGCGTTAGTCTCACAAAAACTCGAAAATAGCTCCACCGATTTTAATGAGGTTTGGATGTTTTAGATTCACATTTACATCCGATAGGTAGCGCTGTTTTCGAGACCTCTCTCGTCTCACTTTCATTCGTTGCTCTCTCGAAGAATCATGTTAGCGTCGTTCTATCCAAAAATAAATAAAGTAGTTGAAAAGAATATTTTAACTAATTTATTTATTTTTTGATAGAATTAAGTTTACATTTTTATAAAGAAAAATATTATATTCCATTGAATTATTCAGCACAAATTGTTGTATTGAAAATGGTTTTGATACAAAAAGAAGAAAAAGCATCAAAACAATTTATTCACTGTAAACGTGGTCAGAATCACGTTTTTATGAGACGTATGCTCAAACATAATTCGTTTTTCATATTATGCAAGCCGTTTACACATCACGATAAGCATAAACCAAAATAGTACAAAACTTTGTTAATTATCCAGAATTACTTACTTGGAAAACTTAATTTTAAGCATTTTAAATTAATTAAAGCCAATCAAAAGTCCAGTGCTAAACATATTACGCCTCATAGGGAAATACTTGTCGTAGTTGTTACGCTTGGCAGACTGGTTGGCAACCGCAGTTTTATTATTTTCAGTAGTTATCAGGGAAATGCTGCTGGCAATCTCGTATCACCGTTTCCATCTATCGTCACACGACAGCCACTGGATCATATGGTGTATTCTCTTACGCAGCCACTACATGCCGAAATAAGTAAAAAATTGTGATAATAACTTGAAGTTGTTTTGCACTGACTCTAGTTTGATATCTTTTTTTCGTAGGATAATGACACCTTTTTTATTGAATATTTCTTGAATGTACTTTATTTAACTAGGTTAGCGATCTTGTTACTGAACTGTATAAGCATCAATTATTTCACCAGTTTATGAAATTTTGTCTTGAGCTGTAGGAACTGTTAAAAGTCCTAGTTGACCATTGACGAGATTCAAGCAATATGTTTGAAAACTGGAGATGTACGTATATTATATATAGTGTCTCTAGATTTTCTTATTTAATATTCAACGAGTCAGTCTAAGTTAAGACTGTACTTATTTTGGCCTCAAAGCAACAGTACCTCTGTGTTTTGGTTTTGAAAGCTAATAAAGACATTAAAATAAAAGGTGTTTGGTCTTAAAAGGGGTGTAAACTCATCTATGACCTTATTTTTGTAGCTTCTTGCAGGTTTCTTTACTAAGCAGTTGCCAGGTACCACGAGGAAGTCAATTACTAGTAAAACTTCGATAAAAATATTTTAAAGTTGCACGCTGTAACTTGCAAAATTTTAAGTACACTGCATTGTATTTCGAATAGTAAAGAACAAAAATAACAAAAATGTTTGAGTGATGAATTGTTTAAAGTGCTTGCAAAACTTTACCAAAAGTAAGGTAGATTTATTTATGACAATATTCATAAGTGATTTCGATTTATTTTAATATTCTAAGCCAGCGCTTAAATACAACCCCACTTGATGGTAAGTATTGGTGTAGTCTAAGGTACTGAAATGCATTGACCTTACATCAGCCTATTCACTCTTGCCTTGAAGACATCCACATTGTAATTGGATGGAAAGACAGATGCTGGCAAGTTACTCCACTCCTATGCTGTACGCACTACGAACGTTGTACCGAAAGTCAACAATGAAAAGGTGGAGATCGGCCGAACTTCTGGGGTTTGATTTCGCTATGTAATGGCAGCGTAAGAAAATCCACTATTCCTCCTCAAACAGTCAGTGTCCCAAGAGGCGACAGATGAAAACCGAAATCTCAAATCGGAGATGGGTATAACAACTCATAATAATAAAAATCTGCTGTTGATAAAATTGCCGTGAATTGTGGAAACGATAGCAAAATAACTTCTTAAATTTACGCGAACACTACACATTGAATGAAACTATTTATACGGATTTCGTGGCATTTAATTCACTTATTATTAATTTCCAACGTTTCCTGTGCTTTACAGCACCCATGGTCATGGGGGACTGAGATGTTTGACTTCCCGATATCAAAGTTAGCCTGGCCTTCAGTTTTTGAAAGCTGCAAAGCACCCGAAACGTCAGGATAAAATCCAAGTTATTTAAACGCGATAAATCCATATAAATTGTTTTATTAGACTTTAGCAAAAACTTTGATTTTAAAAAAAGTTTCTTTAAGCGGCGATATGAGTTATATGTTTAGGTGTGGGCTTTATATAGGATAAAATGATTGAAAACATTGTTCTTTAATACGTATTTGCATCACAATAATTACAGCAATTGTAATTATTTAGTATAAACCGCATATTTTACTAGTATCAGCCAGTGCTTCACTGCTGTTCTACCTGATGGTAAGTAGTGATAATATTATGTTAGTACGTGGCTGTTGCACTCGCATATGTTTTTTATATCTAAAAAAATGTACTATTAATTAAATTTGTAATAAATCGCATAATTTTAACTAATTAAATTATATCGTATCGTGTCCGTCTCGTAAGTGATAATAAAAAGGCTTAAAACTCGCATAGTCGGCTGCCAGACGCGTGTGCTTTACGAGGGCCCGAAAAATATCGTCCTATTATTTGAATCGCAATGTTATCATCCTTACCAATTGCATCTCCTCAGTGAAAATAAGTTTTTCTTGCGCCCCGGTCTCATGATAATATTCAAGTAATGATTTATGATGCTCAATGAATGGCGACATATTTTTTCTTTCACATGTTCAAAGAGAGATTTTTAAGAGCATTGTTTTTATGATTTATTTCAACGTACAATATATTATATGACGTTAGGTAACTGAAATAAAGGGTAACAAAAACCATGGAAGTTACTTAAGATATAGGATGTTAAGGATTGTAAAACGCTTTTGAAATTTGAAATTGTTTTCTATAGTTTAAGGGGACAAGCAAGCACACAGTTCATCAGATGGTAAGTAAATACTGTGGCCCATAGACATCCATATGTTTTCTAGGTTAAGAATAAATTATTTGAAAATAAGAATACAGATGCGTAGTCAACTCATTATTCAATTCGGTCATGCAATTTGCCTACCAAGCGTAATGATTATTAAAAGTACAAATCGTCCCTACAATGAGAGAGGCTCATGTTGAGCAGTGGACTATTACGAGCTGATAAAAAAGATCTTGCGGTAAAAGCTTAACGCTTATGTAAATTACTTACTTGCTTTAACATTTTAAATGTGTCATTTAATGCAGTTGCCTTTTAAGAGATTGTGTAGCGTAGCTTGAATTTTTACATGTAGCGGAGAGGATTTGCATGGTAAAGCGTCTTTATCCTTTTGTATACCCAACGCTTCAACTGTGCGTTTATGCAACAAAAGAATATATTTGTGCATTTTACCACGTTTTATTACCACGTTTTTTTCCTGTTTGCTTGCTCAGTACAAATTTTGAAGTTAATTTTAAGCTAAATTCCTGATGAGCTATAGACTTGAAATTTCATAGGTGGTAGAGGCATGCTGCAGCTATTGTAGCACGTATGAGTTAACCTAAACGGGAAGGACTACACTCACACAGAATACCAGGGTAAATAGCAATTTAATACCGATATGTTTCGTATGGTGATTATAGAGAACCGGAGAACTTTTTGTAGGCTAGGGTGATACCCGAGCACACAGTCGGCCTGATGGTAAGTGGTTGCTGCGGCTCACAGACATCTACATCTATCCTCGATTACAAATCAAAATGCAGATGCGTTGTCGCCTGTGAGGACTAAGATAGAATGCCTCGTTTCCAGTAAAATGGGTCTCCGAATCTCTACACTGATCATACGAAACACAGCAACATTAAGCTACTATTTTACGCTGGTATTATGTGAGAGCGTGGTCCCTGTCCGGTCGAGCCGACTATAACTATACTACTAATATAACTGCAGCGTGACTCTACCACGTAAAAACGAAACGTAGCATTTCATCTTAGTACTCAGTGGTGATAACGAATCTCCATTTTGATTCTTAACTACGAACTAACTACACATCAGATGAACTGTGTGCTCATTTTCTATGATATAAAATAAATCAATAGGTATTTAGTTTTTTGCATCCAGCACAAAAAAGGAAAAACAAAAAAAAATTAAAGAAAAATCAGAAAGGCCAACTTTAGTTACAAGTTTTTTTTTCAGTGTATAAAAGATTTGAGAGAGCTGTCCAAGGAGTAAGTGAAGTTCGCAAAACATATTACATCAACGATAAATGTTTGCTTCCTCTCGAGTTCACTGTTTCGTAGTTACGAACTCTGTACAATGCTGTGAAAACTAGTGTGTGTAAAGTGACATTCTCCTTTCGGTATTGCGGTCGGAAAATATTAGCTACTAATGCGCCTCCTTTATTGATTGATACGTTTATATTTTTAATTAAACGTTAGCTTGTAAAATTTTTTGAAAATAGATATATGTATTTAACAAAATTTTATACGTGTTAGTGATATTCTGCAGCTATATAATGGTTGTGGCACGATTGGATTGGCTCGTTTGGGGAAGAGCCTCGCTCCATCACAAAATACCAGCGTAAAAATGCAGCTTAATGCTGCTGTGCTTAGAACAGCAAGTGTGAATGCCGACATAACATGCAATTAGCAAACGAATGAAAAGTACCTACAAAGGATTCGATTTGAAATATTTTTGTGAGATTTTATACAAAATTATTTTTGTATACTAAAAAAATATTATATTAAACCAACTTTGCGTGTATTAGCGACATAAGATAGTACACTACTCTAGAACATCGTCATACATATATACCGTGAGTGTTGTAAAATGGGACGGAGTGAAGGACGTTTACACGTGTTAGAGCTATCCTGCAGCTACATAAGTTGGTAGCATAGTTGTAGCTCGAATGGTTGGGCTTGACAGGGAAAGGACCACGCTCTTACAGAAATCAGCGTAAAATAGCAGAATAATGTTGTTGTATTTCGTATGGTGAGTGTAGAAAACCGGAGACACTTTTTATTGGAAACGAAATATTTCATCTAAGTTCTCAGCTTTTTAATAAGTAAATGTGAACGTGGCTTTTATCAAGACTGGTGAGGGATATCGTAAGAAGCAACGGAGCTCAATGAAACTAGAAACGGACAGCAGCATTTTCCTAAGAATACATTTTTTCAACTCTCAACCCTCCGGCCACACGTGGCAGATTTAGCAAAAATCCTCCCTATGAGGCAGTCTATGGTTTAAGCCTATGTTGAGAGGTTATGTTAAGGCGTGGACTTTTGAATGTCTTCTATTAAGATGATGATAATGATAATGGTGGTGATGATAACCTAGGCAATATTTCATCAGAAAATTTTGACGGCTTTTTTTTCAGAAACTAAAAAATGATTAATCAAAAGTTCTTTGATTATCATAAACCTAAATATCGCCACATGAAAACATCTATCCCGGATGAAACTTGGTAAGTTATATGTTGTCTCATATTGCCTCAATAAATATCTATGCCGGTGTATCGTTGTTGAATAAACTATTTACCTTGAAGAGTCCCTTATATATTAAGAAAACCGCCCAATTTCTTGACCGTCAAAGTCGTAGTGGTAGTTTCTCATTAATAATAGAGAAATATATCTATATTATTCAGTTCAAATTTTGGTGGCAAAAAATATATATCCAAAAGTTTTCAAATAAAGAACGATGTAAGAAACTTAAGAAAAACCGGTTGAATAATAAGTACCTAATCATCGATTATTATTATTTAACTAATTAATATTAAATATCTCTGTATTTGACTTCTACTCATTATCTCTAAATTATTATTTGACTGCCTCGTTCTAGTGGTCGCAAACGTGATTGCTGATCATGACGTCACGGGTTTGATTCCTGAGTCGGGTTAAAACAAGTCATTGCCCTTTTCTACCAAGACATTATCGGTAGCAGCCCGGAGTCAGGTAGTTGCCGGTGTTTTACCCCCGTGCCTTGAAAAGCATGTAAAGTCGTTGGTCCTACGCCTGATCTCGCCTCCTTAAAAAAGGGGATCTCCGGTCGTGTCGGATTATCGTCTTATCAGACTATGAGTGTGAGGGAATAGAGTGTGTGCCTGTCTTAAGGTATAAACTTATACACTGTACATTGATTAAAACTACTTTTACGGATTTTTTCGCGTTTTATTTATTTTATTTTTAACACCCGACGTTTCGGGTGCTTTCCAGCACCCATGGTCACGGGGGACTGAGGTGACTGACGTCCCGATGTCAAAGTTAACCCGGAGTACCTTCAGCTTTTTTAATTATTGTCTTTGGTTGGGTAATTAAAAAACTCCGGGTTAACTTTGACATCGGGACGTCAGTCACCTCAGTCCCCCGTGACCATGGGTGCTGGAAAGCACCCGACACGTCGGGTGTTAAAAATAAAATAAATAAAACGCGAAAAAATCCGTAAAAGTAGTTTTAATCAATGTACAGTGTTCGCGTAAATATAAGAAATCATTATACACTGTAATCCTGTCCTGTACAGATGGCTAGTTTTCGTTTAGACCGATCGAGAAAATTCGGTCTAAAGGAGATTAAGTACTATAAAACAGACGTATCGACAGGCTTCCCTAACACATGATAGTGGATACCAGATATTTTAAAATAATTAACCTTATTCATACTTTTTTTAATTTATCATCGAGGAAAATGAAATAAATTTACACTTAAAATTTTCACAACAACTTTAAATAACCCTTTATTTCTAACCAATAATTTTGAAACAACAGTTTATAGGCTGTTCAAATATCAAAAGTCTATCATCATCACCATCCTTTTGCAAGATCTGATCTTATGTAAATAATAATAAAAGAAAAAAAAGACACACGACTGAAAGAGACTTACGTGGTAGAGCCATGCTGCAGTTATATTGTAGTATAGTTGTAGCACGAATGGGTCGGCTCGACCGGGGAAGGACCACGCTCTCACAGAATATCGGCGTGAAATGGTAGCTTGATGCTCCTGTGTTTCGTATGGTGAGTGTAGAGAACCGGAGACCCTTTTTAATGGAAATGAGGCATTCCATCTCAGTCCTCACGGGTGACAACGCATCCGCATTTTGATTTGTAATGGAAGATAGATGTAGATGTCTATGAGCCGCAGCAACCACTTACTATCAGGTGGACTGTGTGCTCGGTTGTCACCCTATTCTATAAAAAAAAACACAAAGAAACTGGTTTTAGAAAAAAGGTAATACAATGGTATATTTATCCTCATCATTATAGCTCTTCACAGGACCTTTACTGATTATTGACTTCGCGGAATTTCACAACACAACTTGACTTTCTATGAGTCCAACATTTCCGTTACAAGCGTTCTACTGCGGTATTCTATCATAACACGTATACAAACTTCGAGCATATTTTAAGATTAAAGTAAAACATATGAAAACAGGCTTAAATTGTAACATGCAGAAAAGTGTCGAAGTAACGACGTATATTTGTAGTTATTAGATATTATGAAATTAAAATATTTCAGAATACGTACTCATTTAAATAAACGAGCAATTACAAATTCATTTGCAACGCAACGTTATAGATAGATGTTGTTTATTTTTTACTGGATTTGCGTACCTATATTTCTCTAAGCTTCCTTTCACTTAACGTGGAAGTTAAAATACCTATCTCCGAAGTATATTTTCAAAACACTATTAATTATTATTTTTTAAACTATTAAATACAGTACATGTCACCACAGACGGGCAGCGCATGTATTTATGTGTGTTTGTGCGTGTACGTGCGTGCGTGCTTGCGTGAATGTGTGTGGCTTTCGATAGATGATGTTATTACAATTAAACATGGTGGCTATTCAAGATAATCTATCACCCCTTTTCATTCAGGGGATGGTGTACGTTTGGACTATTGGAAATATCAGAAATTTCTCAAGTTTGCGCGTTTACCGTTGACGAGAAGCACTTTGTCTCTCCTTCCTCATTCATCCTCCCTCCCATTCCTCCCATTCCTCATCTTCTCAGTTTCAGGGCACTACTCTTGTTGCCTCAGCCAGAATCGGAATCCTCAACGTCAACATGTCGATTTTTTTATACGATAGGATGACAAACGAGCACACAGTCTACCTGATGGTAAGTGGTTGCTGTGGCCCATATACATCTACATCTATCCTCGATTACGAATCAAATTGCAGAAGCGTTATCATCCGTGAGGACTATGGTAGAATGCCTCATTTCCAGTAAAAAGGGTCTCTGGTTCTCTACACTCACCGTACGAAACTATTTGACTACCATTTGACGCTGGTATTCTGTGAAAGCGTGGTACTTCCCCTGTCGAGCAGACCTATTCGTGCTACAACTATACTACTAATATAACTGCAGCATGGCTCTACCACGTGTAAAATTACTAATGAATTACGTGCAGTTGCGTTGTCACTTAGAAAAGACGGCCAAATCGGCCTATAAAAAGCGACCGAGCTCTTTTTGATCGGCTTGACTCACTAGCACTACGAATAGATGTTGCAACTCATTGCGTATTTTTTCGCATCTACCAGGGGTTGCTCCGAGGAATTGTGTGTCTGAAAAAGAAAGAGAGAAAGAAATTATTTTTACCCACGGGTATCTTATTTCTATAATAGTTTTAAAGGCTGATAGTACAATACTTTAAAAAAATTAAACCAGGTAGAGACGCAGACACAAAATAAAAATTTAATAATTTTATTTAATAAATTGTGCAAAAGAAGGAAAAATACCCAAATAAAGCTAATAAATATGTTACAAACCTGACCAAACCAATCTCCAAAACAGCATCTGTACACAAGAACGACGCTCGTGGGAGCTATCATCAACTTTACTGATACCTTGCACTTTTTCAATTGTGCAATATTATAAATGTGCTATTTCTTATCGCTGTACTGAGATTTTTTAATCGGGTATAAGTTAGAAGCCAAAATCTTCTAGGTCTATCTTTAAGTTTGTTTTTGTGCACCTAAAACATGGTCTCCATAATTTTGATCAAAAAAATTAAATGCTAAATAAAATTTATATTGTAATGAATAATCCATAGTATTATTTTAATTAAACAGTTCTAACATAAGTAATAAATAAACGAAAAACCACTTTATAAAGAATGTGAAAGCTGAATTCAAAGAACTAAAGAGAAAATAACAATTTCACGTTAATTAATCGGTACTGTCATAAATTGTCGAATAAATAATTGCAGAACAATAAGGAAATTAATAACACGAGTTCAATCTACGGAAAATTTACGAAATTATCATTATATTAAATTTTAAAATAATGACATTCAGCTATTATTAACGTCATATTAAATATAAATTATCTTTGTAATGAGCGAGTATGATGAGCCTTAATGGGCTGGTTCGCAATTTTATTGTAGGCGGCATGCACAATAGAGCTCGTTACATCAACAATTGGATAGCTTACTGTGCAATATTTAATACAGAAAATTGTTGAAAGGGTCAAACGTACGAATGCGACTCGTATGTTTTATAGTAAACGATATTTTACGATTCGATCACTTACAATGAACTGACCAAGTGTACGTGTGTAAAGCTTGAAAGTACGAGTACATTCATTACTGGCTGCAAATTTTAAATGATATTTCAGCAGTTACACAAACACCGGGGCTAATTAAGAATAAATAAAAGTACATCTGTTTGTAAACTTCATTTTTTATGTACACAAAATCTAACTAGCTATGATAACCAAACCTTGTATTTTCTTAATTTCTAAACGATTGTGTAAATCGAAATCTAAGACATTCACACACCCAGACATACATTGCTTATTTTCTAAAGTACTTAAATCTAATTCACCAGTGGTTTCGTCCTGTTTTTATGGAAAACATCGTCTTTTCCTTTCATTAATATTTTAACGTTATTTAGTTTTGCTGAAAAGAAAATATTTTTCTTATAATATATTTGATTTATATTTCTATCATAGTAGCGTTTTTTATTCATATTAACGTCTAACAAATGCTTTTTTGTATCCTTATGTGCTATTTGTAGCCTATACCATAATTCTAATGCTTACATATCTGGACTATGCAAGGGATCCTCAGTATCTCTCAAATTGTTGGGCAAACGGCATTGTTTGTCAAAAAAAGTTCATATGGAGAATATTTCGTCAAACAATGTACAGTAGTATTGTATAACATCAAAATTGTAACCATTTACTCCCTTAAAGTTTCGGAGCATCCATCACGTTGGACCCATAGGTAAGCAGCGAGATGTTTATACATATTTTCTAAAGCGCCGGTCAATTGGTGATGGAATGAAACAGCATAATACCCACATTATTATGCTGTTTATCTCCTACATTGTTTATTTTTCTCTAATCTACCAATAACCGTCTTTTCTTTGTGTTATCATTGATTTTTTGGTAATAAAAGCGTAGGACTTTTCCAATCACTTGTACCAGGTTCTATGATATAATCTTCTAACATTTTTTTTATTTCTTTATTAATTTCTGACTTAAGTGACTGCGGAAGTCTTTACGGTTTTACGTAAATTGGTTGCAAATTAAAAGACTGTTTCATAATCGACGGTTCCCTAGTTTTTCATGTAAAATGTAAAAGATATCTGAATATTTAGCATAAACACTTTCTATTTGTTTTCTTTAGTCGCCTTTGAGATGATTTAACTTCAAAATCTTTTTAATTACTTTTTAACCCTTTCTATCAATACTTTAAATTTTGATTTGGTAAAATAGCAAATATTATAACTTTCGAGACTAACTAATTCTTGTTTAAATAAGCTATTTTTATTTGTTTTATTCGTTGATATTTAATATATATATATATATATATATATATATATATATATATATATATATATATATATATATATATATATATATATATATATATATATATATATAGGTATAAACTCAATTTTGCTTTAAATAAACATCCTACTAAAATATTATAATACATTCTCCGATAATTGTTTAGGAAAAACAACATAATTGTTTTACAAACTGGCAGTTGTACCCATTTTTATGAAATGTACTAACTCGTTCCTGGGTTCCAAAGTTAGATAAATAGGTACTACTCTTATTTCCCGCCAGAATTGGCATGACACTTTGCTGATTTACCTGCAAATTTAACTGACGTGAGCGTAAGTTGATGTTCCCACTGTAATTTCTCAGAAAGTCTCTCCCAGTAATACTGTTCGTTTCGCACGGCGTGTAGTCTAATACGTGGAACTGATGATAAAACAAAATGCTTTTATGCTTTAAGTGTAACGAAATGATTTCATTGAAACCACCTAAGCCATTAAAATAGTGTTTTTTGTTTTCTAATTTTTAATTTATAGGTGTTTTACTTTTACGCAAAACTGATAATCTACCTCCCGTATAAATGAACAGTTATTTCCCTCAATGTTAGTATTTTATGCTTGAAAAAATTGTGTCGAATCCGTTTCTTGACTCATTTCGTCGATTTTCGTGTTCAATACAGAGAGGCTCCCACCTCATGATTGGTATGACCGGTATACGTTAAGGCTCTTTATTACCTATTGCTATTACGATATCTCGGTACCATATTCGCCATGATAGCCACGCGGACCACGAAGTTATTAGGAGGCTGACGCTGGTAAGTATTTTTAGCCTAGTTGCAACACTTTTTCATTTTGCAACCGCGAGTAATACTAAATTAAACATAACCATCCTAATTTAAAATTTAATTATACCAATTTACCAATCAATACATTCATAACACTCACGCCCGTCACCCAGAGGGGTAGGCAGAGACTATAGACTTCCATTTGGCACGATCCTGACACACCTCTCTCGCCTCCTTCACATCCATACACCTACGCATGCATGCTCGTCGGTTAAGGGTACTCCTAATTTGGCCCGTTTTCAATAAATCGCCAATTTGGTCGATAAATTTTCGCCTTTTTTTTTTGCGGATGGAAAATCGTCTAATGACCCCTTTCGCTCTGGGTGGAGCGTAAGGGAGTGTCAGACTTTTACTGACTAAAAACCATCCGTGTTCCTTCAGTGTCCTTACGTTCCGGAGCCGCGGTATCTCTTTCGAACAGCCCGCAGCCCCGACAGGCGTCGGCCCTAGTGGGCCCCTTCACGCTGCTGACAGCTCTTTGAGGCGCGCGTGGAACAAAACGCGCCGTCGACACGGCCTGTCGTCATTAGACGGACGGACGACGAGCTACCCATTGCTCGCCGTCCACAGGCCCGCGCCTACGGTGGCCGGGGGCCACGACGTAGCCCCCGACGCCCAGGGCGTCTCCCGCGGCGGCCGGGGAGGAAAGCTGCTGCTCTCTCATTCTCCCGCTCCGCCACCTTCTTCGCTAGCATCACTGCTTCGCAGAAGGTGGTGACGGCATCCCATTCCGTCTCGCTCCGGAGCATGGCTTCGACCAGGGCCGGACGCGAGAGGTCGCCGCCGCCTATCGCCGCTACGAGGACACCGCGGTGCTCCGCCTAAGCAGGGCACACCTCCACGGTGTGTTCCACCGTGTCCTCCGGTCCATCCTCGCAGTGGGAGCACCCGGGCGTTTCCTCCCGCCCGATTCGGTGCAGGAACCTCCCAAACACACCGTGTCCGGTGAGGACCTGCGTCAGGCGGAAGGTGAGGATGCCGTGGCGTCTCTTAAGCCACTCCTCAAAGAGGGGTCTTATCACCGCTATAGTGGCATGCCCAGACCTAGGACGTCCCTTTCCGACTCTGCCATTCACTTCTGCAACATAAATTTTCTTTGTCACTCTTTCCTCATCCATTCTTTCCACATGACCAAACCACCGAAGCATTCCTTTCTTAATCCTGGTCACAACATCATCTTGCAAACCACACTCTTCTCTTATCACACAATTTTTCACCCTGTCATTCAGATTCAGCCCTAACATACTCCATAACTACCGCATTTCTACTACATTTATTCTACTCTCGTGCTTCTTCTGCCATACCCAACTTTCACTACCATACGTTAAAGTAGGGACCAACACAGCATTGTGAATTGCCATACGAGCCTTTTTTGACACATTTTGACTCTTCACAATAGAGTGCAAGGCCCCATTTACTCTGTTTCCTGCGTTCACTCATCGTTCTATATCCTTATCATATCTCCCATCCCTGCTAAATAACAATCACTTTTCTTATTTGCACTTCTGAATCACTGTATTACCACTGTATTTATCTTCGGCTTGGGGGGAAGCTGGACTCTTCTATAAAATTTGCTTCTAATTTCTTTTTGCATGCACTTTCTGTACCAATTTTTGTAGCTCTTGTAGTCAACTACGATAATGCCCACGCTGGCTATTGCTAAGAGGTTAGCCAGTACGATTTGATTTATTTTTACATATTTGGTGTGGTCTCCAGTGGCCCCATTATCGCCAACCGCATTTCGGGGAGTTACCACTTCTTTTTCCTCCTATTTAGGGTATAATTGGTGTGCTAAAAGTTGCGTCCGTTCTTAATGTCGTATGTCTGTGTAATCTTTCGAGCCATATCGTGGTAAAATGTTTCCAGCCCTCATTATTCCTAGAACCCCTGCACTGGCAGGGTCGCCATGCAGCGTGGGAAGAGGATAACAATTAGGAATACGTGTGTAATGCTTGGAAGTACGTTTAATACTGACTCCAAATTATTAATAATATTACATAAGTTATATTATTACACACCTCCTGCTCCCCCTCAATGAGGACATTCAAAATTTTTTCTGTCACCGGAGCGGCGCCTCTTTGCAAAGAGTTGAAATATTTGATAGATTTAAAAAATAATTTCTTAAGACTGTTCCCCTAGCGAAAGACCTTGGGCGTTCGGTCCTATACAATCCACGCGCTCTCGCTACAATATATCGCGTAAAAATACGCCCAAATATTTAGAATTATTTCAATTAAAAAAGATAAGCGTACTTAAGTAATTAGGTAAAACGTGTAGAATATAGATTTTTAAATTATCTATCCATTAGTGTAATCCTCAAATGATTAAAGCGTTTCCTTTAACAGCAGATGTACGTAATCAACAATTTTAGTCATTTTTAAACGTAGATTTTAAATGTATTCATAACACTTTAAACAAATTAGAACGTAGAATGTGATGATAGGATATCGATCATTAATAATGTGCTTTTAGATGTAGCTTATTTCTCATAACTAATGAAATAATAGTCTCTGAGAAACACACTTTTGCAAGGATGTGGTCAGGGTACCGCCTTAAGAAAATATAAGGCTTACGTTTCTTTCTGTATTATAAGCTATACTTCTTATTATTGAAATTAGAAATGAACAACTTAGAACTGCATCACCCGGCAATGGCAGGTGCATTGTGGCCTTTAAAAAGGCGTAAGCTATTTTCCTGAAGGTTCCTAAGTGGAAGTCGTGCGAGAAAGAAAGCTCATTCAACACAAAAAAAACTAAATTATTTAAAAAATATAATTTTGTTTAAACAAAACTCATTTTTAAGAATAAATTCTTCAAGAGTTGAATTTAATATTCTTGTGTCCTTAATACTTCAAGTAATAACGTATTTATTTTCCACGTACAATTTATTTCTGTATAGATCTAGACGCAATGTTTGTCTCGATCCATCTCATTCAATTAAAATAGACGCTTTAGCACTTTTCGCTTTCCTATTTTATTTTCTTTACAAACTAGAGTATACATGCATTTATTGAAACTAATCAAAGTACTGTAGTTTTTTAAAGCTGTATGAAATGTGGACAAATTTTGATAATTTACGTTGCACAACCATTATGCAGCTTTATTTTGATTATATGCATCAGCTCAACCGGGAAAGAAACACGCTCTCCAAATGTCAGCATAAAATTGTTGCTTGATGTAGTGTTTCATATTATAGGTGCAGTGAATCGTTGACCCTTTTTACTTGCAACACAGCGTTTTAAGTCTTTGGAGGTGACAAAGTATCTACATTTTTATTCTTAATCGAGGTTTGATTTTCACGTGGTAGAGCAATGCTGCTATATTAATGTTACTATACGAATGGGTCGGCTTGACCGAAAAGAGCCACATTCTTATAGTACTAACGCAATATGGTGAGTGTAGAGAACCGGAGATACTTTTTACAGTAAACTAGGCATTCTATGTTAGACCTCAGGAGTGGCAACGCCTCTGCATTCTGCTTCTTAATCAACGATGTCTATCGGTCAGAGCGTCCGCTTACAATCAGGTGGACTTTGTGCTCGTTTGTCTCCCTTATTTTATAAAAAAGTGGATAGATGCAGGTGTCTATGGGCCACGGTATTAACGCCTATATAAAAAAGTTAAAAGACTTCTCAACGATAGTATTCCGTTTGGGGTAGTACCACACTCTTATATCAGCTACGCACTCGTGTGTGTCCACTACTGTATTACTTTATGTAGGATAAAAGTCTGTATATTTGTGGGCAGGAGCATCATACTCGCATCCCTCCAAAAAAGCGACTTTGATAATTTCTGTGACTACTTTGTTTCAACTATAATGTAATAAAAAGCTACTTTCTTACGTAGTTTCCATATTATGTCTTATTAAATTTTGTAACAAAATTTATTCAAATTTTTATGCTTAAATGATATATATTATATTTACGATATAATTTAATAACATCTTATTATTTTTAATTCTTATCATAAAAAAAGTATAATTTACTGCCATTATAATTTATAATTTATTTTAAAAGATAAATGTTAATTAATATGTCAATTATTTTTGATTGCTTGAATATACTTATGGGTATTATATTTATTTTAATTAAATACTAGCGATCCGCCTCTGCTTCGCACGGGTGATTTTTGGATCTAGACAACAGCTCCACCTACCGGGTCCAATTGTGAATCGTTTAGATCATTCAGGGAACTTTTCAAACACACACAAAATATTTATCAAAATCTGTTCAGCCTTTTTGTATTTTTTGCGAGACTAACAGACAGCAATAATTGATCGTAGGTTTTCAACCTGCCATTTTAATATATAAAAGTAAAATGTAAAGTTAATGTCTATAGAGTAGAGGAGCTCAGTGGCACACATGTCGGTTGTCACATTGACGGAGTATGTCTTAGCAACATCAGTTACGCTGACGACATGGTGTTGCTGAGTGCTTCTGTTTGTGGCTTAGCGAAACTGTTGAGCATATGTGAAAACTATGCTCACAGTCACGGCTTAATTTATAATGTGAAAAAAAGCGAATGTATGGTCTTTCAGGCCAGGGGAAAAGCATTACCATCAATTGTACCACCCATTAAATTATATGGTACGCCGTTAAAAAGGGTGTCGCAATTTAAATATCTAGGTCATGTGGTAACCTTTGACTTGAAGGACGATGCTGATATCGAGAGAGAGCGCAGAGCATTGTCGGTTAGGGCGAACATGATAGCTCGCAGGTTTGTTCGTTGTTCCACCCCGGTTAAAGTAACGCTATTTAGAGCTTACTGTTCTTCATTTTACACAAGCAGCCTGTGGATCGATTTTACGCAGAAACAGTACAATGCTCTGCGCGTTCAGTACAATAATGCTTTTAGGATGCTGATGGGACTGCCTCGATTCTGCAGTGCGTCGGGTATGTTCGCTGATGCGCATGTTGATTGTTTTCACTCGATCATGCGCAAGCGGTGCACATCCCTGGTACGCAGGGTTGGGGATAGTCCCAGTGGCGTCCTGAGGGCATTTGCTGACAGGCTGGATTGTCAGTACCTGAACCACTGCCGTATGGTGCACGTGCTGACAAATCAGGGCTGTCTTAGATATAAGATATAGATTAAGGTAGTTTTAAGTTTACTAACATTAGACTAGTGTTTTCCTTATATATGTTACTAACAAATATGATCTTTAAGGTCGAAATAAAATGATTTAATTTAATTTAATTTATATAACTACGTAAAATTTCTCACAGTTATCTTCATTTACGTGTATACATTTTCGCATCTACGGAGTCGTACATTTCTAGCGCTGGCGAATCTGAATTTCAAATTATGAACAAACACAGGAAAATAATACTCAGTAACTAAGGGAGTTACTGAGTATTATTTTCCTTTTAAAGCAACTGAAGCAACGTCTTAATGCGTACTATTTATCATAAGTACCATTTCTCACTAAGCTTGAAGATATTTGCTTAAATATTTTTAGTATACAGTGTGTACATGATAGATCATGCTGTAGATATAATATATTTAAGTCATTTTTGCTTTGCTGCGCATAATTGTTTTACGTAATTTCGACAAATAGCCACTTTGATCAATTGTAAAATCTTTTTCTTGACCCCCACGAGACAGGCCATGCCTAGTGTGGGAGTCACGGAACTTATTGTATTTTGGCTACGTGTTTTCTGGTTAATAAATAAATTTATTATTATTATTATTATTATTATTATTATTATTATTATTATTATATATTATGGTTGTAGTACGAATGGATCTTTTTGACCGTGGTAGAACTACGTTTTTACAGAATACTAGCGTGAAACAGGAGAATAATTCCACTATTCGTAAGTTGAGTGTAAAGAACCGGAGAACATTTTTGCTGGTAACAAAGCATTCCATATTATTCCTAAGGGGTGACAACGTATTTGAATTTCGTTTCTTAATCAAGAATAGATGTAGGTGTATATAATGTTAGAAGCTTGGGATTCGTGACAACATAAACTGCCGATTTGATTACCAAAAATGACACTTCAATTATTGAACACCAATTCTAACTTAAAACACACTAATAATAACACACAATTGTACAACTGATCACCTTAGTTCCTAGTTATATTTGCTTGATGGCGAATTCAATACTGACTGGGTCGCGGTCCTTACCGGCCTCATATAGCGCATCTACTAGTGAAACATCTATAATGTTCGAATACATACCAGTCCCGACTGACCAGGTGTAGAAAGTTCTAGTAAGGAATTTTCTAGAAAGATCTTGACTCTCCTAGTTTTGCTACTCGATACTAGATGGCGCTAGTGGTAGCTCACCATATACCGGGCATTAATTATGGCGCACGACAATAATATGTGCCGAAGCACTCAATTACTCCCAGGTGGATTGTGTGATCGCTTGTCACCCTTATCCTTTAAAAAAGTTGTCAGGAGTATGTTGCTGCCTATTTTCTGTTTCAATTCCCTTTTAACCTCTTACGACACCCACAGGATGATAGGTTCCTAATTTCTCTTACGCTTCTACTGCATGGTATAAAAACTTAGTAAAAGTAATATTACATACTACGAGCTCCGTAATGAACTTTTAATTTTACGGGTTACATAATTTAACTTCAAGTTACTGTTTTGGTGCAAAAGTGTTTTTAACCATAAATCCTAACGACATATTAATGCAACTAAAAAGTCGTTAGTGATGTTTATTGAAGTGCCTTCATATGAATTTGAACGATCCCTTGAGATATAAACTTACGCTTTTTGGAGTTATCAGAGACATATAATGTGTATCATACACATTATATGTCTCTGCAATTAGTAATAATAATTTTGACACTATTCTTTTACATTATTCTTACAATAATTAGCAAATTTTCCACCTTTGAGCAATCAAAAGTGAAGGCCTAATTACAGCAGTAAAATTTTGATAGGCTCTATTAAATAACGGATAATGTATATAAGAAAAAAAAGTTGTCAATAATTGATTTGCTAAGATACGCGTTATAAAACAATATGATATGTCTTACCTATCTTGAAGAGCACTTCTCGCTCGCCATCACTATCTTCTTCACAACACATCTCAATACAACTACTCCCAACACCACTACACTAGGAAAGACACGCCACCGTCGATAATACGACACGAATTTCGCCTTTGCACGAGGAATCCTTAGCCATCTACTTCACTAGACTCTGTAGTGGCTCCACGCTAAAAATTAGCTTTAATTAAAATTATTTTTGGCAACTTTAAATATAATGGTTTTCCGCAAAATAACGCCTGATTATATTAACTATGGATATAAGAAATTATTAGCGACTATAAAATATCTGATATGTTTAATGTATACCTATTAAATATGTTAAACAATTACCGACATTGAGAGCAAATATATAAGATAATGAAGTACCATGGATTTAAGTAATAGAAATCTAATCAATTGACTGTATAATGGCGGTGTAATAATATCAAATAACCTAAATCATGCCTTGAGTGTTTTAAGAGGCGACCAAGGGAATAAGTCAGGAGATGAACAGCAGCATTTTCGCAGTTAAAATTCAAAATAATTATTGTGCGCCATAATTATGGTCAAGAGCGCCATCTAGTATCGAGTAGCAGAAATAGGACAGTCAACTCGCTTGCCGCGTGTGGCAACTGCAGAATAGAATAGAATAGAGTATTTTTTAAAAATATAGATTACTTGTTTTTAATTCTTATTGAAAATCATTTATTACTTTACCACTGGTTCAAAAAAACCTCTGTCCTTGGAAGAACCAGCATAAACCCAACGGGATTTTTAAAAAAATAGTAATTTTACAATGTAATATACAAAATATATACAAAATATATTTTCAAAGCAGCTTGGAAGCGACCACCTCATTCCCAGGGGTCATTATCAACCGTGTATTCATTTTATCACAAGAACCCTTTTTATATAGTTTTTGTTTAATTAGATATTTAAACTTGGTAAAAGAGAGACCTTGTATATTTTCTGAGACTTTGTTGGAATAGCGTATACATTGCCCCAAGAATGAATTACTGAGTCTATAGAGTCAAGAAACTGGTATCACTAGCTTGTGTTTGTTCCTAGTGTTTACAGAGTGAATATCATTTTTTTTTACTAAAACTACCTTTGTTTTGTGAACATTCCTCCTGCGGTAAATATCCTTTCCTATTAGTCAATCTATGTGGGATAGCCTATTTAGGGCTACTGTTGAAATTAGGTCATGTGTGGCCCTCAGTAGGCTATAAGAGTAATGGTAACGGCTACCGTTGATCTCTGCTGGCAACAATGAAATTCTTAATGTGTGAGTGAGCACTGATTTTACTTACGGAACGAAACATCATAAGGAAATAAATATGCATTTCTGAGGATTCAGAAATGCATATTTATTTTCCTTAAGAGGATAGAGCAAGTCAGCTCAAATTCTAATTTCGTCCCCACTTGCCCGCGCGTCGTATGTTATGTACCGACATGTTTGTAATCACTAATACTGTAAGTAGAAAAGTCGTTAGACACTTATTTCATTAGGGTTATCATATTTATGCCTGTTTCTTAACGCCAAGCCAGCCGCTTTTTATTTTTATTACGGTTATTTCCCATTTTAATTTTACGTCGTACTGTTGCGTAATGTATATTCTGATCGTAAGCGACACACCCTCCCCGTCCAAAGGCCGAGGCGAAGTGACCGTGCTGCAGGAATCACGCGTCAAAAGGCCAATAGTTTAGGTAATTTCTTTTTACAGTAAAAATAATGGTATTTAAAAAAAAGTAAATAACATAAGCACTGCTTTATAGTTAGTTCAGTTAGTATGCAAAGTTTCATGATCTTATTTAAAGTATTTTATGAATAACAGCGGTTTATTGTTTATTTTGCAGGTAAATTTGGATTTGTTTCTATCGAGAAAATTTTAAGAAATAGTGTTTTCGTCTAACATAATCTTTAACATTAATCCTCAACTTTTCCATATATTTATTTCAAAATTAATGCTGCAATGTTTTCGGCATAACGAAGGATTTTGCTAAGCCATTTGACATTATATTTCCCCTTAAGTTAAAAGTTTTAGCACTAGAGCAAGTAGGTAGTAAATCATTTCTACACATTAGAATACCGATTCCGTTTACGCACCTAACGAGGTACACACAAAACGCTGTATATCAGGCGTAAATACGTATAATGACGTATATTTACATAGATGTATAAAACAACTTCAATACGTATAGAAAAAAGAAAACCCTTAGCACGTAACAGTACTTAGTAAACTGCTGCGAACAGACTATAATGAAGGTCTCAATCCATTCCTTTTCCATTTTATTTTCGAATTTTGTTTTACACAAAGTGTTTGTAACTTTAACATGTTTTTATTCAAAGGATATTCTTACGGCGTCCAGTTTCAACAAAAGATAATGAAGGAAATAAACGATAAGATTAGAGAGTAAACGTGCGCAATAAAGAAAAATGTGTATCGGTCTTGGGATAAAAATTTAAGACCTTTTTCTTTTCTTAGGGTATAATAAAAAGGTTAAAACGTAATCTACAAATCCAACGAAATAGGTAAGGGCTTCTTATGGGTTATTATATTTATTTGCATAAAGATAACACCAACAGTACGTAAAATTAGCATTTATAAAAAGGATCAAAAACCAACTTTATTATAACAACAAAGATACAAATTTTATTTCAAAATTCAATTTTTTTTATTCTGTAACAATAAATTTGTAATCATAGCAGTATATTAGAGTTCTCCTTTTAAGTATTTTTAAATACTTTGGACAGGAAAAACTCGCTCTTCCGTAATTAACATACGATAAAAGTTACAAGAATAGCATAATATTCCTTTCCTAAAATAATTATGAAAAACAAATGAAGAAGTGTGTGCGCGCGCGCGCATTTGTGTGTGTGTGTGTGTGTGTGTGTGTGTGTGTGTATGCCTGCATATGTGTGCGTTTGTGTTTCGTAAGCCGTGTTATTTTAACAAATTTTCTTTTAAATATAAATTTCTTTTAAAATAGTTTTTAGAGATTGAGGTATAACTGATGAGAAGATATGTCGTAATTTCCCGAACGCTGCCCAGTCACGTTGAATCCGTCGATTGACCTCTCGGTCGAAGTTGGACTTACCTATTCGGACTATTTGTCCCAGGTAAACGTACTCGTCAACAACTTCGAGCGTATTGCTCCCCAACAACTACCGGCATAGGTGTGACATTTACATTAAACATGATCTTTGTTTTGTCCATGTTCATCTTAAGACCTATCCGTTGGGAGGCATTATTGAGGTCATTGAGCATAGTGCTTAAGTCCTCTAGCGATTTTGCCATAAGGACTATATCGTCGGCAAATCGAAAGTGAGTGATGTACTCGCCATTGATGTTAATACCGTATCCTTTCCAGTCCAGTAGCCTGAAAACGTCTTCCAATGCAGCGGTGAAGAGTTTCGGGGATATAACGTCACCCTGTCTTACACCTCTCTGCAGTTGGATAGGTTTCGAGCTCTGGTTCTGTACTCGGATAACCATCGTAGCCCTACTGTACAAACACTTCAGCACTTCGATATACCGACAGTCAACTTGGCACCGCTGAAGGGACAGTAGCACCGCCCAAATTTCGACGGCATCAAAGGCTTTCTCATAGTCCACATACGCCAGGCAAAGTGGCAGATTGCACTCTTCAGTCTTCTGTACAATCTGCCGCAGGGTATGTATGTGGTCTATGGTACTGAAGACTTTTCGGAAACCGGCTTTTTCGGGAGGCTGGAAGTCGTCGAGTCTGCGTGCGAGACGATTCGTAATGACTCTCGAAAACAGCACGTAGACACGGCTCAGAAGGCAAAAATCGGTCTGTAGTTCTTTAAGAGAGCGTTGTCGCCTTTCTTAAAGAACAAGACCACCGAACTTCTGCTCCACGCCTCTGCAGTGGTGGCACCATGGAGGACGGAATTGAAGAGCTTCTGAAGGACTTCAAGTACCGGTGTTCCACCCGCTTTCAAAAGCTCCGCTGTAGTTCCATCCTCGCCTGGGGCTCTGCCGTTTTTAAGGTGCTTTAGAGCCATTCTAATCTCACTGACTAGACTGACGTTCGGGATATCACCGAAATAGTGTCGGATAAGACTTGCTCTTGGATCGTTACTCACACTTGCGTGTGGCTCCAACGATGATGTGTACAGCTGCCCATAGAACCTCTCAATCTCACTCAAAATCTCAGGTGTCCCGGAAACGATGCTGCCACACTCAGTCTACAGCTTTGACAGTTGGCTTTTACTGGCAGACAGATCTCTGGCAAAGACTTTGGAGCCCTGGTTCCGCTCGATCGCTTCTTTGATACAAGCAGTATTAAAGTTGCGTAAGTCTCGCCGTATGCACTTGGAGATCTGTCTGTTCAGTTGCCTGTATGCTGTCAAATCTGTTGCAGCCTCATCTCCCGTCTAACAGCCATGAGATTAAGAATGTGATCGGAGAGTTTTTGTGTTCTTCTGCGGCGAGTCTTGCAGAACTTAGCTCCGACCGCATGGACAGTTTCCACGAGCTTGTCATTCATATCGTCCACTGCATTGCAATCTTGTAGGCACTGAAAGTGGTTACGTAATTCGAGCTGAAAGTTTTCGGGATTCTGGATTAGAGCACGAGGGGGACGGTGCGTGAGCGGACGGAGGGAGATGAACGGTGAGCTAAAGTTAGGGAAATTCGGAGTAGGGCAACGGAACTGAAGGGGCCAGCAGCTGGCCGACTTTATGGAGAAAGAGGGACTCTTTATGATGAACTCTTTCTTTCAGAAGCGGCCCCACAGGAAGTGGACCTGGTCGAGCCCCGAAAGTTCGACAAAAAATGAGATTGATTTCATTATGACGACCAGACGCCAACTGTTCAGTAATGTTTCAGTGATCGCTGGGCTGAAAACTGGCGGCGATCACCGAATGGTTAGAGGCACACTGAACTTAAACCTTAAGTTGGAGAGGTCTCGTCTTATGAAGTCAACGCTCCGTCCCCCTCGTTGGGAATTTGTAAGGTTTAAAATTCATAACCTTCAGTGATGATCTCTGAGCTCTTTCTTAATCCAAAAACTTTGTTTTTGTAGCACCTCCCTATATACTAATACAATATATCAGAACTGACTGAACTAAAGAAATATATACTTGTTTTAATATAGGTGGTGTTGCGAGATGTCTCAAAATTTTGAAAAACCATATGAATTTTCTACTCCTAGTCCTTAACAGTTCAATATGAAGATGCCAAGATAATCGCTGATCCAATAGTATTCTAAGATATTTTGTACTTGATTCTTTATGTGAGGGCATGGGCAGTTATAGTTGTTAAAGTCAACACAAGAATGAATTTTAATATTAAAATTAGTTTGAGTCTT
Source organism: Parnassius smintheus behrii (assembly GCA_036936625.1). Taxonomy (NCBI): domain Eukaryota; kingdom Metazoa; phylum Arthropoda; class Insecta; order Lepidoptera; family Papilionidae; genus Parnassius; species Parnassius smintheus. The sequence continues at coordinate 2,971,616 of JAUPFT010000012.1, forward strand.
ATTGTAGTTAGTAAAACATATAAAGTTAGTCTTAGATGTATTGAAAGTTAATAAATATAGTGTTAACCACTCTGCAACCTTGGCTAACCCCACTTCAGCGCTGTGCCGGACATCTTGTATTTATCTATTGTAGTAAGTAAAACATATATAGTTAGTCTTAGATGTATTGAAAGTTAATAAATATAGTCTAAACCACTCTGCAACCTTAGCGAACCCCACTTCAGCGCTATGCCGGACATCTTTCCAGCTTCGACCACAGAATGCCAAAGCAGTGTCATCTGCATACGACAACATGTGCCCATTTTGTAGCGACTTATTACATAGGGAGTTTTCTTAAACCAAAAATAGAGTCGCACTCAGTACACTCCATAAATTAGACTAAGGAACTGAGTCTTGTTGATACCACCATTTTTCTTGGAATCACGCTGGACGCAAAACTTCAATGGCTCCCCCATATATCAAAGCTAGCTAGCAGACTTAGTTCTGCAGCATATGCTGTAAAAAAGATTAGAACTCTTACCAGTGTTGAAACAGCTAGAATAGTTTCCTTTAGTTATTTCCATAGCGTTATGTCGTATGGTATTTTGCTATGGGGACACGCGACTGACACTGAAATTATATTTATTTTACAGAAGAGGGCATTAGAGCAATATATAATTTAAAACCAAAGGAGTCACTGAGACAAAAATTTAAGGAAATTAATATATTAACTCTGGCCTCTCAATACATTTATGAAAATGTAATGTACGTACACAAATAAAAGTAGTTTTGCGAAAATAAGTGATATTCATTCTGTAAATACTAGGAGCAGACACAAGCTGGTAGTACCAGTTACTCGACTCCACCGAGTCAGTAATTAATTCTTGGGGCGATGTATACGCTTTTACAACAAAATCCCAGAAAATATACAAAATTTGTCATACACGAAGTTCAAAAATCTTATTAAACTAAGTCTGTATAAAAAGGGTTAAAAAATAGTCCCGCTGGGTTTCTTGCTGGTTCTTCCGAGGACAGAGGTTTTTTTTCGAACCAGTGGTAAATTAAAAAAGTGACTTTCAATAAGTATTTTTATAATCTACATTGAATAAAAAAGTTTCTATTTCTATTTCTATTTCCCCTGTGGGACACCGTAGGTAATAATAGAATCATGACTACAATGCTATCCTATTTTGACCCGTTGTCTACGGTTTGTTAAGTAATCTTTAAATAAATCTAGGGGTTTACCTCGAATGCCTATTTGTTCAATTTTCTTTACAAAAGTGGGGACAGAGACGCTATCAAAGGCTTTTTTATGTCGAGAAAAACTGTTAAACATTTATTTCCTTTGTTGACTTGGTCAATAATGAGTGACGTTAGACCTGAAATAGCGTCTTCTGTGCAAAGACCTCGTCTGAAGCCCAATTGTGATATTGAAAGTATATTGTATTTATTAAAATAATTAGTCAAACGATTATTTAACAATTTTTCTCAAATTTTGGATATTGCGGGAAGAACAGATATAGGTCTGTAGTTACTTGGATCGCTTCTGTCTCCACTCTTGTATACAGGAGTAATTAATGCCAACTTCAGAGCAGTAGGAAAAACGCCGTCCCTAAAGCAAAGATTAAACAGGTGTGTTATTATGGGTACTAATATTATATTCGCATGTTTTAGAAAATTGGTGGTGATATTGTCATATCCAGGGGCATTCTCTGTTTTAAGATTCATCGAAATATCCCTAACCTCCGAATCATCAGTGTCCAGCAAAGCAATAGATTAAGCGTGGGTACTTACTGTTTTATCCGTAGTGAAAAAATTAATAGAGTTAGGTTTTGATAGAATATCCTCTGCCAGGGATTTCACAACATTGGCAAAGTAACTAATAACCAAGTTAACGGATTCAAGGGGGGTCGATTCTATTTTCAACAACTCTATATTTTTGTCTAGTGACTGCTTGCGATGTGTGATATCATTTATTGCTTTCCAGAGCATCTTAGGGTTTCCGGTGGCATAAATTATCTGTTGTCCCTCAAATTTGCGCTTAAGTTTTTTTAATTAAATTGTGGCAGTGATTTCTATAGCGCTTATACGTGATTATCAACACTTCATTTTCTGGATCAGATTTCAATTTTAGTTGCATATTATTACGGTTCCTAATGCATCGTAGGACTTTGAGTCATCTAGGGTTTTATCCTGCGACTTGTTTTGGGGACCGATTTCATAGAGGTATTTTTTGAATATGTGTTTGTATTTTATATATCAACAATTCGGTTAAAATGTAGGAATCAATGCATAGAAGCAGTTCTTGTAAGTTTGTGTTTTTAAGGCTATTAATAGCATTTTCATAATTGACTGACCTTTTGTATTTATTACTAAATTTAGTTTTAGTACCCGGTTGACCGAGCTTTGCTCGGTATTTTTCGCTCGGTTTTTTTTAATTCATGTGTTTTGGAAATTATATTTAGATACAAATTACATACTGATGAAATACGAATAACATTTTTTGATCTTAGCGACATAATAGAAAAAACTGAACTGGTTATTTGATTAAAAAATCATGAGTACAATTAGTTTAATTTAAATTTTCGTGTTTTTTAAAAAATTCTAAAAAAAGGGCTCGAAAAATAGATTTTCTCAAAAAAGAAAGGAACTTGAACAAAAATTTAAAAAAAGTCGGTCGGCCGGTCTGGGCTCGAACCACGGTATTACGATTTTGTGACCGCCCAATATACCATTAAGCTATTTGTAATCGTAAACAAACTGTCAAAACTTACCTTCTTATTCTAATGATATTATAGCAGTTTTTCATTGCCTAAAAACACGGACAAAAAGACATTTTCTAAAAATAAATCCTAACTAGATCGATTTATTGCCCCCGAAACTCCCTGCACACAACATTTTATGAAAATCGTTGGAGCCGTTTCCGAGATTCCGATTATATATTCATATATATACAAGAATTGCTCGTTTAATAGTATAGGATAGGATAAAAAAGATTATTTAACTTAAGGAAAATCATGTAATGATCTGTGATAGTTGTGTTTATTACTACGATTGTTGCATTTGATTTATTTGTATCTATTTTCAACAAACAGTGATCGAGACAGTTGCCACCTCTGGTAGGTATCGAGTGTCCTGGAAGCAAGCCGTGTATACACAACATATTTAAATAGTTTAGTCTATATATTCTTTCATGTGTACTTTCATTACATTTGTGTATTCATCATCATCATCATTACAGCCCTTCACAAGTCCACTGCTGAACATAGGCCTCCCCCAAGTAATGCCACAAAGCACGGTCCTAAGCCACCTGCATCCATCGACTTCCTGCACATCTTACCAGGTCGTCACTCCATCTAGTGGGGGGTCGCCCTACACTACGCCTACCGGTACGAGGCTGCCACTCAAGAACCTTTCTTCCCCATCGGTTATCGGTTCTTCGAGCTATATGGCCGGCCCATTGCCACTTCAGCTTACTAATCCGTTGGGCTATGTCGGTCACTCTGGTTTTACTGCGGATATCCTCATTTCTGAGTCTATCACGCAGAGAAACTCCGAGCATAGCCCTCTCCATAGCTCGCTGAGCGACCTTGAGCGTCCTCATACGGCCAGCAGTGAAGGACCACGTCTCAGATCCGTAAGTCATCACTGGCAACACGCACTGGTTGTACAATCTAGTTTTTAGAGATTGAGGTATACCTGACGAGAAGATATGTCGTAAATTCCCGAACGCTGCCCAGCCGAGTTGAATCCGTCGATTGACCTCTCGGTCGAAGTTGGACTTACCTAGTCGGACTATTTGTCCCAGGTAAACGTACTCGTCAACAACTTCGAGCATAGTGCCGTGTAGTGGCGGTTGAGAATATCCACTACCCCATATCTTCCCGTGGGTGTCGTAAGAGGCGACAAAGGTAGACAGGCAGGGGATGGGCAGCAGCATATTCCTGATAACAGCAACTGTACGACAAAAAAAAACTGCGGTTGCCAACCCGCTCACCAAGCGTGGCAACTATGGCAATATACCCCCCATGAACAATTACACAAATACACGGCCCCCAGTCCCTGTCGGCCCCGCTATTCCTGGCTACGGTGGCGACCATGGTAACGGCGGGGCAGGGGGTGCTATGAATCTCCGGTGGAGGTTCAGTTGCCACCTACAACGACTCGACCTGGCAACATTTAACGCACGTACCCTGAGGACTGACGAGAAGATCCTGGAGCTGGAAGAAGAGATAGACAAGTTGCGCTGGAATATTATAGGATTAGGTCCGAAGAGAGGGGGAGGACACGGTGATTCTGGAATCCGGCAACTTGTTCTATCACCGGGAGGGCGACCATCTGTCCCAAGGAGGTGTCGGATTTATCGTCCACAAGTCTCTCGTCAACAACGTTGTAAAGATTGGGAGTGTGTCGACGAGGGTCGCGTACCTGATACTCAGAATCACCAAACGGTATTCGCTGAAGGTCATACAGGTTTACGCACCAAACTCGGCACATCCCGATGAGGAGGTGGAGGAAATGTATGAGGATATTTCCAAAGCCATGCATTCCTCCAAAACCCACTACATGGTTACTGATGGGAGACTTCAACGCAAAACTAGGCACAACAGAAAACGGTGAGCTGAAGTTAGGGAATTTTGGATTAGTGCAACGAAACCGAAGGGGCCAGCAGCTGGCCGAATTTATGGAGAAAGAGGGACTCTTTATGATGAACTCTTTCTTCCAGAAGCGGCCCCACAGGAAGTGGACCTGGTCGAGCCCCGACGGTTCGACAAAAAATGAGAATGACTTCATTATGACGACCAGACGCCAACTGTTCAGTGATGTCTCAGTGATCGCAAGGGTGAAAACTGGCAGCGATCACCGAATGGTTAGAGGCACACTGAACCTAAACGTTAAGTTGGAGAGGTCTCGTCTAATGAAGTCAGCGCTCCGTCCCCCTCGTGCTCTAATCCAGAATCCCGAAAACTTTCAGCTCGAGTTACGTAACCGCTTTCAGTGCCTACAAGATTGCAATGCAGTGGACGATATGAATGACAAACTCGTGGAAACTGTCCATGCGGCCGGAACTAAGTTCTGCAAGACCCGCAGCAGAAGAACACAAAAACTCTCCGATCACACTCTTAATCTCATGGCTGTTAGACGGGAGATGAGGCTGCAATCGTCAACAGATTTGACAGCATACAGGCAACTGAACAGACAGATCTCCAAATGCATGCGGCAAGACTTACGCAACTTTAATACTGCTCGTATTAAAGAAGCGATCAAGCGGAACCAGGGCTCCAAAGTCTTTGCCAGAGATCTGTCTGCCAGTAAGAGCCAACTGTCAAGGCTGAAGACTGAGTGTGGCAGCATCGTTTCCGGGACACCTGAGATTTTGAGTGAGATTGAGAGTTTCTATGGACAGCTGTACACATCATCGTTGGAGCCACACGCAAGTGTGAGTAACGATCCAAGAGCAAGTCTTATCCGACACTATTCTGATGATGTCCCGGACGTCAGTCTAAGCGAGATTAGAATGGCTCTCCAGCACCTTAAAAACGGCAGGGCCCCAGGCGAGGATTGAATAACAGCGGAGCTTCTGAAAGCGGGTGGAACACCGGTACTTGAAGTCCTTCAGAAGCTCTTCAATTCCGTCCTCCATGGTGGCACTACTCCAGAGGCGTGGAGCAGAAGTGCGGTGGTCTTGTTCTTTAAGAAAGGCGACAACGCTCTCTTGAAGAACTACAGACCGATTTTCCTTCTGAGCCGCGTCTACGTGCTGTTTCCGAGTGTCATTACGAATCGTCTCGCACGCAGACTCGACGACTTCCAGCCTCCCGAACAAGCCGGTTTCCGAAAAGGCTTCAGTACCATAGACCACCTACATACCCTGCGGCAGATTGTACAGAAGACTGAAGAGTACAATCTGCCACTTTGCCTGGCGTATGTGGACTATGAGAAAGCCTTTGATGCCGTCGAAATTTGGGCGGTGCTACAGTCCCTTCAGCGGTGCCAAGTTGACTGTCAGTATATCGAATTGCTGAAGTGTTTGTACAGTAGGGCTACGATGGTTATCCGAGTACAGAACCAGAGCTCGAAACATATCCAACTGCAGAGAGGTGTAAGACAGGGTGACGTTATATCCCCGAAACTCTTCACCGCTGCATTGGAAGACGTTTTCGAGCTACTGGACTGGAAAGGATACGTTATTAACATCAATGGCGAGTACATCACTCACCTTCGATTTGCCGACGATATAGTCCTTATGGCAAAATCGCTGGAGGACTTAAGCACTATGCTCAATGACCTCAATAGTGCCTCCCAACGGATAGGTCTTAAGATGAACATGGACAAAACAAAGATCATGTTTAATGTCCAGGTCACACCTATGCCGGTAGTTGTTGGGAGCACTATGCTCGAAGTTGTTGACGAGTACATTTGTGTATTATATTAATGTTAATATCACCGTCAAGACAATATGTTTACACATTTTTAGGACTCTAAGTAAAGACTAAGAGAGTTGATAAAACTTTCAGCATGTTGTTAGATGGCGAGCGATAAATACCAATAATAATGTAGTCATTAAATTGAATTTGCAGACAAGACGCTTCTGATAGTGAAATTTCATTGACACTCATGAATGGGTATTACTAATATAAGCAGTTACACCATCGCAATGATTTATGTGCTGTGTTGTATTATAGGACGTGTAATTATTTAACCCTATACTTCGCAGGATTTTTTTTCTAAAATTTTAATATTTTTAGTTAGGGTCTAAGTGGTACGGGAAAAATGAAAATAAAATTCTTACTTTTGTAGTTTAAGAAATATTTATTGTATTTTTAAAGATACTGTGCCAGATAAGCCACAGATCAAATAAAAAAATGGTTCGTATCCCAAAAGATACTCTGCCAGGTGCGTAACAAACGAAAAAATAAATTTCTACATACAAATTAGTTATTTGACTTCCTAAATTTAAAGTTTCTTATAGAATTAAGTAACATTCTTTTAGTTTAATTAAAAACAAACATATTTTTATTTCTTTCGCATAAATGAAACATAAAGTATCTTTGTAATACAAATTATTGAGGTCAGTAAGTAATAAATTGAATAAATTGAATTGTAAAACAACATGTAATTTCAAATCTAAAAACCTTACTACAGATTCTCTAGACAAACAAATAAATTTCTATTTATGGTGGCTACAACCCCGAAATTGTGACTTATTTAATCAATTCCAACAAAACAAAGGTTTCCATTACCTGAAATTACATGTTGCATCTTACTATATAAATTTAAATGAATGTGTAATGCCATAATTCAAATAACTAAGTATTTAGCATTAGCATACATTCTTAAAAAATAATTAAGTATGAAAAAAAATTAAATTTCTTTTAACATTTTTAATCATAGTCACAGCTCAATTTTTGAGATCAGTACCTGAGATTAATTAATCATTATGAATTGCCACATTTTGTATATAGTCTTATAATTTAGGTATATCAAAAATATATTATTTATTTATTCTGTATGAAGCCTAGCAGCAATTGCGCTCCAAAACCTAGTAACGATTGCGCAACCAAGCAAAGTCTTACATTATATTTTTGACAGTAAACCGACGTTTGTCCCAATTTGCAAAAACGACATGTTCCTTTAGAATAAAATGTTGGTAAATGATCTATTTTATCATAACGCAATGATGTGCGTTATAATAAAATTGCTAGGCCTCTCAAGTGTTGACTTAGGATGTGTAATTACGGCTTTGTCAGGAATGCTGTTTTTCTTTAAGCATGGTCTGTAAAACTTGAGTAGACTTTTAAAAACTTCAAATCGAAAGTATTTCAAGCTCATCGGCTTTTCATTTTTTTCCCTCGTCGGTATAAAATCCATGCATTGTTAATGCAAATATCGAGTATTTGGGAGAAAATAGGCAAATACCAGCGATGACCACGCAATTCTGTTCGATATAAAGCTATCAGCATATCCGCCAGGTCTAACTCTTCCATATTAGTGTTGTATTCTTTGATCAGACGAGGACATGAGACTGGCAATATTATTTTTGGCATCTTTGATATATCGTGGCAATGTATCCCTAGGAAAAGAATTAACATAAGAGCTGGCTGCAGGGATGTATTTGTTATAGTACCACTTGCAAGCGACTGCTTTGTTTTTATTACAAACAACTTGAGCGTGAGAGCCCCTGCCCTTTTTTCTGGTTTTAGTCAGTTGGTAGCTATTCTTCAGTACCTCTTTGAAAAGGAACCAGGGTGCGCAAACGTTAAACTAAGAAACAGAAGGGAGGAATCGAGGCTTCTCTCGATCCGGCCTCCTATAACGCCTACGTTGGGTTCGGGAACAACGTATGTGATCTCCGCAACAGAGTAACACACTAGGGCGATAACCTCTTCCTTTTCAGAAAATAGGTTCAGGCGGGGATTACGGGTCTTCCGAAGTCGTCCCGGTCCCAACGCCTTAATTCTTCGATGTGGACTGTATTATTTCGAGGGACGAATTCCTTGGGAATAAAACAGCAATTATCTTCAAACCGTTCCGTGAGAGAGTAATTACTTTTCCCTATCACTTCCCTACACTTTTCCTTTCTTATTCTTATTGACTGCTAGTTTTGCACTTTTCCCGAAGTTTCTCCGAACTTTCCCGAAACTTCCCCGAACGATTCCCGAACGAATTGCAAGAAAACTCGTTTACTGAGCTACCCCAGAGCTATACGCGCAAGTGAGCCACGCCATTCATGCGCTTGCGCAACTCAATTACATCAATTTGTTCTATCACTCTCTCACAGTTTTTTCAATAACTTTATTTGAATAAGACATACATTAGCTATATATATATATATATATATATATATATATATATATATATATATATATATATATATATATATATATATAGAGAGAGAGAGAGAGAGAGAGAGAGATAGCACAAAAATATCTATACTACGATATACATTACATTTTCATATCACAAAAAACCTTTTATTTATTTAACAAAATATGCCTATTTTACTCACATGTTCAAAGTTGAAATTTCTTAAATATTTAACATAGAAAGTCAAAACAATGTTTTCCACTTGAAATTATACATATCTTAACCAATACAACAGTTTAATTTACATTTTCTCTATTCATTTCACTATTAAAACACTTTTAAATTTCTTATACAAAACTATCATTATTTCACTTATTCACAGAAATTTTCACATAAAAATAACACAGAATTTATCTCTTTTGCACGTACAATCAAGTTTTACGAGTCATTTTTACATAAATTGCTGAAATTGCAAATATTTAAATTTTTACGTACGTGGCTAGCGTGCGTCTATGATCTCACACTATTTGAACAATTAACTTTTGCAGAGCTATCGACTATCAGTAAAAATGGAAAGTCTAATATCGACAATACTAGGTGAATAAATGATTCTACACAATTCTCAAACTGTAGGAAACTATTTCTAATCAGATTCTTATCAGTTATCATGTTTCTTATCAAACAATATAAGTGAATGTTTTCATAAATCAATCATAGAAAATAGGCATTTGTTTTCATACAAAACATATCAAACTCATATAAGACAATACTTATGCAATTAATTTCCATTAATTCTACTTACGCACAGCGATCATCTCGACCGGGGAACAAATTCGGTAACTAACTTTATTTTAATATTTCTTTAAATTAACATCATTGGAAAGATGATTTCAACCGGGGAACAAATCCGGTAACATAATTTATATCTTAAAAACCCTATATGAATTTATTAAGAAAATATTACTAAGGAAACGATAAACTATTCCGGCCTGGGAGTCGAACCCAAGACCTTCATATCATTAATTCAATATTTCTTTAAGATTCAACTAAGCATTTTCTTATTAGAATATTGTTGCTTGATAATTTGCTTTTTAGAAGCTATTCGTAATCGGTTAAGTAATAAATTGAAATATTCTTATAGGCGCGTCGCCAACACTCTTAGTTGGTTCGATCTTATTGTATCCAAGGAAAAGATCCCATATTCGTTCCTCAGATGACAAATGAGTCTTTGATAAATTCTTTACATTAATTGATTGATGTAAAGAAGTTATCGAAGTACAACGCCTTTCACGCTGGGACTTGTATAGACTGTGCCAGTGACAGGACCCTCATCGCTCCTAATCCCATTCTCTCGTCTTTCTCCGTAAAACTATGGAAGCGGTATGTAAGACACAATCCCCTCCATATACTAAAAAATCATATACTAATCCGGGAACACCAGCTCGTACAAATATTTTGTATCCCCATTTTTTGGGTTTATTTTGTATGTATTGTCTTTTGCTTCCAGCTCTTGTGCCTTTATATAGCACCATCATCTCGTCTATACTAAAGCGAGTCTATCTCTTTTTCTGTATTAAGCAATTTTCCCGTATTTTTTGCTGCTGTTGGAGCTGAACTGGATGCACAAACTCTTTGGAAAAACGATAAAAACTCAGTTGACCTGTTTCCAGACAAACTTGACGGTGAGCAGGGATTGGAATCTTGTGAATTCCGAAATAACGCTGGGGCATCATTAACAACATCAGTAGTCTCTTCGTCAGATAATAAGTGCAGATTTTCAAGAGGAGACTGCAAAGATGGTGGTGGAGATCTGCTGTTAGAATTGTCTGGCGGATCATAATTCTGCATTTCATCACCAGATGATTCACTACACTCTATATCAGATTTGGCTCCAGGTTTTGGAACTAAAGCCAAAAGTTTGCGTATTCTATTCTGTTGTTCAACTGAAAAAGTACTATTTAGTCAATATTTAATCACACAGGCGAGGCCTCAGTGAGCAGCTAGTCATTTTATTCATAATCAAAACAAAAAAATTACTTAATTACTCTGCGGATAATCTGCTAGCGTCTCTTTAAAGATACGACAAAGTTATAAGGATATATGCAGACCACCTGGCAGTGTATCTTTAAAGATACGATTGAAAAAACGTTAAGATATAGCCACTTTGGAAAGCAGTAAGGAACCAGAAAGGTATGTTCACATAAATAGTATATTGTTAACAATAAGGTCACACTCCCAAATCAATGAATTATTAGTTAAAATAATTAAATAAATCAAATTTTTAGCTTTCTGTACGTAGGCACCTGCTGTCCGTTCGCCATTTTGCGCAATATTGACAAAATAGTGTTACCAGAAGCACAAAATCAATTTTCTACTTTTAGATAAATAAATGAAGATTATTATTTAATAGAAAAAATTATCAAAGTTTAAAAGCAGGATTTTTTTTGAAATCGATCGTATCCTACAGTTCACTGTGCCAAGTTAAGGGTTAACATAGGAACAGGTTTGTTCTTGTCTCACCAAAACTCGCTAAGGATAATAAAATCAGGCGTTATTTGAAGTTGAGTAAGATTTACATATAAGTCATCAAAATTTTTGTAAATACTCCGAATATTTTGTGATATTATAGTTATATCGATTTATGTATTATTTGTTGTGTTATAAAGTGTTGGACTCGACATTCACTAGATTGTGCAATGCCTATATTGTGTAATTCATGTAAAGTATTTAGAGAACTATTCATAATCAGTATTAAATTCAGATTCTTTATCTATAATTTGCATTACTTTTCTTAATTCTAAGTGTTTATGTATTGATTGTAAAGGAGTACTTTTATGATCTGTGGAGGTATAATGTGAAAATATTGTGAGTATATATATATAATATTTAATATAAATACATATATATTTTAAACTTAACAACACTTAATGGAAATGTGGCTCGTGCGATAGAAAGTTGCCAGCAATATGCAAGAGCATAACATATTTAGATATATAGTTAAACTCAAACCAGTTACTGTGTTTACCGATCATAAACCCATCATCTCCGCCTTAAAGAAAAATTCTGGCAAATGCTTTCCTTTAAAATTTTATTTCCTCGATTATATTGCCCTATTTACAACTGACATTTGCTACATTTCAGGTCAAAGCAACATCGTGGCTGATGTAGATAACATAAACAGTACAGTCAACTTGTAGGATGTCTTTAAATCTTCAATAGCTAGATCTGTCTAACGCCGGAAAGAAACTTTACTATGATGTGCCTTGTTTGTATCGAGGGTTATACTTGCCTAAAAATTACGTCGCCAAACTTTTGATACGATTCATGGCTAAGGTCACCCAAGTGCGAAAGTCATGATTAAGCTAATAACAGCAAGATACGTATGGCCTAAGATTCACAAAGACTGTCAACATCTGGCACGTATCTGCGTTGATTGCCAATGTGCTAAAGTATCAAGGTACATACGATATTCTTTACATGACTTTAATTCACCGACTAGCGGATTCGCATACGTGCATGTGGATCTTATCGCATCTCTATCTATCTCCAACGGATATCACTGCTTAGCCTTTGTTGGCCAGTTTACACGATGGCCTTTCTTGAGTAACTTAAAGCTGAAACTATAGTCGACGCAATTGTCAAAGGTTTGATATCACGATTTGGTTGTCTCTAAAAATAATTGCAGATAAAGGCGGGCAATTTAAGTGTTACCTTTTTAAGTGATTTATTTATTAACAGCGGGGTAAGAATGGGTGAGTTAACCATCAAATGCCTTTTGTACGCCGATGATCAAGTCATACTTGCGTCGTCGGCGGCCGAGTTGCAAATGATGGTTACATTAATGAACAGGTCATTAAAAGAAAGGGGAATGAAAGTGAACGCAAGTAAGACGAAAGTGATGGTTTTTAAAAGAGATGAAAGCAAAACGGTATGTGAAATAAGAATAGAAGGAGAGTTAATTGAGCAAGTGGATGAGTTCGTATATTTGGGATGTGTATTCAGCAGGGATGGGAGATATGATAAGGACATTGAACGACGAGTGAATGCAGGAAATAAAGTAAATGGGGCTCTACACTCTATTGTGAAAAGTCAGAATGTGTCAAAAAAGGCACGTATGGCAATTCACAGTGCTGTATTAGTCCCTACTTTAACGTATGGTAGTGAAAGTTGGGTGTGGCAGAAGAAGCACGAGAGTAGAATAAATGCGGTAGAAATGCGGTCGCTAAGGAGTATGTTAGGGCTGAATCTGAGTGACAGGGTGAGAAACTGTGTGATAAAAGAAGAGTGTGGTTTGCAAGATGATGCGGTGACCAGGATTAAGAAAGGAATGCTTCGGTGGTTTGGTCATGTAGAAAGAATGAATGCGGAAAGACTGACAAAGCAAATATATGTTGCAGAAGTGAATGGAAGAGTCGGAAAGGGACGTCCTAGGCGGAAGTTTGTCGACCAAATTGGCGATATACTAAAAATGGGCCAAATTAAGAGTACCCTTAACCGACGAGCATGTATGCGTAGGTATATGAATGTGGAAGAGGCGAGAAAGGTATGTCAGGATCGTGCTAAATGGAAGTCTGTAGTCTCTGCCTACCCCTCTGGGTGACAGGCGTGAGTGTTTATGTATGTATTATTTATTAACAGATGCACATAACGTAACCACCACTTCCTACCACCTGGCAGCAAGTGAAGTAATGGAGCGGTTTCACCGGCAGCTGAAGCAGCTATCTATGTTATTATGAACAAAGTTGGCATGAAATCCTTTAATAAATTCTTCTCGGAGTATGAAGTTCTCAGAAAGAAGATATCGCATTCTCATCGGCAGAGCTCGTATATGGCGAAATTCAAGAGATTATATATAAAATAACCTGACAACTTTTTCCACTTCACTTCCCGAGAAGTCGTAGATTATAATAAATTTCTATCACGATTACGTCACTACATTTAATTTTTAAAGCCGGCAATGGTAACACGACACGTTACAATAAAGACTAACTTAAATCATTACATGTATTTCCAAGACACGAAGCCATAAAAAAGCTTTACAGCTACCGTACGTCAGACCTTTTAGAGCGGTAAAACGTAGTGATAAAACATTTAAAATCGATCTAATTTGTAAAATGACAACGGTTTCCGTTGAGAGACTTAAGCCTGTTTTCCTGTTTGCCGAAACAACAGAAAGCTAGTAGAGGAACCAGTTGAATCCGCCAGAAGAACCATCTTCGTCCTACACTATCAGATCCGGCAGAATAGTTAGGTTCACTAATTTCTATCGACCTTAAAGGACACCGGGGGCTGATGTGGAGAAACGGCCTAACGCGAGCAAATGCACTCAGCCTAAAAATAACGGCGTGCTCGGGCCTCGGGTCATTCGACGGCGCGGACACAGCTTTGAGAGCATTCGGTTTTCTCCAGCTCATCAGTCGATCCAGTCAAGTGACGTTAAGAGACTGCCCGTCTTGCGCCCTGATCACGTTTACGCGATACGCTAATTGCTCCCTCCTTAATTGTTTTATGTGTGTCTTTCAAAGTCTAACCGCGCTAACGTTTATAATTTCTTATTTTTCGTATTTCCCTTTTTCCCACCTTTTTTGGTGTTAATTTATTCTCCTTATTTATACACGTCCTTTCAGTCTTAAAATTTGACTAACGCTAGTTATGATAATATATTGTCGTTAGCTCTATTTTCCTTGGGGAAATTAGAAACGCACGTGTAAGCTTTCGTTATATTCTCTGTTTGTTACTTAAATGTAGACGTATATTTTCTCTTTAAGTTTTCTCGTGTGACATAATAACCCTTCAAATGAATAGCGTTAGTTTGGCGCTCGACAAAAAATCCGTCGATTGATTGGTGGTCGGTCATATTACATAAACAATTGATTAATGACTGTAGTTCTCGAAATTCAATAACACAGTGGTGTTTACATAACTGTCGAAAAATAAATGTTTGCTTTCTGAACAAGTATGTTTCATTTTAGATGTAATAATCTTGATCTAAACTTCGTCAAAGAATTTTTTATTATTTTTATCGGGATTTTTTTAATAAAACTATATTTCAAAAAGTAAAGCGATGACCACTTCTCCTTACGAATGCAAAATATAGTTTCATTCATTAGGTATGCGAAAAAAATAAAAACAAATCAATCATGAAGAAAAATTTTTAAGACATGACGTTACGTAATGAATTTAAAAAAAAATACATAAAATATTTTTCGACTTACCTACCTCGTATCTGAAATATTTTTTATTTAAAATGTAAAAAACTCATGCCCATTACTTCTAAATACTTGTCTCTGTCTCTCTTTTTTTTCCAAAAAAAGAGAGAGATGAAAGAGCCGTGGAAGCTCAGATGGATACCGCTCGCTGTAAATTTCACAGTACGCGAGCAAAACGGGTTCAATCCCCGCCGGCACTAATGAAATTGTTAGTTGCAATTTTAAGTGCTGATTTACCACGTGCTCTGCGGTGAAGGAAAACATCGTGAGGAAACCTGCATGTGAGAGAAATAAGATAAAAAAATATTTCAAAGACATGTGAAGTTCGCCAACATGCATTGGGGCAGCTCGGCGGACAATTCCTTGCCCTGAAACCCTCTCAGAAATGAGCGTAGGCCTGTACCCAGCAGTGGGACGTATATAGGCTGTAAATTTCACTTTTTTCATCATTAAGACAAACGATTTTTTAACTTTTTTATTTCTCATATATATAGGTAGGTGTAGGCAGTAAAGTACCCAAACTCAATTTAACGCCGTTCGCCTTTCGGCAGTGTAGTACCCAGACTCAAGCGAGCGGTACAACTTGTTTTACTGTTGAGTAGAAATTCTTACGAAAGAATAAAATAATTCCTAGCCATATCAACGAAAATATTTTACATCTAGTCATTAGTTAGGCCTATTTTCCACTTTGAATTTCGTTTTTTATGTTGTGAAGGTTTTGAATGTTGTTGTTTTTATTGTTATCGTTGTAATTGTCACTTTTTTTCCATTATAGAATAGTTATGAAACACACACACACACACACACACACACACGCACGCACGCACGCACGCACGCACGCACGCACGTACGCACGCACGCACGCACGCACACACACACACACACACACACACACACACACACACACACACACACACACACACACACACACACACACACACACACACACACGCATACACACACTCACATGATGATTTTAATAGCGGTAAGTTAAAAAAGACGTCCACAATATATTTTGAAAAATGAACCAATGTAAGCACTACTGGAATGTGTACACCCTAAACAATTTTTAGTTGTTAATCTTGAATAAAACATTTTATAAAATATATAATTATTTTCAATTACTGAAAACAGAAGTTTGAATTATGTAGTTAGTTATTTTGTAAAACTTTCCTCATAAACCGCAATCCCACAGCATCGCAGTGAATCGAGCGAGGTACGAGGTCTTTCTCTGAAAAGTCAGTAACAATTGCGGTACTTTGTTGGTTCTATCTCAATTTTAGTTTCAATTTCATAATAAAAAAACCGGCCAAGAGCGTGTCGGGCCACGCTCCGTAGATTCCCGTCCGTCACAATAAGTGTTCCCACTTACGAGTTCAAATGTGGGTATCCATTATGTTTGCACTCCAGCAGCGCTCCGCGCTCCTGCAACTGCTCCCGGTAGTGGGTACTGTTGTTTCCATCCAAGTTCAAAATGATTTTCCTAGAAAGTCCTTATAAAGTTCTTCTTTTCAGATTTTTTTCATTTAGAGGGGGGGACACATTTTTTTTTTAATTTTGGAGCGATTATTTCGGAAATTATTGACATTATCAAAAATTATTTTAGTAAACCCCTATTCATTTTTAAATACCTTTCCAACAATATACCACACGTTAGGGTTGAAATTAAAAAAAAACTTCCCACTACATCACTACTAACAAAAAAATCACTTCCCTATACTTACATGTAGGGGGGCTACCCTAATAAAACTTTTTTTCCAATTTTTATTTTACCACTTTGTCGGCGTGATTGATACACATATTGGTACCAAATTTCAGCTTTCTAGTGCTAACGGTAACAAAGATTAAGCGAGGACGGACAGACGGACAGATACATGGCGAAACTATAGGGGTTCCTAGTTGACTACGGAACCCTAATGATGTACTTTTTTGAATTATGTTAAGAATAATTTAAAAATTCAAATAAATTTGAAATATATGTATGGGACTATATACTATATAATGATAAATAAAGTATCAGCACATGGTTGTCGCCGTTGGAGAACCGGTTCTTTTATTTTCGTTGATTTTGTTGTAATAAATATTATATTCGTTACAGACTATCAAATTTATCTAAAGTATCCGTTATATATATATATATATATATATATATATATATATATATATATATATATATATATATATATATATATATATATATATAATGACTTTTATCATCATCATTGCACCTAAATAAATCTGCTACTAAAAACGGGCTTCCCAAACTCTGACACAATCACGATTCTGAATTTTAAGTGTAAAGTACTCTGTGTACTAAGTAAAGTTTAATACTGGAAAATATGCCCACAAAGAGCACCTCATAGGGGGGACTTTTTCAAAGTTGCCGTCATCATCATCATTACAGCCCTTCACAAATTCACTGCTGAAAATTGGCCTCTTCAAAGGAACGCCGCAAAGCACGGCCCCGAGCCACCTGCATCCATCGACTTCGTGCATGTCTTATCAGGTCATCACTCCATCCAGCGGCGGTACGCGTACGGTACATACAAGGCTGCCATTCGAGAATCCTTTATATTTAACCGTTCTTAGGAAGATGTTGCTACCATCTCCTGATTTCTTTCAGTACATAAACACTTACGCCTGTCACCCAGAGGGGTAGGTAGAGACCACAGACTTCCATTTGGCACGATCCTGATACACCACTTTCGCCTCCTTCACATCCATACACCTACGCATACATGCTCGTCGGTTAAGGAAGAAGCACGAGAGTAGAATGAACGCAGTAGAAATGCGGTCGTTAAGGAGTATGTTAGGGCTGAATCTGAATAACAGGGTAAGAAATTGTGTAATAAGAGAAGAGTGTGGTTTGCAAGATGATGTTGTGACCAGGATTAAGAAAGGAATGCTTCGGTGGTTTGGTCATGTGGAAAGAATGGATGAGGAAAGACTGAGAAAGAAATTTTATGTTGCAGAAGTGAATAGCAGAGTCGGAAAGGGACGTCCTAGGCGAAAATTTATCGACCAAATTGGCGATTTATTAAAAACGGGCCAAATTAGGAGTACCCTTGTTTCAATCTGTCACCTTTTACAACCCCCACGGTATGGTATAGGTAAGTGGATATTATTATCTTTATATTTACATATACAACTATAATAAACAAACACAGTAAACTCTTAAAGCTCTTATTTCCCAATGTACCGAGAAAGCACTTTCAAACACTATGCAATTATACTGAAAGCGGTCTATAATGTAGATTTCAATTCAGGCTACGACCGTTCCGTTAAGGTGATTCGATTTACTAAAAGTATTTTCTTTTTTTTTTTGATAGCTTTTCAATCTTTTATTAGAAAACTTTGAGGTCTAACTTTTTTTTAATAGCATAAGGGTGACAAATGTGAACACAGTCCACCTGATGGCCCATAGATATCTACATTTATCCTCGAATCAAAACGCAGATGCGTTGTTACCCCTGAGGACTAAGATGGAATGCGTCGTTTTCAGTAAAAAAGGGTGTCTGGATCGCTACACTTACCATACGAAACACAGCAGTATTAAGCTGCTACTTTACGCTGGTATTCTGCGAGAGCGTGGTCCTTCCCCGATTGAGCCAACTCATTCGTGCTACAACCATTATATAGCTGCAGCGTAGCTTTACCACGTATAGAAGATTTAAAAGGAATAATAATCCATTATTGAAGAAAGAAGATATTTGAACCAAATGTTTTTGTGATAGCATTTTATTTTTAATTTTCTGGTACTTTCCATGTTGTTCTATTAGAAGTAAGCACTATTTTTATATGGAGTCTGTGAATTCACGCTAATTCTTATACTCAAACCTAACGATACTGCCTTATGTTAAAAGATATGCCTTCTGAGCCGCGTTTACATGCTGTTTTTGAGAGTCATTACGAATCGTCTCGCACGCAGACTCGACGACTTCCAGCCTCCCGATCAAGCCGGTTTCCGAAAAGGCTTCAGAACCATAGACCACATACATGCCCTGCAGCAGATTGTACAGAAGACTGAAGAGTGCAATCTGCCAATTTGCCTGGCGTATAGGGACTATGAGAAAGCCTTTGATTCCGTCGAAATTTGAGCGATGCTACAGTCCCTTCAGTGGTGCCAAGTTGTCGGTATATCGAAGTGCTGAAGTGTTTGTACAGTAGGGCTACGATGTCTATCCGAGTACAGAACCAGAGCTCGAAACTTATCCAACTGCAGAGAGGTGTAAGACAGGGTGACGTTATATCGCTGAAACTCATCACTGCTGCATTGGAAGACGTTTTCAAGCTACTGGACCGGAAAGGATACGGTATTAACATCAATGACGGGTACATCATTCACCTTCGATTTGCCGACGATATAGTCCTTATGGCAGAATCGCTGGAGGATCTTTTAACATAAGGCAGTATGCCTTATGTTAAGAGATATGTCAGATACAAAAGCTCAACCGGAAAAACAATATATTTTTACAACTTTTTTCTTAACCTCTCCCCCTTCCCCGCACTCCCGTGATACCCTGATGAAATAGTACTTCTACCTGTTATTCACTTGATTTAATTACCGACCTCAGTAACTTATTTAGGCCCGGCCGCAGGATATGATAACCGGTCACACTTGCCATCACTAGACTATCTAGACAGCCTATGTCTCTGCCACACCGGAACTAGTTTGCGTGGCCGATGATGCTAACCCCCCCCCCCCAAATCTCATCTTCGACAACTACCGTATTCTAACTAATACTGCTATAAATCTTACCTAAAATACTGACCTACTACTAAGTTGCAAAGTATTTAAATAATTATTGCGTGTAATGAGTTTTACAGTTTTATCCGTCTTATTGAAGTAAATGCAAATTAAACTTTCTACTACTTACAATAAACACTTTATTACAATGTAGTTAAATACTTGCTAAGTGTAGTCGACGGTTGAAACACGATTAGATGGACGGGACCTTTTTCGCTAAATCTCTGGAAGGTATTAGTTTAAAAGCTATTTCAGAGGCATCAAGTTTGAAAAACTTATTTATCTTAACAACATAAGCGACTTTATAAAATAAATGTGCCATTATTGGCATATACTTTAAAACTTTAATGACAGGTGAAATTTTTACTATATGTATGAATACGATTGCAGTATTTGGGCATTGTTTTATGTACGTTCACTAGAAGCCGAAAAACTTTTATTTAAAACACAACTCTTCAATGACGAAGACACTGCGTGACCATCTGCGTAGCAAATTAGTTTACCTTATGTCACATCCCGATGAAGAGGTATAGAAAATATATGAGGATATTTCCAAAGCCATGCATTCTTTCAAAACCCACTATACGGTGTTGATGGGAGACTTCAACGCAAAACTAGGCACAAGAGAAAACGGTGAGCTGAAGTTAGGGAAATTTGGAGTAGGGCAACGGAACCTAAAAGGTCAGCAGCTAGCCGACTTTATGGAGAAAGAGGGACTCTTTATGATGAAATCTTTCTTCCAGAAGCGGCCCCACAGGAAGTGGACCTGGTCGAGCCCCGACGGTTCGACAAAAAATGAGATTGACTTCATTATGAAGACCAGACGCCAACTGTTCAGTGATGTCTCAGTGATCGCAAGGGTGAAAACTGGCAGCGATCGCCGAATGGTTAGAGGCACACTGAACCTAAACGTTAAGTTGGAGAGGTCTCGTCTAATGAAGTCAACGCTCCGTCCCCTTCGTGCTCTAATCCAGAATCCCGAAAACTTTTAGCTCGATTTACGTAAACGCTTTCAGTGCCTAAAAGATTGCAATGCAGTGGACGATACATGTCATTCAGACAAGCTCGTGGAAACTGTCCATGCGGTCCGGGCTAAGTTCTGCAAGAACTGCCGCAGAAGAACACAAAAACTCTCCAATCACAATCTTAATCTCATGGCTGTTAGACGGGAGTTGAGGCTGCAATCGTCAACAGATTTGACAGCATACAAGCAACTGAACAGACAGATCTCCAAATACATGCGGTAAGACTTACGCAACTTTAATACTACTCGTATTAAAGAAGCGATCAAGCGGAACCAGGGCTCCAAAGTCTTTGCCAGAGATCTGTCTGCCAGTAAGAGCCGACTGTTAAAGCTGAAGACTGAGTGTGGCATCATAGTTTCCGGGGAACCTGAGATTTTGAGTGAGATTGAGAGCTTCTATGGGCAGCTGTACACATCATCGTTGGAGCCACACGCAGGTATGAGTAACGATCCAAGGGCAAGTCTTATCCGACACTATTCCGATGATATCCCTGACGTCAGTTTAAGCGAGATTAAAATGGCTCTCCAGCACCTTAAAAACGCCAGGGCCGCAGGAATTACAGCGGAGCTTCTGAAAGCGGGTGGAACCCCGGTACTTGAAGTCCTTCAGAAGCTCTTAAATTCCGTCCTCCATGGTGGCACTACTCCAGAGGCGTGGAGCAGAAGGGTGGTCTTGTTCTTTAAGAAAGGCGACAACGCTCTCTTGAAGAACTACAGACTGATTTCCCTTCTGAGCCGCGTCTACATGCTGTTTTTGAGAGTCATTACGAATCGTCTCGCACGCAGACTCGACGACTTCCAGCCTCCCGATCAAGCCGGTTTCCGAAAAGGCTTCAGAACCATAGACCACATACATGCCCTGCAGCAGATTGTACAGAAGACTGAAGAGTGCAATCTGCCAATTTGCCTGGCGTATAGGGACTATGAGAAAGCCTTTGATTCCGTCGAAATTTGAGCGATGCTACAGTCCCTTCAGTGGTGCCAAGTTGTCGGTATATCGAAGTGCTGAAGTGTTTGTACAGTAGGGCTACGATGTCAATCCGAGTACAGAACCAGAGCTCGAAACTTATCCAACTGCAGAGAGGTGTAAGACAGGGTGACGTTATATCGCCGAAACTCTTCACTGCTGTATTGGAAGACGTTTTCAAGCTACTGGACCGGAAAGGATACGGTATTAACATCAATGACGGGTACATCACTCACCTTCGATTTGCCGACGATATAGTCCTTATGGCAGAATCGCTGGAGGACTTAAGCACTATGCTCAATGACCTCAATAGTGCCTCCCAACGGATAGGTCTTAAGATGAACATGGACAAAACAAAGATCATGTTTAATGTCCAGGTCACACCTATGCCGGTAGTTGTTGGGAGCACTATGCTCGAAGTTGTTGACGAGTACGTTTACCGGAGTCAAATAGTCCGACTAGGCAAGTCCAACTTCGACCGAGAGGTCAATCGACAGATTCAACTCAGCTGGGCAGCTTTCGGGAAATTACGACATATCTTCTCGTCAGGAATACATCAATCTCTAAAAAGTAGATTGTACAACCAGTGCGTGTTGCCAGTGATGACTTACGGATCTGAGAAGTGGTCCTTCACTGCTGGCCGTATGAGGACGCTCAAGGTCGCTCAGCAAGCTATGGAGAGGGCTATATTCGGAGTTTCTCTGCGTGATAGACTCAGAAATGAGGATATCCGCAGTAAAACCAGAGTGACCGACATAGCCCAACGGATTAGTAAGCTGAAGTGCCCATGGGCCGGACATATAGTTCGTAGAACCGATAACCGATGAGAAGAAAGGTTTTCGAGTGGCAGCCTCGTACCGGTAGGCGTAGTGTAGCGCGACCCCACACTAGATGGAGTGACGACCCGGTAAGATATGCAGGAAGTCGATGGATGCAGGTGGCTCAGGACCGTGCTTTGTGGCATTTTTTTGGGGAGGCCTATGTTCAGCAGTGGACCTGTGAAGGGCTGTAATGATGATGATGATGGTGATGAAGTCACAAGTTACTGTGTAGTGGCGGTGTAAGAACACAACTACCCCACATCATACCGTGGGTGTCGTAAGAGGCGACAGAGGGAAACAAATAAGTTGCGCAGCAGCGACTAAAAATAAAAAAATGTGACTATTTTTGGCGAGGCCTTTGTTCAGATGTGGACTTTAAATGGCTGTAACAGTAACGGTAGTTCCAACTAGCGACATCTGTTGAGTGTAAGAATATTATTATCTCCGCGTACTGCACAAAATTCTGTTTTCTGAAGAATTAAGGGTCATAATCGATTAAAAAGTTAATCTGATGATAAGAAAATGCAGTCGATCATGTACGTCTTCATCGATCTTTGAAAAAGAATCAAAACGCTGTTGTGTTGACATCGGTGAGAACTACGATGGAGTGATTTGTGAAAAAATAAAATAATTTCGCATTCTCAAGTCATTGCTCAGGTTTATTTATAATATAATATAAATCGTTTAATATAAATATTAAATTCCAATTGTATACCATAAAGATGTTAAAAAAATAATGAACAAAAATCCAAGCAATAAAATATAAATAATGTTCTTCAAACTAGATAAGACACATAATTTTTATTTTATTACACAGATTTTAGCTACCTAATTATTTTTTAGCATATTTTAATAAAATTATTTTGCCTTTGTCTAAAGCATTAAGAAAAGCAGCCAAATGCGAGTCGGACTCGCCCATGAAGGGTTCCGTAGCAGCAAGTAACATAACAATGGGCCAAACTTAATTGATGATAAGAGGGAACCATTCTCCCTAGTGCGCACATTACGCTTGCACCGTCAGAGATTATGCACGAGATATCGTTTTGTATTGACAAGCCGTAATATACCAATTTTTCTTTCAATATATTATAACAGTTCTCTGCTGTTCCACGGCCCCTTATTTTCGTCAGTCCCAAGTTTCTACAACCTTCAAAAAGCTCTGGTGAATGAACATTTACGTTCACATATCTGCGATTACGTGCACTTGTCCATTCATCTAGGCTTACAGCCAATTGTTTTCCTGCTGTCTTAATATCATTAAGCTCCTTTTTTACTTCTTTTTTCAGTAGCTCACTTTTATTCAGAACCTTTTTCTTTATTGTATTTGGTGATTTAGGCAAATCTTTGTAAGCCGCTTTTCCAAATAGCTTTCTCATTGATTCCGAAGAACAGAATATTTTAAATGGTACACCATCTACTGCTGTCATTTTCGCAAGTATAGTATCTAAGTCATCTTCTTCCTTCAGATGAAAAAATTCATTTATTGTTTTAGCCTTTTTTGTTGCTGGCGTCATTATGACATCGGAATCTAATGACATATCTTTTTGAGATGTTGACGGAAGTGAATAGTTAGATGTTTTTTTAGCTAACTGGATAGAATGAACAAGTCTAAGATGATTATGCAGGCTTGAAGTTGTCCCAGAGGTTTTAAATACTTTTTAACACATCTTGCATTGAGCATGAAGGCCATCTGATGTCCGCAAAAAATGTTGCCAAACAGAAGACCTATCTGCAGCACAGCGAGTATATTCTTTAAATTCAAGTTTATTTTTTTCATCCATCTTTAATCTGTGGAGAGAGAAAACACAACACCAAATATATTTGTTAATAAGTTTCTTCAGAGATATATAAATATTTGGAACTGCTTTAGAATTTAGAACCAATTTAGAATTTGTTTTTGGTTTATGTTATTGTTATTACAGTTTAAGAATTGTAATTATTGCACGCTGTACACAATTGTCTGCAAAATTCAGCGATACTGTACCTATCTAATTGTAACACTGTATTTATCTGGATTAACAATAAAATATTTTGAACTTTGAACAAAAGCCACTGTAACAACCCAGCTTAAGCTTTATACGATAACGCAACTACAAAGAAAAACACCGAAACGAGATCAAAAATGGTAAATCACAAAAACAGCACATTCCAAATTAACAGCCGTTTATTTCACGTGCTTAGTAAAGCTTGCATTATGTTTATCAATCGTTAAAAATATGATAGAAAAAAGCATTTTATAAAGTAAGTATTTAAAACAAAAGTGTGCCAATAGGAATTGCAAAACAAATAAACTGCTACACAAGCATAACATAACCTATAAATTAGAGGTGGAATTAAGCATCGTCCAATTGGAATATCAATAATAAAAAGCGGCGCAATGTAATTGTTAATGTAGATTACCTACCTATCATCTAAGTTTAACTTGGGTATTTCGATCAAGCCAAATACTATTATTTGTTGTCGAAATTCTTCACAACTCACAACAATATCGCAAAGATACGAAATGTAAAACCGTTTGCACTATGCATACATGCTAAGTAGTTTTTTTTTTATATTTTCGGCTTTGGCTACGTGATGAATGATCACCCACAATCGGATCCACGCATGTTTTTCACGTAACTTAGTATGTTTCAGTTCGGATATTTTAAGCAAATCAAAATAAGATAGTATTCGAAATATTCGTGAAAACCGAATAATTATAAATATACTATTCGAATAATAAACGAGGCGAATATCCGAATAATTTGGATATCCGGATATCCGAATTGCATGCCCTAATCATGATCAAGACGAGTTCACCAACATTCGGGAGGCCATTTTAGTAATTGATCTTTATTTAATTATTGGTATTTTGTTTTGCTGATAATTGTTTTTATTCAGAGAAGTTAATGATGGAGCCACAATCAAGTACGTCAAGAGATAAATCAACAGATTTTAGTTCTCCGAAAAAGTAACGTCCAAAGGTATGTATGGGAATAGGATATATATAAATGTTGTTTAGTAGTTTTAAATAAGACTTCTTGGTTCGGAGTGTACTTTAGTAAAAGTTATCTTAAAGTTATTTTAAGAACAGCAACTGTAATAATAAAGCTTTTCTCAATTTATTAAAGATGCTTGTAAGTAAAGTATGTATATCATTATATTTAATTTTTAATTTTAGGTGACAAGTTTTACTGTGAATGAAAAAATGTGGTTATTAATACCTACAAATATATTAAAGAAACCTGGCGCAGAAATCATTTATTTTATTGGAGTAAAAATTTCATAGGGTTAACTTTGTTTTACTGTTCTTACTAGCGGTCAATACTATGAGCAAGTTAGTCTATGGCAATAACGCATGGCATGTGATGAACATTTTTTGTGGTGTGAACTGTGAAGTGTGAATTACTAATTTAAATATATAATAAAATAGAATATTTTGCAATTGTTATTTTCTATATTTCCCTAACACTTAACACATTTAA
This sequence comes from Parnassius smintheus behrii, assembly GCA_036936625.1. NCBI lineage: Eukaryota > Metazoa > Arthropoda > Insecta > Lepidoptera > Papilionidae > Parnassius > Parnassius smintheus. The sequence continues at coordinate 2,997,635 of JAUPFT010000012.1, forward strand.
TTTAAATCTACATTACACAATAATTCAAATTATAACAAAAAATATAAAAAGTCTATTTTTTTTGGTTTGCTAGACATTTTTTAAAACTATATTGTCTATTTAAATATATAATCTAACTATCAAAAAGTTACGTACTTATATTGGTTTTGTTTACATTTGGTAACGCTTCTAGTTGGCCGTAATAGAGTTTCTATTTAATAATTAAAGGGTGAAACTAGGCCGGGTTAATTATGAAGTCAGGATACAGTCGTATAAAGCCATCGTTTTAGTTATCCGTTGTTCTTGTGCTATCAACAGCCGAAAAATTATGAAACTTCCATACTTGTAAATTGTACGAGGCACCTATTCTTGAATACGCATCACAGGTCTGAAACCCACAAATGAAATTTATAAGTCTTGTATTGAGGGTAACCAGAAAAGGTATTTAAAGTGTCTTGATAAGAGCGCATAAGGATTCTCGGGACTATGAAGAGAGGTGAAACGATATCACTTTCTTCCTTTGTGTTCGACGTAATATTAATGACGTATTACCTGTTTTTATATAATTTAAATGTTTAAATAGGAAGTATAATGAAACGCAAATTTCTTTACATTTAAAGATAAATATAGATATAATCATTTCATGATAAGAACGTCTAAATTTATAAACTCGCTTAACATTGATATTGATACATTTAATACTTCCCAAAGTGTGGCCAAGAGTTTCCTAACCAATGAATTTTATTCTTTAAGAATCTTTATCTTAACTCTTAAGTTATTCAAAATACACATAGTTTTTGAATTTTAAGTATTTTAAATAAGTGGATTTATTTTTTAACTGGCTTTTGTTTATATCTTTTATTTTTAATTCTAAAATACGCAGTGGCTTAACAATGAGTGACTGCGCTGACAGCCACGGGTTCGAAACCCGAACCGAAAATGTATTTACATGGCCTAAAAATAATTGTTTCGAGTATGTATGTTCATCCTTGTCCACGTCCTCGTCCTTAGCGATACATGAGAAAATGCTAGTGTGGAGGTAACCTTTTTTAAAAATCAAATCCGCCTGCTAAAAATAACATAAGGTACATGACCATTACTGAAGAGTCCACTGCTGCTAACTACTGAGCTACTACGATATAAAAATGGGTATAATGTATTATTTTATTAAAGAAAAACAAACCTTTAGAAAATAACATATGGAAAGGTACTGGGAACTTAAAATTTATGCACACATTAATTTAAAATACTTTTTCCGGACCCGCGAGAATAATTTACACACAGTTCCAATAATTTTCCTATTTTACTTGTAGCCGTTTGATAGAAAACAAATTATATAATTTAGTGGAACTTATATTCCAAAAATCTGTTTTAATATAATGTTGAAATAAATTATTGTTGTCATGTAGTTTCGGTATACAATAATTCATCATTTCCGCCTTTGTAATCGATGATAGAGATCAGAAAGGAGTTTCGTAAAGGATGGTAATGAGAAGTAAAAATAGAAATTGGTAGCAGCATCTTCCCGATAACATCTGAAGATATTAAAAAAAAACTATCTTTATCAACCAGTCCATCCAAGCGAGGTATTAGGACGTTGCAGACAAAGTTGACAACTATAGAAAAATTCCCCCTATGGGACAATCAATGGGGCCTATGTTCAGCATTGTTCTTTAATATTTAGTAGTCTGTAATGTTGGTAATGGATTTATTATATTTACGCGAATACTACACATAGAATAAAACTAACTATACGGATTTTATTGCGTTTATAATTAACATTTTTAATTCCTACGTAAAAAATTAATTTCATAAAATTACAAATCACTAAAATTAATCAAAAAAATTAGTTCATTTATATATAAATTTAATAAATTGCGTTGTTTACAAATGTATTGATGCTTGTATTTCGGAAAAAATCTTTTGTTTAAAATGATCGCATGATTTTCTCACCTCCAGTTCAAAGAAGTTTGATTTTTTTTTTAGGATAGGATGACAAACGTGCACACAGTCCACCTGATGGTAAGTGGTTGCTGTGGCCAATAGACATCTATATCTACCCTCGATTACGAATCAATATGCAGATGTGTTGTGACCCGTGAGGTCTAACATGGAATGCCTCGTTTCCAGTGAAAAGGGTCTCCGGTTCTCTACGCTCACCATACAAAACACAGCAGCTTTAAGCTACTACCCGGTTGAGCCGGGTCGGCATTCGTGCTTCATTGATACTACTAATATATTTGCTAATATAACTGCAGCGTGGCTCTACCACATAATTATATTTATTTATTAAAGAGGTCGTTAAGTTTTGGACGTCGACTTCAACTCAACTGTGAAACTGAAGTTTAATTTCAAATTTAGTTAATTCTTAGGAATAAATTGTTGAAAAATATTATTTATAACTAGTTTTAAAAGTACATTCATATTGTCTTATTAGTATTTTTTATAACATTAAAATTGTTTTGGCAGGAAATATACATTATCTTTATAATATGTGAATGTCTTGATAGTAGAGCCATGCTGCAGCTTTATTAAAGTAGTAGCAAGAAAAAGTCAGCTCAACTGGATAAAAACAGCACTCTCACAAATTTTGTAGAAATTGCAGCTTTAACGCTGTTGTTTTCTGTATGTTGAGCGTAGAAAACAGGATCATCTATGTACTGAAATCGTCGAAAGCTTCAGGGATGACAACGCATCTGCATTTTAAATCTTAATCAAGAATAGATATTTTGCAGGTGAGCAGTGTTCTGGCTTATAACACTAATTCTTTAAAAAAAGGTATCTAAAGAAATCATTATTTCTTCACTTTTTGAGTTTAGAATCATCATCATTATAATCATTATAGCCATTCACAAGTCCACTGTTGAACATACTTTCCTCAAGGAATAAAAACCAAACACAGTCTTGTGTCTTGTGTGAAGTCGGTGGATGTAATGCATGTCAGATATCACGTCTTGTAGTAGTAGAGTACCGCTACTACGAGAACTTTTCTGTTTAGAATGTATAAATGAGTGAATGTAGTTATTCGAAGTAAAATGAATAGACAGACTATAACTTTGCCTTTAGCCAATAATTTCATTGAAATGTAAGGAAACTATGATACTCTCTTGTTGAAGATATTAAACATAAAATTTGAAACGAATAAATATATTTAAAGAGAAAAGTTTCTGTTCATGATATACGATATTGTATTAATGTTATTGCTGGAGCTCTCTTAAATGTTGAGAGTTGTAATTGATCAGTTCAGTCATTGAAAGCCGATACAATTTCAAACACTGCACATTTCCAAGTGGACGCAATGTGGTAAGTTACTGCTAACGTTAATTTAATTATAAATATTATTTCTAATACTAAAAACCTTAAAAATATATATTATAATAACTAAATTAAATTATTAAAAAAGAGGTCCTTTAGGCAAGGTTCCGAAGATACTGGCAGCGTTTCCCCGTTAAATAGCTAGACTAATTCTTTGTCCGAGGTAACTGCCAGCTCTTCGGTCTCCTGTGACGTCGATTAACCTTTTTGCTATTTCCTTAAAAAGGCTTATAGCGCTAGGACCCCACAGACCAAGGGTCTCGACACCGAAAGGGACAAAAATATATTCGGAGCCTAGACCCCTGTATTTGCAAACTTTAGCCTTTTCTGCCGCTTCACAAGCCGCACCAGCTCTGTTGTTGGTTCCACGTAGATGGGAAGGGGCCAGCGTGTCTGAACAGGTTGCATCCCATACCAGCACCCGGCCCATCCTCCATGGAATCAAACTCATACCGTCCGGTCTCTTGCCATCGTCTCTTGCAATACCAGACGGCTCAAGTAGACTTGGCACGTTGACGGTGGCAAGAGACCGGCGTATGATATCGTTAAGTGCTGCATGTCTCGAGAAGCGACCTGCACTTTTTTGGCATGATAGCCCGTGATATCCTAGCTTGTCGACGTCACTGCCACACGGACATTTATGAGGAGCGCAGACCGGAACCCCAAGCCGTAGACAGGTTGCGATTCGGAGCGTGTCAGGCTCAAGAAATGTTCCTGTATTTGACGAAGGATACGCGTGAAGCCAGTAGCCAGCCTCATGCGTACCCACGGCCAAAAGCCTAGCACGCGCCGAACCTGTACTAAAGCTCAAAAGATTGTCATAAGTCAATTTGCAGTTTATGTCGTCCCAGCTCCTCTGTGAATTTAGAGGAAATTGAAAATTTTGACCAGGGCATGTAATTAAGAAAGCGTTTCTAGCTTCTTCCAGGCCGGCAATCTCAAAGTTTGAAGGGGATGCCCTTAAAATTTTACTTATGAGATTTGCTGAACTGTGGACAGAAGATAGGAAGGCTGGTAAAGAGACACTGGAAATTTTGCGAATTCCTAAACCACCATAACGGATGGGTAGGGATGCTTGGGTCCAAGATTGTTCGTTCATGTGTATATTAAGAATCGATTCTAAACTTATTTTGATTAAGTTGTCCACTTGTGTCAAAAGGTCTGGGTGATTCCAAAAGGAGCAGCAACGGAGCACATACGTAAATTTCGGGACAAAAAGGCAAGATTTTAAAATGCAAAGTGCATAATGTGGACTAATTTCAAGGAGACGGTCAGCAGAATTTTGAAATTTAGCAATTGAATTATTAATATATTCAGAAATAGATTCGTTAAAAATTGGAGAACCTAAAAGGTAAAGGGAATTACTGTTAACTATTTTAATATTTGGTGCCAAAGTATTAAATTTGTGTTTTACGTCATTTAAATTTAAGTTGCAGTTATTTATAAAAAGTTCGCATTTGCTAAAGTTAAGCTCCAAACCAATGGCTTCAAATTTATTTTTGATTGAAAAAAGGTCAGAAAATACAGTTTCCATATCACCTCCTAAGGTTCCGTCATCCAGATACCAAATATTGAATTTAGAATTTAAACTTTTGATTATGGGATTTATAGCCAAACTAAAAATTGCTGGTCCAAGGGGATCACCTTGTTGACAACCTACTTCCGAGGATAATTCATTAGATCGATATAACAATTTTGTTGGGTCAGCGTAACTGAGAAGAAGATAATTGTATATTTCGGGTATATGTTGATTTATTTCAGTCAGTAGGGTCCCCCTATTTACCGAATTGAAAGCATTTTTGACATCAATTTTGAGCAACACTTCAGGATGTCCATATGTTAGGAAAGAACGTAGGGCATGGACGGCTGCCTCACACCCTCCTTTTACACCGAAGCCTAACTGTACGGGTTCAAATTCCGAATTTAATTTCTGTAAAATATGTCGAACAGCAATTTTGGAGGCCAGGCGTCGTAGTGTTGATCCAACAGCAATTGGTCTCACCCCTCCGTCCTTTTTGGTGAGAGCAATGAGGTTCGCGCCGAAAAGAATTGGAACAATTTCTGGATTGACATTACCGGAATACATAAAGTTAATTAATTTAGTGATTGAATTTACAAGTTGCTCACCCGCATCACCCACAGAATGCGATGTTAAGTCTTTCAAATGTTGCGGTGAGATTCCATCCAAACCTGCAGCCGAACCTGGTTTAAAAGATAAAATGGCATCCGTTACATCTTTGTTTTGAATTTGAAGGCATGCTTGCCCTACTGTTGGTCGGTCGAAAAAATATGGGTTTACTGGAGCTAGAGGATGTTTTGACCGTAAGGCCTGAAGGGTGTCAGGGGTATCTGGTGAAAGTACCTCGTTTGAGAACAAAAGGCGAGCGGCACCTTTGAGATCTCCGTCACAGATTTTGTTTTCGATTAGTTTGTTGCGATTACGAGGGGCATCATGTTTGATTAGAGGTGCGGGAGAAGGTGAGGAGCTGACAGTACAGTTATTTTTAATCTTTTGTGTCAAGGATAAATTTGGTTTATCAGTTTTTGTTATATGTAGTGTGCTGTATGAAAATAAAAATAGGTTCTGCCAGTCTTGAGTACAATTGCTTATGTAACATTTCTGGATTAATTGTGACAAATGTGTAGCAACGGTTATTCGAGCTCCTCGAGGGATTCTTTTAACTGTCTGTATACTATTTTTCAAATGGCTAAGATATGTGTGGAAAGGAGTTGGAAAGTTGGCTGCAAAAGTAGGCGTATTTGGAATAAAAGGGTGTATGTCTAAAGGTGAACTGTTTTGGCTAATACATTTCCTGTGTGTTTTTGTAGTGTGTATGTTGAGGCCTTTTAAAGATTTGAATGACTTGTTGCACTGTGTACATATAAGTGTTGCGTTTGCCGTGTCATCACTAGATTGGGTTACGGACTGCATTCACAACAGTTAAATACAATAACAAAAAAGAATAACTTAAAACAAATTAAAAAAACACAATAAAGTAACTTAACAATTACACTGAAGATATAAAAAAGTCAAAGTCAAAATATGAAGGCTGCTTGTCTTGGTAACAAGACGCATGCGTCGTTACGTAGGTGCGTCACAGGACGGTTCTGCAATTGGAAGCTGCAGTATAAGAGATCCACGAACGTATGGCGTCGCTAGAACAAACGATGGCGGCCTTAGCAACCGTGTCTTGAAGTTATCATACGCGGACTAGAACTTTTCAAATACTGAACAGGTACTGTAGTGGGAACAAAAACAAAATCCCCATGCGCAAATATGAAAAATATCCCGACAAACTCTTATGTGGCTTTGCGATACGATAGCTCTTCATCAGTCAATCAAATATATAGTATTTCAGAAATCCTTTGTTGCGAATTGTTTTGTTACATTTGGCATATTATGTCACAATCATGAAAAATTTTTATGTCTCGTAGTTAATTTCAGATATTATATAAACCACTGTTATACTATTTAAATCTATGACAACAATAAAAATTTCCTTTGTGCACTAAAATTTTACAATTAAAATGTATAGTTATTTTTATTAAAATATTTAGACAAAATAAACATAGTTGACACCTGTCTATTTTCTTTTTTCTCTTTTTTATCAATAATTTACAATTTCATACATTATAAATTAAAGTAAGGAGACATTCTATCTTTACCCATCCATCTATCTAACAATAACAGTCTATAAAAGTCCTCTGCTGTACATAGTCCCCCCGAAAATTATCTCCTATAAAGGAATGTGCCATAGTTGCACTTGGCATGTCTATTATGCTATTAATCATCCTCACACACATACACACATTACGGATACACTTATTTAAACTACGTAAAACTTTCCAATGTAGTCATTGAAAGCAACTGAAAGCAAGCCGAACGATTTAATTCATCTGTCGTAACGCGTACAGCAAAGGTGTGGAATAATCTGACAGCGCCTATTTTCCGCCCCATTAATCTGCCGTACTGTCTTTTCATACAAGTAGATAGATGTCACATAAGCATCAAGCCCCGAAAATTACTAATGCGCCTGGCCACCATTTTAGTAATGTAAACTCGTTACATCAAACACTCAGTACCATTGGCAACACAAAGCGAAACAATAAAACAGTAATTTGTATAGATGCTAAGAATCTCCGGTGGAGGTTCGGTTGCCACCTACGACGACTCGACCTGGCAATATTTAACGCACGCACCCTGAGGACTGACGAGAAGATCCTGGAGCTGGAAGAAGAGATAGACAAGTTGCGCTGGAATATTATAGGATTATCCAAGGTCCGAAGAGAGGTGGAAGACACGGTGATTATGGAATCCGGCAACTTACTCTATCACCGGGAGGGCGACCATCTGTCCCAAGTAGGTGTCGGATTTATAGTCCACAAGTCTCTCGTCAACAACGTTGTAAAGATTGGGAGTGTGTTGACGAGGGTCGCGTACCTGATACTCAGAATCACCAAACGGTATTCGCTAAAGGTCATACAGCTTTACGTACCAACCTCGGCACATCCCGATGAGGATGTGAAGGAAATGTATGAGGATATTTCCAAAGCCGTGCATTCCTCCAAAACCCACTACACGGTGTTGATGGGAGACTTCAACGCAAAACTAGGCACAAGAGAAAACGCTGAGCTGAAGTTAGGGAAATTTGGAGTAAGGCAACGGAACCGAAGGGGCCATCAGCTGGCCGACTTTATGAAGAAAGAGGGACTCTTTGTGATGAACTCTTTCTTCCAGGAGCGGCCCCACAGGAAGTGGACCTGATCGAGCGCTGACGGTTCGACAAAAAATGAGATTGACTTCATTATGACGACCAGACGCCAACTGTTCAGTGATATCTCAGTGATCGCAAAGGTAAAAACTGGCAGCGATCACCGAATGGTTAGAGGCACACTGAACCTAAACGTTAAGTACGCTTCGTTCACCTCGTGCTCTAATCCACAATCCCGAAAACTTTCAACTCGAGTTACGTAACCGCTTTCAGTGCCTACAAGATTGCAATGCAGTGGACGATACGAATGACAAGCTTGTGGAAACTGTCCATGCGGTTGGAGCTAAGTTCTGCAAGACCCGCCGCAGAAGAACACAAAAACTCTTCGATCATACTCTTAATATCATGGCTGTTAGACGGGAGATGAGGCTGCAATCGTCAAAAGATTTGACAGCATACAGGCAACTGAACAGACATATCTCCAAATGCATGCGACGAGACTTACACAACTTTAATACTGCTCGTATTAAAGAAGCGATTGAGCGGAACCTTGGATCCAAAGTCTTTGCCAGTAAGAGCCAACTGTCAAAGCTGAAGACTGAGTATGGCAGCATCGTTTCCAGGACACCTGAGATTTTGAGTGAGATTGAGAGGTTCTATGGGTAGCTGTACACATCATCGTTGGAGCCACACGCAAGTGTGAGTAACAATCCAAGAGCAATTCTTAACCAACACTATTCCGATGATGTCCCGGACGTCAGTCTAAGCGAGATTAGAATGGCTCTCCAGCACTTTAAAAACGGCAGAGCCCCAGGCGAGGATGAAATTACAGCGGAGCTTCTGAAAGCGGGTGGAACTCCGGTACTTGAAGTTCATCAGAAGCTCTTCTTCAGAGGCGTGGAGCAGAAGTGCCGTGGTCTTGTTCTTTTAGAAAGGCAACAACGCTCTCTTAAAGAACTACAGACCGATTTTCCTTCTGAGCCGCGTCTACGTGCTGTTTGCGAGAGTCATTACGAATCGTCTCGCACGTAGACTCGACGACTTCCCGCCTCCCGAACAAGTCATTTTCCGAAAAGGCATAAGTACCATAGACCACATACATACCCTGCGGCGGATTGTACAGAAGACTGAAGAGTACAATCTGCCACTTTGCCTGACGTATGTGGACTATGAGAAAGCCTTTGATTCCGTCGAAATTTGGGCGGTGCTACAGTCCCTTCAGCGGTGCCAAGTTGACTGTCAGTTATCGAAGTGCTGAAGTGTTTGCACAGTAGAGCTACGATGGCTATCCGAGCACAGAACGAGAGCTCGAAACCTATCCAACTGCAGAGAGGTGAGACAGGGTGACTTTATATCCCCGAAACTCTTCACGGCTGCATTAGAAGACGTTTTCAAGCTACTGAACTGGAAAGGATACAGTATTAACATCAACGGCGAGTACATCACTCAGTTTCGATTTGCCGACGATATAGTCCTTATGGCAGAATCGCTGGAGGACTTAAGCACTATGCTCAATGACCTCAATAGTGCCTCCCAACGGATAGATCTTAAGATGAACATGGACAAAACAAAGATCATGTTTTATGTCCATGTCACACCTATGCCGGTAGTTGTTGGGAGCACTATGCTCGAAGTTGTTGACGAGTGAGTACCTGGGACAAATAGTCCGGCTAGGTAAGTCTAACTTCGACCAAGAGGTGAATCGACGGATTCAACTTGGCTGGGCAGCGTTCGGGAAATTAGACATATCTTCTCGTCAGGTATACCTCAATCTCTAAAAACTATATTGTACAACCAGTGCGTGTTGCCAGTGATGACTTCCGGATCTGAGACGTAATCCTTCACTGCTGGCCGTATGAAGACGCTCAAGGTTGCTCAGCGAGCTATGGAGAGGGCTATGCTCGGAGTTTCTCTGCGTGATAGACCCAGAAATGAGGATATTCGCAGTAAAACTAGAGTGACCGACATAGCCCAACGGATTAGTAAGCTGAAGTGGCAATGGGCTGGCCATATAGCTCGAAGAACCGATAACCGATGGGAAACAAAGGTTCTCGAGTGGCATCCTCGTACCGGTAGGCGTAGTGCAGGGTGACCCTCCACTAGATGGAGTGACGACCTGGTATGATATGCAGGAAGTCGATGGATGCAGGTGGCTCAGGACCGTGCTTTGTGGTATTACTTGGGGGAGGCCTATGTTCAGCAGTGGACTTGTGAAAGGCTGTAATTATGATGATGATGATTGTATAGATGAGACCTGGATTTACGCCCAGTACACTGTCAAAGTGTTGGCGTTCTATTACATATGTCGGAGTGAGAAAGAATGGTAGCCCTTGTCGCCGATGTATAATAGTTCACGCTGGGAGTGAATCCGAACTTGTGGATAACGCACTATTAATATGTAAGCAAATAAAAAAACTTGTGATCATTACGACCCGATGAACTCTGAAAATTTTACAAAATGGTTAGAAAAGAAACTCGTACCTAACATACCACCTAATTGTATTATTGTAATGGACAACGCCTCTTACCAAAGTAAAGAAGAAGATGGACCTCCTAACAAGAATTCAAAAAAAAACAAGTAATGGTTGAGTGGCAGCAGGCATGCAACATTGAATTTCCTGGACACTGCACGAAATCGAAATTATATTTATTAATAAAAAAACATTAAAGCCCCGAAAAATATATCATACATAAGTTATTGTCTGACCATGGCCACGAAGTCGAATGAAAGTAGTCTTACTACTTTCATGTAACTGCAACCTCAATTCCATTGAATATGTGGCGGCGCTGTCGTCGTGCTGTAAGCGAAACACATCGAAGCCTAAATCACGCTATTTAAAATTCCGAATTATTAAACAGTATATATAGAACATCTCCGAACTAGCACATGGAGTGTTGGCCGCTCCCCGGGTTGAACACCTTGCCCGGCGGGAGATCTCCCGTTTTCCTTCTACTAAATGAGTCCTCCCATCGGCTTCTTTCTCGAAGTTGTTTTTATCTATCTGCATTATCTGGCCGAGGTAGATATACTCATAAACAGCTTCAAGTATTTCACCATGAACGATAATCGGATCTGTTATGACATTTTTTTTTTTATAGTATGGGGTGACAAACGAGCACACAGTCCACCTGATGGTAAGTGGTTGCTGTGGTCCATAGACATCTACATCTATCCTTGATCAAGAATCAAAATTCAGATGCGTTGTCACCCGTGAGGACTAAGATAGAATGCCTCGTTTCCCGTAAAAAGGGTCTCTGGTTCTCTACACTCACCATACGAAACACAGCAGCATTAAGGTACTATTTTACGCTGGTATTCTGTGAGAGCGTGGTCCTTCCCCGGTCGAGCCGACCCATTCGTGCTACAACTATACTACTAATATAACTGCAGCATGGCTCTACCACATCAAAAACATGACATTTAAACATGTCTTTCGTCTTTTCTTAATTTTTGACGTTGGCAGGGTTCATTTAGGGTGCTCAGCATATCTTGTAGTTCCTGCAGCGATTCTGCCATGACGACGAAATCATCGGCAGAGCGTAGGTGTGAGATATGTTCGTCGTTTATATTGATTCTGCGTCCATTCCAGTTTAGCGACTTAAAAACATCTTCCAGTGTATTTGTGAACAGTTTCGAGGATATTATGTCCCCTGTCTCACTCCACGATATAACTGGATAGGATTTGTAAGACCACCCTGTACTTGGACGAACATCGAGCTTGTAACATTTATATGTCGATATTTTTATATATCGCCAATCAATCCGGCAACGCTGCAAGGAATTTATAGCAGCCCAAACTTCGATGGATCAAAGGCTTTCTCATAGCCCACAAAGTCAGACACAGAGGCTGATTATACTCATTCGTCTTCTCTATAATTTGCCTTACTGTGTCAATGTGGCCTATGGTGCCATAGCTACCTCGAAACTCCGCCTGCTCAAGTGGTTGAAATTGAGAGTTGATTCATGATGACCCTCTCAAACAACTTATAGACGTGGCCAGAAGCGAGATGGGTCGATAATTCTTTAACATCATCTTGTCACTTTTCTTTTAAAACAAGACTGTGATGCTTCTGTTCCACGCCATTGGTGTTCGCCCATATCGTAAAACGTAGCTAAAAATTTGATAGATCTCTTAAAGTAACGGTTTTCCCCCCGCTTCCAAGAGCTCTGTTGTAATTCCGTCCTCTCCAGGGGCTTTTCCATTATTAAGTTTCCCAAGGGCCAACTCGATCTCCTCTAGACAGATATCTGGCAGCTCATCAGTAAAGTGGCGAGTCAGTGTGGCTCTGAATACGTCGTATTTGGGGTCAAATTGCTGCTTCTGAGAGGCATATAGTGTACCGTAGTAGCCTTCGATCACAGAGAGAATCTCAAGCTTCGACGTGAGGGTTTTGCAATCACATATCTTCAGCTTTGTAATGAGACTCCTCCCAAGCTTCCGAGCAAAGACTTTACCCTTGTTTTGCTCTATTGCCTCTTGAATAAGGGTTGCATTTGAGCGCCGCAGGTCTAACTTTACTGCTTTCCTTACGAGTCTGTTGAGTGCCAACTGTTCTCATGTCGCGGTTATTGTTGCCGCACGTCACGAAAGTGTCTCGTCTGAGACCTTAGACTTCCGGCCTATATGTTGCCTACTGCGCAGCCTACTCCCCTCATCCCTTACAGCCCTATTCATAAACACAGACTTGAGCAAGATTAACTTTACTCCTTGATTAAAGCTTAAAATACCTAATTTCAGTACTAATAAACATAGAGTAAGGAGGGAGTAAACTAAATCGAATCTACTCTCGGAATAAAAGTTAATCCTTGGCGGTACCTAGTTTAACGACTGAGTAAGCATAGACTAGTCGCGTATTTTGACATTTCGTAAAACTTTACGTTTACGCGCGTTGTTACCCCTATTAAATTCATAAGTTGTAAGCACTAGTAACAAAAACAGCATAATGGCTTAAAATGAAAAAGAAGTGACGTGGAGCAGAAAAAAGTGATTGCAGATTTTTATTGATTATGTGGATTTAGACAAGTGATTGGGGCTATTGAATGCTACATATTCTGATCCTGAAAGTCACTGGAAATATCGGACAATACTACATAAACCGGAAAAGATACAGTTCAGTAAATGTAGAAGTAAGTTTTATAGCACCTAGCTAGCCCATCTTTGCCATATAGGTACTTAGTTATTTTCTTAGATTCAATACAATCACCTCAATCTATTATTTCATATTAAAGAAGTTATGAGTGCTTTGTTCCAGGTTGTGTCAAATGCAAATTTAGAGTTCAAGGATACGGTGGCACATTGTCAAGGCAGCACACATGACTCGAGAATATTTAATGAAAGTCGCATAAAAAAAAACGTTTGAGCAATCAGAATTTAAGGGCAGACTTGTCGGAGATTCTGGTTATGTTTGTACTCCTTATCTATTCACTCCTATCCTAATATACAAAACGAAGAAATGTACAACCGGTCGCATATCTGGGTCCGTAACACTGTAGAACAATGCTTTGGAAGGAAGCAAAGGTTTCGGTGTTTACTGCGAGCGTTTACTAAATACTAAATAAGAGTACGCAGACTCGACGACTTCCAGCTTCCCGCACAAGCCGGTTTCCGAAAAGGCTTTGGTACCATAGACCACATACATACCCTTCGGCAAATTGTACAGAAGTCCGAAGAGTACAATCTGCCACTTTGCCTGGCGTATGTGGACTATGAGAAAGCCTTCGATTCCGTCGAAATTTGGGCGGTGCTACAGTCTCTTCAGCGGAGCCAAGTTGACTGTCGGTATATCGAAGTGCTGAAGTATTTATACAGTAGGGCTACGATGGCTATCCGAGTACAGAACCAGAGTACGAAACCTATCCAACTGCAGAGAGGTGTAAGATAGGGTGATGTTATTTCCCCGAAACTCTTCACCGCTGCATTGGAAGACGTTTTCCAGCTACTGGACTGGAAAGGATACGGTACGATTTGCCGAAGATATAGTCCTTATGGCAGAATCGCTGTAGGACTTCAGCACTAGGCCCAAATCCCCCCACCCATCAACATGGTAGCGGAATTAAATAATGATAGAATACCCCAGGAGGGTACCAGCACCCCTGGAGAATCCCTCTCTGAGCATCCACGACCATGTTTCTCCACTTCTGAGCGTGGGTGCTCAGGCTGCCCCGCGTATTCTGGGGGGGGGGGGGGGGGCAAAATTCCGCTCAAGACTACAACTGCTCGGGGCAAACGGAACAACAAGACCAAGGCAACCCCTGCCACGCTGTCCGTGAATTTCTGCAATATCAGGGGACTTCACTCTAACCTAAACGCCTTCTACTACCATCTTGAGACGGCGAGGCCGGCTCTGCTCTTTCTGACCGAGACGCAGGTGTCCTCTCCGGCTGATGTCTCGTATCTCTCCTACCCGGGGTACAAACTGGAACACTCCTTTGTACCTCGGGCTGGAGTTTGCGTTTACGTCAGAGAGGACATCTGTTCTCGACGCCTCGGCAGACTTGAAGGTTCAGACCTGTCCATCCTTTGGCTACGCGTAGACAGCGACGACCATCCGCGCATCTACGGGTGCCTCTATAGGTCCCATAGTGGTAATGCCGAAACAGACCGACTCTTCGACCACTTCCAAATGGCTGCAGATTCGTTGCTACAGCAGATCCCCTCCGCAGAGATCGTGATCCTCGGCGACTTTAACGCCCATCACGCCGAATCTCTTGGTTCATGTTTAACCGATCATGCGGGGAGATCTGTTCATGATTTTGCCTTGGCATATGGTCTGACACAACTGGTTACTTCTCGCCTACGCGGATTTCAGATGTGGAGGATCATGCACCTTCCCTGTTGGACCTTCTGCTGACCTCTCCCCCGGACGGATATCAGATTTCCGTCGATGCCCCTTTAGGCTCCTGATGTCCGAAGTGTTGTGCCACTCACGCTGAAATCGCGGTTGCATTCTGCAGGCTGCCGCCGTGTTTGGCACTATAGGTCAGCCGATTGGGATGGGATGCGGTATTTTTTTGCATCCTACCCTTTGGGGCGGGTTTGCTTCTCGCCGGATGATCCCAACGTTGTTGCGGATTCTGTTACTGATGTGGTACTTCAGGGTATGGAACTTTTTATTCCTTCCTCTGTGGTGCCCATTGGAGGCAAATATCGTCCATGGTTTGGTCGCTCCTGTAAATAAGCATCATGCTATAAGCAGGAGTGCTACCAAGCCTGGGTTGATGCATCAGCGTCCCGGGATGTAAACACCAGCGCTCTAAAAAAGAAGTATAATTCCGCCTCTAGGTCCTTCAAAAGAGTCATTGCCAAGGCAAAGTCAGAGCACATAGGCAGAATTGGCGAGAAACTAGTTCGCCTTCCTTCTGGAACCCGTGCATTCTGGTCTCTCGCCAAGGCTGTTCAGGGGAATTTCTGTCAGCCGTCTCTTCCATCCCTGCACAGGAAGGACGACTCACTGGCCCATACTGCAAAGGAGAAAGCCGATCTTCTAGGCTCTTTCTTTGCATCTAACTCGACTCTCGATGACGGGGGGAGTACGCCGCCGACCATCCCGCGGTGTGAGTGCTCCATGCCGGAAGTGCAGTTCACACAGCGCTCGGTTCGCAAAGCACTCCTCTCCCTGAACATCTATCCACAAGTCGAGTGGGCCTGACGGAATCCCCCCAATTGTGCTGAGGACGTGTGCTCCAGAGTTGGTACCGGTTTTAACGCGTCTTTTTCGGTACTCTTACTCCCTAGGCGTAGTCCCAAAATCATGGAAGACGGCTTTCGTCTACCCGATCCCTAAAAAAGGCGACCGCTCAGACCCGTCCAACTACCGGCCAATCGCCATCACCTCCTTGTTCTCCAAAACAATGGAGTCCATTGTAAACTGCCAGCTCATGAGGTAATACGGTTAATACGGTTTTCGCCGTGGTCGGTCAGCTGGTGATCTTCTGATCTACCTCACTCACAGATGGGCGGAGGCAGTAGAGTTCAAGGGGGAGGCATTGGCCGTTAGTTTGGACATTGCGAAGGCCTTGAAAGTTTGGCACAAAGCGCTTCTTTCGAAGATCTCTTCCTATGGGCTTCCCGAGAAATTGTGCGATTGGATCACCAGCTTTCTTGCTGATCGGAGCATCAAGGTTGTTGTAGACGGTGCAAGCTCCGATTGCAAGCCTATTAATACTGGTGTTCCACAGGGCTGCGTGCTATCGCCAACGCTGTTTCTTCTGCATATCAATGATATTGTAACGCTCCCCCCCCCCCCTCTCTATATATAATAAAAATTTTATAATATTAAAAATATCCCCTTTTTAGGCGACCAGACCAGGATTAATGAATTATGTTTAGATCTTTCTAAATGATCTTTCTAAAGGTTTAATAATAGGCCGTTTTTAATATTTTGGCGCGATCGTCTTAGTTAGGACCCTTATTTACGTTGTGTTTGTTTAGTAACTTAGTTCTTTTAGGTGTCTTTTGGAAGAATGAATATTCACTAGAGCAATTGAAAGCCGTAATGCCTTATAAGCTAAGTGAACCCCGTTCACGAGGACAGGGCTCGAGAAATGTTAAGAACATAAAACGTTCATATTCCACTTGTATCAGGTTGACATTATTAATTTATTATTATTTATCCCTTCCCGCTTGGAAAAGGCTCACAATATATTTATACAAAAATACCCGATGCAAGGGCTTCGTTCTCCTACATTTATTTAAAAAAAGTGTAGGGGAGGTACACGGCCCCACACACGCCGTGCACGGTGAGCGCCAACCACTTTGATGCACTCCCCCCGGAGGGAACGCTAATTCGGGAACTGGACCGTAGTCCACAGCAAAATAACTGGCGAACCAGTAAAAGAGGCTTGGCCCCTTGTTAGTGCGTAAGCACAAACATCGACCGAAGTCGCGCATGTCAATGCGTGTAAACGCCATACAGAATACGAACGAATCCAGCCACAGTGAATGTACGTTACACGGTTTAGGCAAATAGGCACACTGGCCGTAAACCCTCCGTGAGCGCCACCACCTGCCAGACCGCCGCTCCTGCAGACGTGATGTAAGTGTATGGCATCACCACCAATTGCATGATCAGCACGGCTACTAGCCGCAGAGCGTGTCATGAGACTACTGCTCACCTCAAGGGAATGGGGTCCCACGTTGTGCGGCTTTCGGCCGCAGCCTTGAGAGTCTCCTCAGATCCTCCCGCCAGCTACCACCCGCATGAGGTCGACACATATGCTCCACCAATCAATACAACGGCAGATATAGCCAAAAGGCAGTTATAAGATAAGAGTAATAATTCGCCATCAGAAAGGGTTTGTGTCACTGACGTTGAGTAAATGCATTTTCGATCATGTTTGTCTCACCCACCAACAAGTTGCCTTCAATCATTCAAAGGTGGGAAAGTTACAGAGATATAATATTATGTTGTTATATAAAACATCGTGGAGGGCAGACAGTCTGCAGCCCCGCAATGAAGGGACCCGACTTGGGCAAAGCTACTTAGGTGTGAATCAAACCAAGACGCAGAGAGCGCCATTGAGAATAGCGTCCCACCAAACAATATCGCAGAGACGCAATGCTGCAGAACGCAACAAGCATCAATACGACTATCGTCGGGCTTACACCATTCCAAGGTCCCCCATACATCCCAGCAGACATCACCACCCGTATACCTCCATCGACCAGAACCACAGAGAGCGTCGAATCAGGCGCAGCACACCCGTGGATCCACCACAAGACGCAATACCGCAAGTAGCAGTAAGCATCAATGCAACTATCATACGGATGGCGCCCCCTCACAACACACCCAACATGTCTCCGAGTGCCGGGACAAACTTGTGTCTGAAGTCGAGTCTTTGCTGAACAGAGTCTTGGATTGGGGACGACTAAATCTAGTCCAGTTTAACCCCCAGAAGACACAAGTTTGCGCGTTAACCGCTAAAAAGAACCCCTTTGTCGTATCCCCTCAGTTTCAAGGCACTCCCCTTGTTGCCTCAGCCAGTATCGGAATCCTCGGCGTCGACATATCGAGTGACGTGCAGTTTCGTGGTCACTTGGAAGTGAAGGCCAAATTGGCCTCTAAAAAGCTTGGCGTGCTCAGCAGAGCGGGACAGTATTTCATGCCGGCACACCGCCTGCAACTTTACAAGGCGCAGGTTCGGCCGCACATGGAATACTGTTCCCATCTCTGGGCTGGGGCTCCCCAGTACCAGCTCCTTCCACTTGACCGCATCCAGCGCAGAGCGGCTCGAATCGTCGACGACCGAGTGCTTTCCGATCGGCTCGATTCACTGGCGTTGCGAAGAGATGTTGCATCTCTTTGCGTATTTTATCGCATCTATCACGGGGAGTGCTCTGAGGAATTGTTCGGATTAATCCCAGCCGCCAAATTTCGTGAACGCACAACACGGCAAACGTCCCGATACCATCCACACCATCTGGATGCTTGGCGGTCCACCACTGTACGTTTCACAAGGAGTTTTCTTCCACGTACAACCTCTCTGTGGAATAGTTTATCACCGGCGATTTTTCCGGACCGATACGACCTGGGGACCTTCAAGAAAAGAGCTTACTCCTTTCTAAAGGGCCGGCAACGCACCCGCAATTCTCCTGGTGTTGCGGTTGATCATGGGCGGCGGTAGTCACTTAACATCAGGTGAGCCGCATGCTCGTTTGCCCCCTCTTCTATAAAAAAAAAAAAAAGATCTCTATCGACTTTGGTAACAAAGTTGGTATTGTTGTTATATAAAAAATATCACCAACGTATCATAGTAGCACGCTACTAAGACGCCAATGAACAAAACTCCACGTATCATAGCGGTAATGCACTAAGACATGAAGCTGAGTATGCCTGTTACACTTAAAAGTGCTACCAAACACACTCATCATCCCCATCCGAAAGATAGACGACACATCGCTATGCGCTACGACGCCGCCCACAAACGGTATGGGTGTGCGATGTCCACGGGAAAGCCGTATTGCTACAACAAACCCGCTTACCACCGTCACTAAGATGTTAATTGTATACCTCCATCGACCAGAACAACAGGAATGCGTCGAATCAGGCGCAGCACACCCGCAGATCCATCACAAGACGCAATACTGCAAGTAGCAGTAAGCATCAATGCAACTATCATACGGGCGGCGCACCCTCACAACACACCCACATGACTCCTATCGACTTTGGCAACAAAGTTAGTATTGTTGTTATATAAAACTGCACCAACGTATCATAGTAGCACGCTACTAAGACGCCAGTGGACAAAACTTCACGTATCATAGCGCTAATGCACTAAGACATGAAGTTGAGTATGCCCGTTACACTTAAAAGTGCTACCAAACACACTCATCATCCCAATCCAAAATATAGACGACGCTTCGCTATGCGCTACTACGCCGCCCACAAACGGTATGGGTGTGCGATGTCCACGGGAAAGCCGTATTGCTACAACAAACCCGCTTACCACCGACACTAAGATGTTAATTGTATACCTCCATCGACCAGAACAACAGGAATGCGTCGAATCAGGCGCAGCACACCCGCAGATCCATCACAAGACCCAATACCGCAAGTAGCAGTAAGCATCAATGCAACTATCATACGGGCGGCGCACCCTCACAACACACCCACATGACTCCTATCGACTTTGGCAACAAAGTTAGTATTGTTGTTATATAAAACTGCACCAACGTATCATAGTAGCACGCTACTAAGACGCCAGTGGACAAAACTTCACGTATCATAGCGCTAATGCACTAAGACATGAAGTTGAGTATGCCCGTTACACTTAAAAGTGCTACCAAACACACTCATCATCCCAATCCAAAATATAGACGACGCTTCGCTATGCGCTACTACGCCGCCCACAAACGGTATGGGTGTGCGATGTCCACGAGAAAGCCGTATTGCTACAACAAACCCGCTTACCACCGACACTAAGATGTTAATTTTATACCTCCATTGACCAGAACAACAGGAATGCGTCGAATCAGGCGCAGCATACCCGCAGATCCATCACAAGACGCAATACCGCAAGTAGCAGTAAGCATCAATGCAACTATCATACGGGCGGCGCACCCTCACAACACACCCACATGACTCCTATCGACTTTGGCAACAAAGTTAGTATTGTTGTTATATAAAAAATGTCACCAACGTATCATAGTAGCACGCTACTAAGACGCCAATGAACAAAACTCCACGTATCATAGCGCTAATGCACTAAGACATGAAGCTGAGTATGCCTGTTACACTTAAAAGTGCTACCAAACACACTCATCATCCCCATCCGAAAGATAGACGACACATCGCTATGCGCAACGACGTCGCCCACAAACGGTATGGGTGTGCGATGTCCACGGGAAAGCCGTATTGCTACAACAAACCCGCTTACCACCGGCACTAAGATTGTTGTTATATAAAACTGCACCAACGTATCATAGTAGCACGCTACTAAGACGCCAGTGGACAAAACTTCACGTATCATAGCGCTAATGCCCTAAGACATGAAGTTGAGTATGCCTGTTACACTTAAAAGTGCTACCAAACACACTCATCATCCCAATCCGAAATATAGACGACGCATCGCTATGCGCTACTACGCCGCCCACAACCGGTATGGGTGTGCGATGTCCACGGGAAAGCCGTATTGCTACAACAAACCCGCTTACCACCGGCACTAAGATGATATGTCTAGGACACATCGGTTAGCGAGTCCAAGTTTACCTCGGACCAATTGCTCGTGAAGCAGCACACATGCCACCATAATATTCCTTTTCAAGTCCCTAATAAGGACTAGTCATTTTGCTACAGTACTAGGAGCAGTCAGTCACCCGACCACCCCATACAATGCTTATGCATCAAGGAGACCTTCTATAAAATTGCTTTTGTATCATAGACCTTACTTTCATAAGTCATGTATATATAGGATTCAAACCCATGACCCTACTATTGTAATGCATATTAATCATAGAGACCTTCTATAGTATTGCTTTTGAATCACAGACCTTACTTTCATAAATCATTCATATATATGATTCGAACCCACGACCCTACTATTGTAATGCATATTAATCACAGAGACCTTCTATAGTATTGCTTTTGAATCATAGACCTTACTTTCATAAGTCATTCATATATAGGATTCGAACCCATGACCCTACTATTGTAATGCATATTAATCACAGAGACCTTCTATAGTATTGCTTTTGAATCATAGACCTTATTTTCATAAGTCATTCATATATAGGGTTCGAACCCACGACCCTACTATTGTAATGCATATTAATCACAGAGACCTTCTATAGTATTGCTTTTGAATCATAGACCTTACTTTCATAAGTCATTCATATATAGGGTTCGAACCCACGACCCTACTATTGTATTGCAAATTCATCGTGGAGACCTTCTATAGTATTGCTTTTGAATCATAGACCTTACTTTCATAAGTCATTCATATATAGGGTTCAAACCCATGACCCTACTATTGTAATGCATATTAATCACAGAGACCTTCTATAGTATTGCTTTTGAATCATAGACCTTACTTTCATAAGTCATTCATATATAGGATTCGAACCCATGACCCTACTATTGTAATGCATATTAATCATAGAGACCTTCTATAGTATTGCTTTTGAATCACAGACCTTACTTTCATAAATCATTCATATATATGATTCGAACCCACGACCCTACTATTGTAATGCATATTAATCACAGAGACCTTCTATAGTATTGCTTTTGAATCATAGACCTTACTTTCATAAGTCATTCATATATAGGGTTCGAACCCACGACCCTACTATTGTATTGCAAATTCATCGTGGAGACCTTCTATAGTATTGCTTTTGAATCATAGACCTTACTTTCATAAGTCATTCATATATAGGGTTCGAACCCAAGACCCCACTACTGTATTGCAAATTCATCATGGAGACCTTCTATAGTATAGCTTTTGTATCATTGAGTTTAATATCATAAGTCCCTAATATAGGACTAGTCATTGTGCTACAGTACTTCAGGCAGTCAGGCTCCCGACCACCCCATATATATGTAGAACTGCAGGAATGTATCTCCGGCAGCTCATCCATACAAGACATCTATACATGAACACCTTCAATAACTTAGGAAAATTTTCTTTAATACATGAACTCCTTCAACAACTTAGGAAAATTTTCTTTAATACATGAACTCCTTCCACAACTTAGGAAATTTCATCTATACGTAAACTCTTTCCACAACTTAGAAAAATTTTCTTTTATACACGAACACCTCCCATGACTTAAACAATTTTTAACAAATTTTCTAATTATCTTATAAACGTTATTTAACTTAATTTTATAATATTTTTTGACTTGTTTTTCTATTATTTATCTTATTTTAAATATTTTTTTCAAGTTTTTAAATAAATTTATTTATTACGAAAAAACAATAATTTTGCCCTTAATTTACTATGTTATTGGGATAGAGTCTGAAATATATTAACTTTATGTTTATTAATTTGACTTAATTGCTTAATATATATCTTTTAAGACTATTTTTGACGCCCCTTTATATTGAATTTAATTATTAATAATAATATTGGGCCGTCACAATATGTTGCATACCCGTAACATTCATTGCTATGCAGATGACAGCACTGGTGATGCTCTTTACACCGTGTCCGAGTGCCGGGACAAACTTTTGTCTGAAGTCGAGTCTTTGCTGAACAGAGTCTCGGATTGGGGACGACTAAATCTAGTCCAGTTTAACCCCCAGAAGACACAAGTTTGCGCGTTAACCGCTAAAAAGAACCCCTTTGTCGTATCCCCTCAGTTTCAAGGCACTCCCCTTGTTGCCTGAGCCAGTATCGGAATTCTCGGCGTCGACACATCGAGTGACGTGCAGTTTCGTGGTCACTTGGAAGGGAAGGCCAAATTGGCCTCTTAAAAGCTTGGCGTACTCAGCAGAGCGGGACAGTATTTCGTGCCGGCAGAGCGGGACAGTATTTCATGCCGGCACACCGCCTGCAACTTTACAAGGCGCAGGTTCGGCCGCACATGTAATACTGTTCCCATTTCTGGGCTGGGGCTCCCCAGTACCAGCTCCTTCCACTTGACCGCATCCAGCGCAGAGCAGCTTGAATCGTCGACGACCGAGTGCTTTCCGATCGGCTCGATTCACTGGCGCTGCGAAGAGATGTTGCATCTCTTTGCGTATTTTATCGCATCTATCACGGGGATTGCTCTGAGGAATTGTTCGGATTAATCCCAGCCGCCAAATTTCGTGAACGCACTACACGGCAAACGTCCCGATAACATCCACACCATCTGGATGCTTGGCGGTCCACCACTGTACGTTTCACAAGGAGTTTTCTTCCACGTACAACCTCTCTGTGGAATAGTTTACCACCGGCGATTTTCCGGACCGATACGACCTGGGGACCTTCAAGAAAAGAGATTACTCCTTTCTAAAGGGCCGGCAACGCACCCGCAATTCTCCTGGTGTTGCGGTTGATCATGGGCGGCGGTAGTCACTTAACATCAGGTGAGCCGCATGCTCGTTTGCCCCCTTTTCTATAAAAAAATGCTCAATGACCTCAATAGTGCCTCCAAACGGATAGGTCTTAAGATGAACATGGACAAAACAAAGATCATGTTTAATGTCCATGTCACACCTATGCCGGTAGTTGTTGGGAGCACTAAGCTCGAAGTTGTTGACGAGTACGTTGACTTGGGACAAATAGTCCGGCTAGGTAAGTCCAACTTCGACCGAGAGGTCAATCGACGGATTCAACTCGGCTGGGCAGCGTTCGGGAAATTACAACGCATCTTCTTGTCAGGTATACCTCAAAACCTGAAAACTAAGTTGTACAACCAGTGCGTGTTGCCAGTGATGACATATGGAACTGAGACGTGGTCCTTCACTGCTGGCCGTGTGAGGACGCTCAAAGTCGCTCAGCGAGCTATGGAGAGGGCTATGCTCGAAGTTTCTCTGCGTGATAAACTTAGAAATGAGGATATCCGCAGTAGAACCAGAGTGACCGACATAGCCCAACGGATTAGTAAGCTGGATTGGTAATGGGCCGGCCATATAGCTCGAAGAACCGACAACCATTGGGGAAAAAAGGTTTATTTTTATTTATTTATTTATTTATTTATTCATTTAATTTGCGCAATATGGGTACAGATGGTGTTACAGTGGTCAATTTACATTGTTGATCGCCATATTTAGGCTCATGCCATGCAAAAATTCTTAATTATATGCTATAGATTAAATTAAAATTATTACATATCAAATCCCGGTGTCTAAATAATTATTAAAATAATGACAAATGAGATTACCTAATTAATACACAATGTCAACTTTGTAAAATAATGTTACATAAAATGTCTAATTAATGTCACAGTACCACTAATCGGTTACAATACTACATCTATTAATTTGTCTTCAAGAAATTCCCTTACCGAATAATATGATTTTTCTAAAAGTAGTGTCTTCACTTTTTTTTTAAATAAATTATTATTTGAAATTTCAAGCAGAGAGTTGGGTAAATGATTATACACTCTCGGAATCATACAGAATACACTGCTGTTTAAAAGTTTAGTTTTGTTATACATGAAGCTTATTTGGAAAGGGTATCTCTTGCTTTTTAATCTAACAAATAAGTTACTATTATTTCTTACAAATAACACCATATCCAGTATATAAATACACGGTAGTGTCAATATTTTAATCTTTGAAAATATCGACCTACAGCTCTCGGTTTGTTTCATTCTGTATATAGCCCGAACGCATTTCTTTTGCGCCTTAAAGACCAACTCTTTTCCCACAGAGTTGCCCCAAAACATAACACCATACATTAAAAGAGGAGTAACATGTCCATGGTAAGCCGTTAAAACTGTGGATGTACTGGCAGTTTTGGACAACATGTAGATCGCATATGAATATTGATTAAGTTTCGAACACAACATCTCTGTATGTGACTTACAGTTTAGTTGAGAATCAATGTTTAGTCCCAAGAATTTTATTGTCTCTACTTCTTCAATTTTTGTTTGTGTATAGTAGATTTTCATGTCAGTTAATTTGTGAACTCTGTTTCGAAACGTCATTAACTTAGTTTTTTCCAAATTTATTTTTAAATTATTTAAAGTCAACCATTTAATAATATTATCTAAGGTATTGTTTATGTCCAATTCTATTTGTGTTTTTTCTTTTCCTGTAAATATAATTGTACTGTCGTCAGCAAATAAAATAGTGTCATTGCTTGTTACTTTCGGGAGATCATTTATGTATACCAGGTTCTCGAGTGGCAGCCTCGTACCGGTAGACGAAGTGTAGGGCGACCCCCTACTGGACGGAGTGACGACCTGTTAAGACATGCGAGAAGTCGATGGATGCAGTTGGCTCAGGACCGTGCTTTGTGGCATACCTTGGGGGAGGCCTATGTTCAGCAGTGGACTTGTAAAGGGCTGTAATGATGATGATGATGATGAAATAAGAGCATACAAAACTATATACATTGCAATGCAAAATCAAGATCTGCTTGAGGATATAGTATAAGGAGATGATGAAAATATATCAGTCACACAATTAGTAAATAACTTCGTTAGAGGAAATTCTGTTCGGGCATCATTTACTAACGATTTTTTTTAAAATAAATAAATAATAATTACATGTACAAAAGGTTTTATTTATCCCCAAAAAACAAAACAAAAATGGTTATCCGCTCGATTGCTAGCGTAAAAAAAATTGGTAGTGTTACGCGCTCCAATCGACGATATACTAGCGCCATCTAGTGTCAGGAACGAGAGCGAGTAGAGCGTGTAAAGAATGACATCACAGATCTTACGACCGACAGCGCCACCCGAAGAACTAAGTTTCTAGAATCTATACTCGAGCTCTCGGTACCTTGCGCGTGTTTACTTGAACATTCCGGATATTTTGCTAATTTAAATAAATAGGTGGCGCAAGATGCGATCGGCGCAGTTGAACTCGGCGACACAAGCGAAGCTTCGGAGCGGAATTAAGTGAATTAGTGTGTTTAATTACTAGTGTTTTTAACTTTAATTTGTATAAAGTAAATTAAAGTGTTAATTTAGGTAATTTTATCGGCAATTTTTATTGTCACGAACCTCAAGCTCGTAACAATTGGTGTCAGAAGTGGGATAAAATAATGCCGATTTTACCTAAGGAGGAAACGGAGGGTGTCCGTACCCGAAGTCAACGCCAGCAGGAGACGGACCAGAGAAGATTTGGAGGTGCAACGCCGCAGATGTCTGAGGGCCAGCCGCCGGCCACGGAAGCCGGTCCGTCAGCAGCTTCTACGTCTGTGGCACCTGACTTAGGTGCTCTGATGGCGATGCTGCAGCAGCTGCGGGGCGGACAAGAGGAACAGGCCCGTCAGCAGGCGGAACAGGCTCGTCGGTCGGAAGAGCAGATGCTCCTCATGAAGGACCTTCACGCTACCTTT
Organism: Parnassius smintheus behrii; assembly: GCA_036936625.1. NCBI lineage: Eukaryota > Metazoa > Arthropoda > Insecta > Lepidoptera > Papilionidae > Parnassius > Parnassius smintheus. The sequence goes on from JAUPFT010000012.1 coordinate 3,024,077, forward strand.
TGGAAAGAGATAAGGCAGGTGAAGGATAGGGTTGCTCAACACGACAACCGCCTGTCGGAAGCTGAAACCCGAATCAAAGAACATGAAACCCGAATCAACCATGTGGACAATCGGGTTGACAACGTGATGGCTGACGTGAAGAAAACGCTAAACGACCTCAAACTTGGGGATGGAACTACAACTCCCGTAGTAGCTGCAGCACCTTCGCTACGTGGATTCAAAGTGCCGCCGTTCGACGGGACCTCTTCCTGGTCGGCCTACAAAATCCAGTTCGAGGCCGTCATGGAGGCAAACGGCTGGAATAAAAGCCAGGCCATGACTGCACTCACCTTAGGCCTGCGCGACCAAGCCTTAACCGTGTTGGAAGCTCTCGGTAAGAAAGTGACCTACGAGCAGCTCCTTGAGGCATTGGAGGCGAGATATGGCGACGCTCACCTGGAACACGTCTTTCGTGCGCAGCTTAAAGATCGCGTGCAGCGCATCAACGAAAACCTGCAGCAGTGGGCTCTAGAGGTGGAGAAGCTGGTGCGAAAAGCATACCGGTCTGTACCTGCGCTCATTGAAGGGAACCTGGTGCAGACATTCATCGACGGCATCCGTGACCTGGAAGTCAGAGCTGCTGTGAGGCTCGGGCACCACGAGACGCTTAAGAACGCCTTGGCCCATGCACTGGAGGTGGAAGCCGTGAGGCAGGATTATCGTTCCCATCGCGTCAGGGAGGTTGCAGCAGCTACAGTTCGCGACCGCAACCAAGGATACAGCCCAAGGTGCTATGGCTGTGGGGAAAAGGGCCACCTTCGATCCAGCTGCCCTAAGCGAACCGCAGAAAGGGAAAGTGAACGATATCAGGAGGGTAGTGCAGCTAACGGCACTGCCTGGCGGCGACAGGATCATCGTTCACCTCACGCTATGGAGGTTGCAGCAGTTACGGTTCGAGACCACAATAAAGGATACAGCCCTAGGTGCTATGGCTGTGGGGGAAGGGGCCATCTTCGGTCCAGCTGCCCTAAGCACACCCTAGGAAGGGAAGGTGAACGGTCTCAGAAAGGAAGTGCGGCTAACAGCACCGCCCAGCAGCAGCAGGAATACGACTTTACTATCAGGCACTGCAGCGGGAAATCTCACGGCAACACAGATGCATTGTCAAGAAGACCTTGTCCTGAAGATGGCAACCATTGTAGTAGGCAAGGTAAGGAAGTGGTATCCGTGAGGATGCTCAGGACAGACCACCTCAGCAACGGGTTTAAGGACAGCCTACGACATGCACAGCAGGAAGATCCGGACATCAAGCCGATTCTGGGATGGATGAAGGCCCGTGCTACCAAGCCTAAGTGGAGGGACGTCTCAGCGATGAGTTCAACCACGAAAAGCTATTGGGCCCAATGGGACAGCTTGCTGCGTCAGGATGGAGTCCTGTGCCGTAAATGGGACAATGGTCGAGGAGACAGCTGTCGTTTGCAAATGGTTGTCCCTAAAGCTAAAGTGCCGAATGTTCTACAGCTGTGCCATAATGGTCGTTCAAGAGTCCACCTGGGAGTTAAACTAACTCTGCTGAAGGTCCGAGAACAGTTTTACTGGGTTCATTATCGTGACGATGTCGAGGATTGGTGTCGTACATGTACAAGTTGTGCGGCTGTGCGGGGACCTCAGACACGTAGTAGAGGAGCACCGAAATTGTACAATATTGGTGCACCACGGGATAGGACAGCCCTTGTCATTGCGGAGCCGTTACAGAAAGGCGTAAGAGGGACTCCTAAGATCGTCCATGTGGATCGCTTGGCGCGTTATCATGGGACCGATAATGCTCGGGACGAGCATGTCTTAGGAGGGGGCAGTGTTACGCGCTCTAATCGACGATATACTAGCGCCATCTAGTGTCAGGAACGAGAGCGAGTAGAGCGTGTAAAGAATGACATCACAGATCTTACGACCGACAGCGCCACCCGAAGAACTAAGTTTCTAGAAAATCTATACTCGAGCTCTCGGTACCTTGCGCGTGTTTACTTGAACATTCCGGATATTTTGCTAATTTAAATAAATAGGTGGCGCAAGATGCGATCGACACAGAGTTTAACTCGGCGACACAAGCGAAGCTTCGGAGCGGAATTACGTGAATTAGTGTGTTTAATTATTAGTGTTTTTAACTTTAATTTGTATAAAGTAAATTAAAGTGTTAATTTAGGTAATTTTATCGGCAATTTTTATTGTCACGAACCTCAAGCTCGTAACAGTAGCTTACTTTGCCAGTAAGACGGAACTGTTTTTCTCACGTTGGACTCGCCGCCAATAAAACTTAATTTATGACTTACTCTAGAGGAGCACTTCAAATATTTTACATTTTATGAATAGCCATTGAAATAAGAAAATAAAATACGTATGTTGCTCTATCAAAATATGATTACAATAATATTTTAGAGGTGTTGAAATCACAAGTACACGCCATTTTAGCGACTTTTTGTAAAACATCGGGTTTATCAAAAAAATAAGATCGATAAGTGTATGATTATTTATTATATCCCTAAACTTAATGAATTATATGATATATTTATCTATATTATAAAACGATTTATATTTAAATACGTAGTAAAAATATTAAGTGAAACCTGATGAAGAATTTACGGATTGCGCAATTGATGCTATTTGTTAGTTAAAATCTAGGCTGTAAAAACTTATATTATAATATGATGAAAAATTTATAAAACTTTATAACTTAAATTGAATAATTTTATTCAAATACCACTACGACTATTTCGTATTTAATGAATACAACATAATTACGATAATGTAAGCTATAGAAAATTATGTTTAGATTTGCGTCATTCTGAGTATTTTTTAAAGGCGACTTTATCACATTTTTATACAGTATTTGCAAAAATATTACTTTAATACAAGAAAACGCTAATAAAACATGGATTTGGTATATAAATACTAGCAAAAATCAATAAAATTCAGTACTCACGGCATATTTTATCACCTCGTTAAGTCCACTCAAGCGTCACTTCACCCATTAAACTTTAACTAACAAAGTTTCGATATTTTTCGTCCAAGAGGTTGGTAATTTTGATCCAAATCTATTATTTATATTTTTTTGGTTTTAAAGCGTAATATTTAGACTCTGTGCGTTCAAAATACGGTCTTAATTCATTTAAAAGAACTTCGTCGCTTTGCAACCACAGTTCCAAAGAGCAAAGTTAAGAATTCTGATTTTGCAACTGTGGTTGCAAGAAGCAAACGAGCGGTTATTTAATTAATTTTGCCCCTCTCGCTCTTTTCTTAATTCTAAATTTTTTTTACAAATAGGAGTAATATTAAAAATGATTATATTTAGAACTTAGTTTTCCATCAAGTCCGAAAACAACATGAGGAACAAGGAACAACACGTAACACGTATCTCTTATCAAAATTAAAATATTGCCTGTCACTGTCATTAATGTCATCATCAAGCATTGAATTCATTCACGTATCATTCTCTGACTCACTCTTTTTACTTTTAAAATAAGTGGGTTGCCATAGCGCAAGCGTTAATCCCGACGTAAGGAATGTATAGTTAGTCCGAGGTTACTCCATGTTTATTAATAACATTATAATAACGAAGTAAATAGTCAGTTACTCTGAGATTAGCTAGTCCAAGTGTAACTTCGAATTAAGCTTGGAATAAGCAATTTTTATTACGAATTAAGCTTGGAATAAGCAATTTTTATTAATAAGGCAGTTATAAGGTCTTAACCGCACTAGTGAGATTCTCGTCAATGTCCAATGTGGGTTTTAGTGCATCGAATCGATTCCGGCACTCTAACTGGAAACGATGGGATACCGCTACGGTTTGAAAATCGGAAGGTCGGAGCGTAGACTACGTAAGACGGGCTCTTTTAATCTTGAAATCGATATTCAGAGTGCCTCGAACAAGTCAGTGATCGCTTCCGGTAAGTATTAAAACTATTGATCACTAAGACATCTCTGAACTTTTTGTCCGTCATGATGAAGTCGATCTCATTTCTTGTTACGTTGTCGGGGCTGCGCCAGGTCCACTTCCTTTGGGGCTTTTTTTGAGAATAAGAAGTCATTAGATGAAGCCTCTCCTTATTGAGGAAGTAGTTCAGCATTTGCCCCTGTAGTTTTTGCTTCCAATACCGTGCGGTCCCATAATCGATTAAATACCTGCATATTTCCCAACTTTGGCGTTATGGTCCCTCATGGCGACATTAAAGTGGGCTCTAGTGGTGTTGTGTAAAGCCTTTTTTTATAGAAGAGCCGTATGCTCGCCTTACTTGCGCGCCATACTTGCCTCCAAACGAGCATGCGGCTCACCTGATGTTAAGTGACTACCGCCGCCCATGATCTACCGCAACACCAGTGGAATTGCAGGTGCGTTGCCGGCCCTTTAGAAAGGAGTAAGCTCTTTTGTTGAAGGTCCCCAAGTCGTATAGGTCCGGAAAAATCGACGGTGGTAGATCATTCCACCGAGAGGTCGTACGCGCCTTCGCTATGTATTTATACATAGCTTAAATTTCATCGTCCAAGTGTATTAAAGTTGGTGCGTAATGTTATACAATCTTTACAGTATATTTTTCAGTTAGTTTTAAAACAAGATACACAACCCTCGTCGACACACTGGAGATTTCTAAAATGTTGTCTCTAACTCTATTGACGAGGCAGTCCACACCACCCTGGGAAAGATCATGTCCTCATGATATTAGAGTAGGTGGTCTGATTCCAGGATTAGCGTGTCATCTCCCTCTCTTCGAACTTAACATGCCCTCTACTACTACTACTACTTCTAATTATGCAATGTTCTCGTCGTGTCGTAGAGTTCGTCCACTGTACGTTACCATGTCTAGTTTGTAGTGGTATCCTGCCTTCTCCCGGGGATTCTTAGTACCCCCTCTCCCACTGCTACCATGGCCGCCACCACGCTCAGGTGCATAGGGATGGCCGGTAACTGGAGGTCGTGTTTTTTTGGTGCTTAACATTGGGAGGTTTGGTCCTTAATTGCCACACTGGGCAAGCGGACTGGCGTATCGCAATACCAGACACCTCGCACCTGTGATGCTGCTGCCCGTCACAGATCTGGATATTTTTGACCTGACCAGAGAACTGATATGGTTATTCCGCCATCTGTCAGATGCCAAAGCTTGTTCTTTTTTTAGCTTTTCACTATTATTCGCCTCGTATGACACGAACGGGTAGAGAAGGTCGGCAAGATTCTGAAGCCGTTGTCATACGGCAGTGGCATATATTATAACACATTAAATCTTAGTGATGAGTTTCGCTTCGATTTACCCATGGCTATAATAAGACGAATAAAAGTATTGTTACGAGCTTGAGGTTCGTGACAATAAAAATTGCCGATATAATTACCTAAATTAACACTTTAATTTACTTTATACAAATTAAAGTTAAAAACATTAATAATTTAACACACTAATTCACTCAATTCCGCTCCGAAGCTTCGCTTGTGTCGCCGAGTTCAACTCTGCCTCGATCGCATCTTGCAGCGCCTATTTATTTAAATTAGCAAAGAAGCGTTCCGAATATTCAAGTAAATGCGCGCAAAGGGACGGGTGTGCGAGTATAGATTTTCTAGAAACTTAGTTCTTCGGATGGTGCTGTCAGTTGAGAGATTTGTGATGTCGTTTTCTACGAAGCTCCCCTCGCTCTCGTTCCTGACACTAGATGGCGCTAGTTGACTGCAACACTGCCCCCTCCTAAGACATGCTCGTCCCGAGCATTATTGGTCCCATAATAACGCGCCAAGCGATCCACATGGACGATCTTAGGAGTCCCTCTTGCGCCTTTCTGTATCTGGTAGGTCACATCATTGATCCTGGTTACAATCTGGTACGGGCCGTCCCATTTAGCTTGAAGCTTAGGAGATTTCCCTTTGCTGCGGACTGGATTGTGCAACCACACTAATGAACCTTCGTTGAACCCTTTATTGTTCATTTTGCGGTCGTACCGGGTTTTCATTTTCTCAGACATTTGCTGGCCCGATTGTCTGACGTGCTCATAAATGTCATTCATTTTGTTCCGCAAGTCATTTGCATAATCGGTTATACTGCGTGTGGCATCAGGTGGTATCCCGGTGATCAGGTCTGCAGGCAGCCGTAATTCTCTTCCAAAGTTTGCGAAAGCTGGTGTCACTGCTGTACTTTCGTGAACAGAACTTCGATATGACAACAAAAACGGTTGTATGTGCTTGTCCCAATCTCGTTGCCGATTGTCTACAACTTTTGCTAGGTACCTCTCCAATGTCTGATTAAATCGTTCCACCATTCCATCAGATTGCGGGTGATAAGAAGTCGTTCTTGTTTTATGAGTACCCATAACTCGGCAAGTTTCCTGGAATATTTGAGACTCAAAATTCCTTCCTTGATCGCTGTGAATCTCTAAAGGTACTCCAAAATGACAGAAGACTTCATGAACTAGTTTATCTGCTACTGTTGAAGCTTCTTGATTTGGAATGGCGAAGACTTCTGGCCACTTAGTGAAGTAATCCATCACAACCATGAAATACTTGTTACCGCTTTCACTCTCCGGAAACGGCCCCGCCATGTCAATGGCTATTCTCTCCCATGGTGCACCAACATTGTACAACTTCAATGCACCTCTACTACGAGTCTGAGGTCCCTTTACAGCCGCACAACTTGTACATTTGCGACACCAGTCCTCGACATCGTTTCGACAGTGGACCCAGTAAAACCGTTCTCGGATCTTCAGTAGAGTTCGTTTAACTCCCAGATGGCCTCCTGAATAATCATTATGGTACAGCTGTAGAACATCCGGTACTTTAGCTTTAGGGACAACCATTTGTAAATGACAGCTGTCTCCCCTAACATTTTCCCATTTACGGCACAGAACTCCATCCTGAAGCAGAAAGCTGTCCCACTGTGCCCAATAGCTTTTAGTGGTCGAACTCATTGCTGAGACGTCGCTCCACTTAGGCTTGGGAGCACTGGCCATTATCCATTCCAGAATCAGCTTGATGTCCGGATCTTCCTGCTGTGCATATTGTAAGCTGTCCTTCCATTCGTTGCCGAGGTGGTCCGTCCTGAGCATCCTCACGGATACCTCTTCCTTGCTCTTTTAACATTAGCCAGCACCCGCCCCGCAGTTCTGGCTTTACTCGTTTCCCTGCTGCTGCTGAGCGGTGCTGTTGGCCGCACTACCCTCCTGAGACCGATTACCTTCCCTTTCTAGGGTTCTCTTAGGGCAGCTGGATCGAAGATGGCCCTTTTCCCCACAGCCATAGCACCTAGGGCTGTATCCTCTGTTGCGGTCGCAAACTGTAGCTGCTGCAACCTCCCTGATTCGATGGGAACGATGATCCTGCCGCACGGCTTTCACCTCCAGTGCATGGGCCAAGGCGTTCTTAAGCGTGTCGTGGTGCCCGAGTCTCACAGCAGCTCTGACTTCAAGGTCGCGGATGCCGTCGATGAATGTCTGAACCAGGTTCCCTTCAATGAGCGCAGGTACAAACTGGTATGCTTTTCGAACCATCTTCTCCACCTCAAGGGCCCACTGCTGCAGGTTTTCATTGCTGCGTTGCACGCGATCTTTAAGCTGCGCGCGAAAGACGTGTTCCAGGTGAGCGTCACCATATCTCGCCTCTAATGCCTCAAGGAGCTGCTCGTAGGTCACTTTCTTACCGAGAGCTTCCAACACGGTTAAGGCTTGGTCGCGCAGGCCTAAGGTGAGTGCAGTCATGGCCTGGCTTTTATTCCAGCCGTTTGCCTCCATGACGGCCTCGAACTGGATTTTGTAGGCCGACCAGGAAGAAGTCCCGTCGAACGGCGGCACTTTGAATCCACGTAGCGAAGGTGCTGCAGCTACTACGGGAGCTGTAGTTCCATCCCCAAGTTTGAGGTCGTTTAGCGTTTTCTTCACGTCAGCCATCACGTTGTCAACCCGATTGTTCACATGGTTGATTCGGGTTTCATGTTCTTCGATTCGGGTTTCAGCTTCCGACAGGCGGTTGTCGTGTTGAGCAACCCTATCCTTCACCTGCCTTATCTCTTTCCCAAAGGTAGCGTGAAGGTCCTTCATGAGGAGCATCTGCTCTTCCGACCGACGAGCCTGTTCCGCCTGCTGACGGGCCTGTTCCTCTTGTCCACTCTGCAGCTGCTCTTTCAACTGACGGACCTGTTCCTCCTGTCGGCGAGCCTGTTCATCCTGTCCGCCCCGCAGCTGCTCTTCCGACCGATGGACCTGTTCCTCCTCTCGGCGAGCCTGCTCCTGCAGCATCACCAACAGAGCACCTAAGTCAGGTGCGGCAGATGTAGGAGCTACCGACGGGCCTGACGCCGCCCTCCGAAGTCTGCGGCGTTGCACCACCAAATCTTCGTTGGTCCGTCTCCTGCTGGCGTTGACTTCAGGTACGGACACCCTCCGTTTCCTCCTTAGGTAAAATCGGCAGTATTTTATCCCACTTCTGACACCAATTGTTACGAGCTTGAGGTTCGTGACAATAAAAATTGCCGATAAAATTACCTAAATTAACACTTTAATTTACTTTGCACAAATTAAAGTTAAAAACACTAATAATTAAACACACTAATTCACTCAATTCCGCTCCGAAGCTTCGCTTGTGTCGCCGAGTTCAACTCTGCCTCGATCGCATCTTGCGGCGCCTATTTATTTAAATTAGCAAAGAAGCGTCCCGAATATTCAAGTAAATGCGCGCAAAGGGACGGGTGTGCGAGTATAGATTTTCTAGAAACTTAGTTCTTCGGATGGCGCTGTCAGTTGAGAGATTTGTGATGTCATTTTCTGCGAAGCTCCCCTCGCTCTCGTTCCTGACACTAGATGGCGCTAGTTGACTGCAACAGTATGTAACAATATTATTAAGTGATATAGTGCTGGTGTCATCTGCCAGTAACATACCTTAGTGAAAATAAAACGAAGGCGGAGTTGCTATCGAAAGTTTAATTAAAGTGAAAGTATGAGATGTAATATATTATTTGCTGCATTAGCCACTACTATTAAGAACAAAATTTAGTATTTCAAAATATAAACGGTTCCACTAAAGCCTATTAAATTCCACTGATGAACATAGGCCGCCACCAAAGATTTCTTTTAAGATTTTGCGATAGTTGCCACGCTTGGCAGGCGGGTTGGCAACTGCAGTTTTTTTATAACTTTGGGTTGTTATCAAGAAGATGCTGCTGCCTATCTTCTGGTTCAGTTTCCCTCTGTTGCCTTTTACGATGCCCACGGGACGATATGGGGTAATATTCTTACACTGCCACTAATTGGAACTTATTTTTATTTGATAATAAAATAAGGCATGAGTTGCATGAGCTTTTGGAATCTGTCTCTCTGATCACACTCTTAATCACATGGTTGTTAGACTAGAAATGAAGCTGCAGTCTTCAGCAGATGACATAATACACGCAACTGTATACACAGATCACCAAATGCATGCAGCGGTAATAACGTTACTTCAATACAATTTGTATTGAAAAAGCGATAGAGCGGAACCAAGACTCCAAAGTCTTTGCCAGATATCTGTTTGCCAAAAAAGTCAACTGTCTAAGCTGAAAACCAAATGCAGTATCACCGTTTCCGAGACACCTGAGATTTTGAGTTAGATTGAGAGGTTCTTCGGGCAGATGTGTGCATCATCGTTGGACTCACATGCAGTTGTAACAATTCATGAGCAAGTCTTATCCGACACTATTCCGATGATATCTCGGACATTATTTTGAGCGAGATTAAAATGGCTCTACAGCACCTTAAAAATGACAAGGCTCCGGGCGAGGCTGAAATTACAGCGGAGCTTCTGAAAGTAAGTGGAAAAGCAGTAATTGAAATCTTTTATAGGCTCTTTAATTCCGTTGTTCATGGTGACATTACTCTAAAGAGGTGGATCACAAGTAAGGTGGTCTTGTTATTCAAGAAATGCGGCAAAAGTTTGCTAAAGAACTAGCGATCATTTTCGTTCCGAGCTTCGTCTACGTCATATTTTATTGAGTCATTATGAACAGTCTCGCATGCATACTCAACGATTTCCAGCCTCCCAAGCAACCCATTATTGTCAGGCATACCTCAAAATCTCAAAACTAGATTGTGCGTGCGTTTTGCAAATGCTAACCGACGGATCTGAGACGTGGTCTTTCACTGCCGGCCGTATGAAGAAGCTCAAACTCGAAAAAGAAGAGGGCTAACTTTGGAGTTCATCTACGTGATAAACTGAGGATATCCGTAGTAGAACCAGAGTAACCAAAATAGCCTAAATGATAAGTAAAGGCTTCTGTTCTGCACTTGTCGTGTTTTTTAAATTATTGATTTAATCACTGATCCTGTTATTGATAACGAGGAAATCTATCTTAATCCTCAATGGTAATAACGTATTAGTCTTTGAATCTCAATCCATCACTTTTTTGTGGAATCCTTTACCACCGGTGATGTTTCCGAACCGATACGACTTAGGGAATTTTAAACCCGGCAATGCATCTAAATTTTCCCTTTTGTTGCAGTTTTATATAGGCCGTGACGTCGATAATGATAAGCTTCAATTTTATTAGAAAGAAACTTTAAGGCCATTTCTTTGCATTACTCTAGATCTGTACCCTCAGTGAAAAAGAAAGTTCCTTCCTCATCGAGCTGATACATTTTTCTTTATAAGAGAAAGGTGGCAAAAAAGCTCACAATCAACCTGATGGTAAGTGGTCTCTGTGGCCGATAGACACCTACATCTATCCTCGATTACGAATCGAAATGCAAAGTCGTCGCCACCCGTGAGGACTAAGATGGAATGCCTCCTTTCCAGTAAAATGCGTCTCCGGTTCTCTACACTCACCTAAAACAAAACACTGCAGCGTTGAGCTGCTATATCACTCTGGTATTCTGTGAGAGTGTGGTCCTTCCCTGGCCAAGCCAACCCATATGTACTACAACTATACAACTAATATCGCTGCAGTATGGCTCTACCACGTAATAAGAGTGTAATGAGAGCACATTCGTGCTGCAGCCAAAACACGCAGTAGAGTGGCTTCCTTTTATTAGGTTGTAGGACTCTACTACCTATTAGTCCGACTTGATATGTATTACCCTTTTTAGTATGTCTGCCTTCAAATGGCTGTACTTGCATAGCTGGATTGCAATCTGAAGGTTATAGAGAGATGTTATAATTGCAGCCTGTGAGACATGCCATCTTAGTCCTCAGAAATGACCTCTCTTATGTTGACTTCTTTGTTTAAAGTTGCTTGCAGGTATCTATGGACTACCGTAGCCACTTACCATGAGGTTGATAAGCCACGGATTTGGTAAATGTTTGAGTTTCTTGTAATGCATTAGCGCATGAATCTCATAAAGCTGAGTAAGTAAGTAACAGAAAAGTTCATCTTTATAATCAATTAACGGTGCTCTCTCAATCACTGATCAGTCAATATTATGCGCATCTTCACAAAGTTGGTCAACATCCATTCCTTCAAAATTACGTCGCATAACTAATTTAGGTTTGATTTTAGGAGAGCGTGGTTTATACGAAAGGAAAATTAAATCGTGATAAGAGAATGCATCAGCAGGACACTGTCCGTGTTTGAAAACTAGTGTTGAAGATGACATTATTATTAAGTCGAAAAGGGAAGGAATATAGTTAGGAAAGTTATGAGCAGCAGAAAGAAGTAGAATTTGCATATTACGTGCTTCAATTATAGACTTAAGTTTTTTAGCCCGATTGTCGCCTTTAAGCAAACAGGTGTTAAAGTCTCCCATCAAAATAGTATGACCAAACATTGGGACTAGTGATTCCATAAGAGATTCGAAGTAAGTAAAATAGTTAACAGCAAGAGAGGGACTGTGGAATACTCCAAGAAGGGTTTTATTCTGAGTCAGGGAGGCCTCAACCAGCAAATGCTCAGCACAATCATCAAGAGGTGTTTGACACGACGAACTAACAATAAAGTGGGATCTAAGATAGATCGCCACGCCCCCACCACCCCTATTAGTGCGATCATTTCTAATTAAATTAAACCCGGGCAAAGATTAAGAAGTAAAAGGCAGACAGCGTTTTAGCCAAGATTCTGAAACTAAAATAGCGTGAATATTTTGGGATTCAAATGACGAAAGCATGTCAAGATAATGAGCCGAAATGCTCTGGGCGTTAATATGAATAGCATTGAAGTTATTCACACAGTCTAAGAAACAAGAATTTAAGGTAATGTTGAGTGAAGGAGAAGCAGTTGTATTGTGATATTTAACATCACTAAGTGTCTCATCATCAGAAGACAACGACAGAAATAAATCTCTGTCGTTACAAAAGTTTGAGGATAACATATTAAATACTATATTAGAATATACAATAAATTCTTATATACACTTAAAAATAAAATATAAATAAAAATGAAAGATCGAATGGTACTTACACTAATTACAACCACCAGAAGCTTGAATGAGGAAGCATATAACAATACAACAACTTAAATAAATAAAACAATCAGTTTAGTAGTAAAATTACCCAAAAACTTGCAGTCTGACACCAATAAATTGTAAGAAGAAACGGAAGGAAGTCTGCAGTTTGCGATCATATCCTCGATGGCCCCAACCATTACATCAGATTTGATAGACCACAAATCCTCGCGAAAGAACACCGATTCCTACCAAGGATGATACGTGAGGCTATTGAAATTAAAAAACATCCTAATTTCAATAGGAGGCTTGGTATTACCACCTGCTTGGGATCCTATAATTAATAAAATTAAAACTAAACCCAAGCATACCACTGCAAGACTTCAAACCACAGTTAGTTCATTCTGCGTAGATCGGACCAAAGACAATAATTAAAAAAGCTGAAGGTACTCCGGGTTAACTTTGACATCGGGACGTCAGTCACCTCAGTCCCCCGTGACCATGGGTGCTGGAAAGCACCCGAAACGTCGGGTTAAAAATAAAATAAATAAAACGCGAAAGAAATCCGTAAAAGTAGTTTTAATCATTGTAAGAAGAAATTATACACGTCAGACTAGGCAGTATAGGTTTATATGCTTTTGCCAAACTAATTAACTAAAAAAAAAACAAAACAAAGAATGCCTCTGTGGCAACCGGTAACAAATGTCATTATAAAGTTAAACGTAAAACAAATATCAGAAAATAAAAAATAAATAAAAAGAATTAACAATTAATCTACCTGTATTGTGCAGTGATTAAAATAATTTGAGTAATATAGAGAGTATAAACCTATTATGAAAATTAATGGCATAGATATGTATGGAAAAGGACTGCAGGAAACACTCCATAGACAAGCAAAATCTTCCTCCTGGTCCTTACCTCCGTTTCATCTTGCTTCCTAGAGAGAAGCTGGAGTTGAAGTTGCAGATTCTTGTTGTGCTGACAGGACAAATGCCCTATAGGCATTAAATTGTGCATTAATGTTGAAAGAAGGGCCTGTTGCAGGGATGGATGTTCTGACCTCCCTCTGGAACTCATCCATACGTGAAGTGAAATTCAACGTTAGCTTTCATTTGACTACTTAAGCAAATCCATGATGAGTATTAAATTAAAGGTTATTTAAAGGTCAAAGTGGTAAAATAAGTTATTAGTTGTGCAGTGGAAAACAAATTATTAGGAAACAATGCTGGTGGATTTATTTAATTACAGGTACATTTATATACTTGATTGTTCTCTATTTACTATATTTAAACTTTAAAAAATCAGGACCGATTTGAAATATGACAAAACACTTGCGCCTACCCACCAAAAATGCAAAAAATAGATAAATAACTTTCTTAAATTATTCTCTAAAACTTATTGCGTATGTACAAATTACCTATACATATTCACTTACGTATCCACTAATCAAAGTTAATCAAAGTTATGTATTCAAAGAATGCGAAAGTTCATGTTATTATAGGGTAGGTATATTGCTAAATGTCTAATTTAGTTTTTTGCGGGACAACTACTAACTACACTAATCGCAACATCTAGGGTTTTTAGATACAAATTTCTTAAGTTTGTGATATTTAAAATTTCCATTAAAGCCTATTGAAGTCTTGCAGCTAAACGTGTAAACGACCACGATCTTACATAATAAAAGCGTAAAAAAACAGTTTAAATCTGCTGTGTTTCTTATGGCGAGTATAGAGAATCAAAGACCATTTTTTACTGAAACAAGGCATTCCAGCTTGGTGTTCGGGGGTGACATTTCATCTGCATTTTTAGTTCTTAATCGAGGTTAGATATATATGTCTAAGTGCCACAAAATTCACTTACCGTCAGGTTGACTGTGTGCTCTGCTATTTTGTTACATCACGCTTATTCTTTATAAAGACTATTTTAGCCCTCCTCCATAGATTGCCTCATGGAGGGATTTTGCCACAGTAGCTTTTTGGCAGGTGGGTTGGCAACCACAAGTTTTTAATACGTTGTAATATGTAGTAAATAGAATTAGCAAAGCACACAAAATCGCCTTTGAAAAACTATATTCCACTGCCAACTACTTCATTCGTACATCTTAACTAATTTAACAGAAGGGAGTTAATTACGACACAAATTTAAATTTTGTCCTAAACGAAATAAAACGCTCGGAAATTAAATGAAGTGTTTGTTATTCAAATACTAGAAGTGTATGTGGTATATACTATATACTCGTAGATCCAAGGACACTATGACATATCATCAGTTTGGTACAAACTCAAATAACTCGTTTCATAAGTATTCGTTATTTTATTTTAACGAATATTTATTATTTAATACTTTTATTGAATAAATAAGTGTCAGCCGATGTAACAGAATAGTATAGATTAGAATAATTTTTATTCAATATAGAATTACATGTTTTAATTCTTATTGAAAGTTATTTTTTTTTATAATTTAACCTCAAATATATTCATTTCAGGAGCCGTGTGCACACAAAAAAGGCAACCGTGTACGTCGGCAGTCAGATGAAGGTGCGCCCGCTACTGTGGAGGTTTTCTTTGGCCTTTATATGAATGAACTCGACTCGCATGAAAACGATGAAGTCATCTGCGAGAAGGTAGCATGCAGTAAAATTGAGTTACAGCCTTCATACATCTCATTGCAGGTACAGGCCGCATCCAATTTTTAAGTTTTTAGCGTTTAGGATAGGAAAGAGTTCGCCAAACTACTCATCTTGCTGCATTTTACATGTATCTAATTTACATTCACAGATTTACGTGTACTCTTACGATGTTTTCATTTAGCACGTATAGATGTCTTGGTCGTAAACGCAACTACCGATCATGTTGTCCTAGGTTTTAATTCGGAAACAGGCTAAAATCAGATGTTGATTTTGACAAGAATTTCACATTAGAAACCCGAAGTCAGAAAGTTGGAGGTGTTTAACCCACATACATCGGAAAGCACGTAAAGCCGTTAAGTCCATGTAATTTCTATAACCAATGTCTACTAGGTATTAACTTAATTCAAAATAGGTTTCCAAGTTGAAGCATAGTACTGATAAGCGAAGTGTATTGCGGCCCCCGCTAGATGGATCATGGACCAGGTGAGGCATACAAGAAGTCGATGCAGCTGGCTCAGGGGCGTAATTTGTGACATTCCTTGGGGAAAGCCTATTTAGTGTGAATTAATCATATTGATGATGATGCATTTACAAATTATTTCTTATTTGGTCATAAGTTTCATTTACGATATTACAATAAACACGTACTGTCCTAAAAGACCTGCATCCATCAAATATCTGAAGCTATAAGGGGAGAGATCTACTAATACACACGTATTAGTAGATCTCTCCCCTTATAGCTTCAGCTTTTTTAGTATTAACACTTATTGTTTAATGTAAAAACGTACCTACCTTTTTCTTTAAGTCCAAAATTAATTTTTATTAATTAATTTTTTTAAAAAAATCTGTAAAATAAGTAATTAATTATTTTTATATTCATGCTACTCACCTGATGACCATTACCGCCACCCATGAACAACCGCAACACCAGGGGAATTGCAAAATCTTTTAGAATGGAGTAAGCTCTTTTCTTGAAGGCCTCTAAGTCGTATCGGTCCGGAAAAATCACACAGTCTAAAGTAAATAAAAAGTAGTAAAACGCACAGTAGTGGACCGCCAAGCATCTAGATGGTGAGTATCGTGCATTTTGACGCGAGGTGCGTTCGAGAAATTGAATCGTGAATCGAGTCAATGCGGTCATGGATGAGAACAGTATGCCATGTGAGGCCGAGCTTGTGCTTCGTAAAGTTGCAAGCGATGTGCCGGTGTGAAATACTGTCTCGCTCTACTGAGCACGCCAAACTTTTTTTTCTCTTTTGGTCTTTCTCTCCAAGTGACCACGAAACTGCACACTATTCGATATATCGACGCCGAGGAATTCAATACTAGTAAAGGTAGCAAGAGGAGTTCCTTGAAACTGAAAAGAACTTTTTATAGGATAGGGTGACAAACGAGCATACAGTCCACCTGATGGTTAGTGGTTGCTGCGGCCCATAGACATCTACATCTATCCTCAATTACAATTAAAATCAAACTGCAGATACATTATCACCTGTGAGGACTAAGATGGAATGCCTCGTTTCCAATGAAAAGCGTCTCCGGTTCAGCACACCTACCATACGAAATACAGCAGCATTAAGCTACTATTTTACGCTGGTATTCTGTGAGAGCGTGGTCCTTCCCGGGTTGAGCCGACCCATTCGTGCTACAACTATACTACTGATATAAATGCAGCATGGCTCTACCACACGCAAACTTGTGTTTTCTGGGGATAGAACTGGACTAGATTTGTTCAGCAAATACTCGACTTCAGACACAAATTTTTCCCAGCACTCGGCAACGTTTTTCCGAGAAATATTGGCACGTCTAGTGTGTAAGGAGCCGTGGTAGCTCAGATGGTTAACGTTCGCTGCAAATATTACAGAACGCGAGTAACCCGGGTTCGATCCCCACCGGCACCAATTAAATTTTTAATTGAAAATTTATGTGATGATTTTTTTATATACTAATAAACTTTCTGATTTTCTTAGAAATAAAAGAAATATGTGGAGCCCAATTAAGCTTATCATCAACAATTATACCGAGATATCGAATTGTGTCTGCTTTACTTAGAGTGGGAAATATATACTTGCCAAGCGCAATGTTGAGGTAAATCTCTACTTCACCCTGGTGTTTCGTGAGGTCGTGGTACCAGCTCGGTTCGAGCCGGTCCATCCGTGGGACAGCAAAAGCTGCCGTGTGGCTCTAACATCTAATAACTATAGTTAGAAAATATCTTTAATTGTTATTTTATTTTAAATCAGTATTTAAATAATTCACACATAATACAAAACTTTTTATTGTCCACCAGAATTTAAGAAACCCAGAAAAATAGTAAGGAAACCAAATAAATTCTTTATACTTTTTTCACTGCATTTTTTTTCTACCACTGATGATAACGACATGTAAGGTATAAAGTATGATGTATTATAATTATAAATGGTCCATTCCATATTTTGGCTGTAAGCCAGGTTTTAATGACCGCATTTAATTGTTATTTTCACAATCTTATTGTTTCATTACATAAACGATGTAAATCTGAAAACAGTTTAAAGATACTATTTTAAAATAAATTCATATTTGGTATAGTAGTGCCGTGGTAGATCGGGGGTTAAGCAGTAACAGTTAAGATTTAAAGAATCTTTATATCACTGTTAACTTAATATCTTCTTGCATCATAAATGAAAAGATTTTCTTTTTAACGTAACCTCAGTTAAAGCATAACATACACCCTCGGATAAACATGCTTTTCCATGCAAGTCATATTTGTTTGCTACATCTAAAAATTCAGGCAAAATTGCAAAATGCTGAAAGACTGCTATGAGCGACGTCTTTAGAATATTCATCTTGCTGGAATACAAGCCATAATGTTACACGGTTCTTGTATATTTTAATTCAACCGCGATACGCCGAAGACAATGGACAATAAATTATATAGTGCGTTATAATCATATTAACGTCTTTAATTCTTTGTTGGACATTGACCTCTCCAAGAACGTGCTTATGCTAACATTTTTTGTTACTTACTTTATATAAGCATGACCTTTCATAGCACCCGCCGTGTGATGATGGTATAAGATAATACAATTCCCCGTTTCATTTCGTCGGTGTCGTAAGAGGCAGTTATGAGAGACAAACAATTACTTGTAACTTCCGATAGATAGCAGTATAACCATATTGTTCTTAAATCGGTGACAAAGGTGCTGGTATTCTAATCGACCATCCACCTACCAAGCATAATGATTTATGCAAATCCTCTTTACAATTGAAGATGTCCATACACAGTTGTAAAATGACCTAAATATTATAATATGCTGCAATACTATAAACAATCAATATCATAATTCTTACAGCGAATGTATGCAGATGTCTCAGGGTCTTGATATGTGGTATTCCTTGGGCGATACCCATGTTCAGTAGTATAATATGCAATAATAATGTGTTGTGTTTAGAAAAAAAAAATATTATTACTATGATTACAACAGAAAACGCATATATTAAAACAAATAACAGTGGAGAAGAAATTAAAGAAGCAGCTGATTGTACATTTTTAGGACTACAAAATGATAAATTCTGTACTTGGAAGGCACATGTTAGCAAAGAATGCTGAATCGGCTTTTTTACGTCTTACTCAATATTCAAAAAGTAGCCCTTATTATAAATTAATGACTCTTAGTATGGAGTATTTCCTGCGGTCTAAATAATCTAATAATCTGTCGCATCCGAAACTGGAAGCTTCAGGAAGCGGATACTAGGGACAAATATAACACGAGGGTAGCCGAAAAGCTTGACACCATCGATGGCAGGAAAGAATGTGTGGAGAGAACATGGCAGAACCTTAAGGATGGAATGGTAAGTGCAGCGGAAGAAGTATGTGGAACGACAAAAAGAAGTAGTAGTAAAAGAAGAGATGCATGGTGGAATGATGAAGTGAGAGAAGCTGTAAAAAAGAAGAAAAAGCGTGGTTAGACTACTTGGCCTCTAGTAACGATGAGCATATGAGAGAGAAGATGAAAGAAAGATATAAGCTGCAGAAAGTTCATGCGAAAACATTGATTGAGGAAGTACGTGAAAAGTGTAGAATAGAAGCGGACGAGAGGTTGTCGCACAACTTTAGGGACAACTCCAAACTCTTCTAGAAAGAGGTTGGAAGGTCCTGGAGTGGTGCGACAGCCTTAAGAATGAAAAAAGTGCTTTAGAGAACCAATGACGTCCTCTCAGAAAAATCGGACGTCATGCAGCGATGGAGTGAATTTTATAGAGAAATGTATGCGTGTCATGATCTTAGTGAAGGATCCGGGGGTGACGCCGTGACTGGCACGCTAGACACGGACCTCGATGACACTGAGGCATTTTGACTGCGGGTGCTATCGGGCGATCAGCTTGACCAGTTTAGCAAGTAAAGTTTACTCGATGGTTTTGACATGTAGGATGCAAGAGAAATCGGAAAGATTTTTAAGGGAGGCACAATGCGTATTTAGACCTGGAAGAGGATGCATGGATCAAATGTTTTCTCTCCGCATGATCACGGAGAAGCTTCTGAGTGTTAACCAGAGGATTTTCTGTGCTTTTGTGGATCTGGAGAAAGCATTTGATAAGGTTATAAGGAAGAAAATGTGGGAACTGCTGCCGGGATAAGGTGTGGATGGTCGATTGTTAAGGGCTGTGCAGTCACTTTACTATGACTGTAAAGCATGTGTGCGGGTAGGGCATGACCTGTCACCCATGTTTAGCGTCCAAGCGGGCGTAAAACAGGGTTGTGTCATGTCTTCCTGGCTGTTCATACTGTATCTCGACAGCTGTTTACAGAAGCTGAAAGATAGCTGTTTGGGTGTGAAATTGGGTGACATAAAAGTTAATTGTCTGCTGTATGCTGGTGATGCAGTGCTTATTGCACCATCAGAAGCAGAACTGCAGGCATTAGTCACGTGTATGAAAGAGGAATGTGAAATTAAAGGTCTCCGTTTGAATGCTAATAAAATAAAGGTTCTGGTATTTGAAAAGGACGAAGAGAGAACGAAATGTGAAATATGGGTAAATCAGGAATGTCTAGAACAGGTAAATGAAATTGTATACTTGGGGAGTACTTTCAGCTGGGATGGAAGATGTGATTTGGATGTGGATAGGCGTGTCGCTGCCGGAAAGTCAATGGTGCCCTGAATGCATTAGTAAAAAGGCAAGGCGTGGTGAAGAGTGCACGCCTTGCAATACATAACGCAGTGTTGGTATCGACTTTGTTATATGTCAGCGAAACCTGGGTATGCCAGAAGCTTCTTCTGGCATACCCAGGCTGCATAAAAGCAAGTTGAATGCAGTGGAGATGCGATCTCTTCGTAAAATGTGTGGCGTTACCATAGCCGACCGAAAGCGAAGCAATATGGCAGAATTGAAAGATGACCTTATCACGAAAATTGGTAGGGGCGTACTCCAATGGTTTGGGCACGTTGAACGAATGAGTGAAGACCGAATGGTGAAGAAAATATATAGAGCGAAAGTAAATATTAAAAGGTGTCGAGGTAGACCGAGACTAACTTTCGAAGACCATGTGAGCAAATTGCTCGAAGAGGAGAGGGTCAAGAGTACTCGGATACCTAGACGTGCACGTATGAAGAAGTTTGTGAACCTGAAAGAAGCGAAAGAGGTATGTAAGGATCGTGACACTTTGCGATCTGTTCTCTCTGGCTACCCCGTTAGGGATTGTGCGTGAAGATAAGTAAGTAAGTAAATAATGCGTTCAAAGTATGTAAGATATGGTTGTGTAATATTTAGAGTGGCTCAAAAGATTAAAAAAAATGATGAGTATAAATTGTATTTCCAACATAAATTTGTTACCGTATAACTTTGTTAATGTACTACATAACGTTGCTAACTAAGATAATTTTTAGCAAAAAAAGAATTGATTGAGTGATTATGAATGAAACCTACATTATCACCTCTTGACCGATCAAACGTCATCAAAGAGTAGACCTAAAACGATAACCTGACAATGATGATTACACTACTGTATTTCTTTCCTAATCCCCTTTCCATTAACTGCTGGAATGTATAGAGAGCGATATGCAAGCAAAACAACATCATAACAAACTTTATCATAACTTGGAATTGAAATTTCAGCCCCTTGGCATCTCGTATTCTCTGAGGAGGAGGAAGGTCTATCGCTTTGACGCTATTAAGGTACTTATTACTCCCAATAGATTAAAAGGAAGTTAGGGCAGCAAAACACCTGAAGAATAGGTGTTTTGACGGCATGTTGACGTTCTATTCCCAAAGGATTGAACTTATCAAGTCATCACTTCATCTAGTGGCGTCCTTGACTTCGCTTACCGGTGTGAGGTTTAAGCTTGAGAACTTTCCCTCCTCATCTGTTGTCAGGTCATGAAGATATTTGGCTATCCGATTACCACTTCAGTTTTCTGTTCGATACTTTCTGACGATTATTCTAAGGTAATTTTCGTAAAAAATCGTAAATTTCAATATCAATATTTTTGTCAACGTAAGACTTTCTGATTACCTATTCAGTATAGGCTAAATGAGTTAACGAACTTGGGCAGCGGATGTCACGTGTTTTAACCACATAGTAGCGGTACAAGACTGTCCCCACTTAACCGTTTAATCCGTGGGTGTCGTAAGTAAGAGATGACAAAAAGAAAGAGAAACAAGTGACGGGCACTAGCATCTTCCTGACAACATCTCAAAATAATAAATAAAACTATGGTTAACAACCCGCTCGCCAAGCGTGTCAATAATGGCAAAATTCCTCTTATGAGGCAAGTTATGGGGTAGGCCTATGTTTAGCAGTATACTTTTATAGGTTTGAATAGATAGATTGGCTAAATACTCAGACTGATTGAATGGTTGCATATTGATTTAGAAAAATTATGAAAGTGTAAATTTTTTTATACTTTGTTACCCGTACACAAAGGGATACTAAAAGATTTTGTGATATAACAAGAACCTTCAACTACATAGTTATATGATTTGTATAGTAAATATCTAATATTACAGAATACGCTTTAGTAAGTTACTAATTGATGGATTGATGAAATTGATTAATATCGAATGTAGTAACTATTGTTTGTAGTTTTAACATTTCCAAGTCACATTCTCTAGAGATATTTTTTCGGTGTTTGTTATCTATATTATGTACCAAATATTTCCAGGAACATTTTGATTTATATTTAATGTTTAAATAAATGCTTCGACATTTCCAGAATAACACTGAAATTTTAAAACAATATAAGAAAATAATATTTGTACGTGGTAGAGCCACACTGCAGCTTTATTATGGTTGTACCACGAATGGGTCGGCTCGACCGGGATAGGAATCACACAGAATACCTGCGATAAACAGCAGCTTAATTTTTCTTGGTTAAGCTTAATAAAGTAATAGTAAGTATTTTCACCTAACGTTAACAATATGGTTTACTAGTATTACTAAATAGTACTTGGATGACCGAGCTTTGCTTGGTTAAATTATTTTATGCATTTTTTTTTTAATAAAATATTTTAGGGCTCCAAATAATAGATTTTCTCACAAAAGAAGGGAACTTGAAAAAAAAAAGGTAAAACTCGGACCGAAGACAGGACGCGAACCAAGGCATTAGGATTTCTCGACCACTCGCTATCCACTTGAGCTATTACGATCATTAACTCAATGTCAAAATTTACCTTCTTGTATTGTAGCAGTTTTTCATTGCCTGAAAACATGGACAAAAAGACATTCAGCTTACAACGCTACCGAAATTTTATGGAATATATTTTTATGGAATAAAATGTTACATGTTTGTTTAAGTTACTCGCTTATTTGTTTTGATGTCCTAATAAACATACATGATACATAAACATTCACGCATGTCACCCAGAGGGTTAGGCAGAGACTACAGACTTCCATTCGGCACGATCCTGGTAAACCTCTCTCGCTTGCTCCACATCCATGTAAGTACGCATACACATGCTCGTCGGTTAAGGGTGCCCCTCAGACTAAACATTAATGTTAACATTAAGGGTCCTAGTAAACATCATTATATAATAAACTTATTACATTGGTGTGTGGCGTAATGATACAAAAATATGTTATTATAAAAAATATTAATTAATTTGAAACCTTCCGCTATTTGTTAATATAATATGTTAATATAAATATGTTATTATTATTTTTTCTCGACCTTTTTCCTTCTTGTTCCGTCTTCTGGCTTCATAATGCAAATGTGTTTCGTAAAGTCATTAAAAAACTAGACTCTTTTAACTGGTAACAAGGCATACTACTTAAATCTGAGGGTGTACATAGGATCTGAATTTTGTTTCTAAATCAAGTTTAGACGTATTTACGTCTTCAATTTTCACCTACACTTCCATAAAAACGAAGTAAGTGCTCACTGTCAAATAGAATCAGAGAGCCTTGTGCTAAATTGTATTTTATCTATACAAAATACACTTTCTAAATTATTTAAAAAAAAACCGGCCAAGAGCGTGTCAGGCCACGCTCAGTGTAGGGTTCCGTAGTTTCCCGTCCGTCACAATAAGTGTTCCCACTTATGAGTTTAAAGGTGGGTATCCACTATGTTCGCACTCCAGCAGCGCTTCTCGCTCCTGCAACTGCTCCCGGTAGTGGGTACTGTTATTTCCATCCAAGTTCAAAATAATTTTCCTAGAAAGTCCTTATAAAGTACTACTTTTCCAATTTTTTTTTCATATTTTCTAAAGTTATGGTTCAAAAGTTAGAGGGTACAGGTGTTGGGAACAGGTGATTTTAGTAAACCCCTATTCATTTTTAAATACCTTTCCAACAATATATCACACGTTAGGGTTGAAATTAAAAAAAAATCACTTCCCACTTTACATATAGGGGAGCTACCCTAATAAAACATTTTTTTCCAATTTTTATTTTACCACATTGTCGGCGTGATTGATATACATATTGGTACCAAATTTCAGCTTTCTAGTGCTAACGGTCACAGAGATTAAGCGAGGACGGGCAGACGGACAGACAGACATGGCGAAACTATAAGGGTTCCTAGTTGACTACGGAACCCTAAAAAACGGAGAGCAAATTCACCGTTCCGTATCTAACTAAGCATAAATATATTTTTTTAATATATAAATAATTTACCTCCATGCTCTCACAGCTAGAAATTTCCATCTCGCCAATAGAAATAAAATTTTCATGCATATATTATAATGATATAAATTTTCTTCTCATGCATCCCCGTGATCAATTTTCATTTTATATTCCACGGGGCGTAATCGTAGAGTACTTTACAAAATTTTGTTCTTGAAAGAAAACTGGTTAACATAAATATTGATATTTTTCTGATGTTTACTATTTGTTTGAGATTCCGCGGGTTATGACGGCTTTAATGATAATGATAGTGACGTTAGTGATAATGGTGGTGATGATGATTATGATAATCATAATGATTTATTTGCGACATGGTTATGAACGACTTATTTATTTTTATTTATTTTTTAAATTATTTACATTACTTACTTCATAAACTAGTAAAATAAAAACTAGGTTCTGAGATATTTTGCACAAAAAAATTGCAAAATTAACAAGTTAAAACAAAATAATTTTAAATAGAGCGGAGAGTTTTGCGAGGACCTTACCCTGAAATAATTAAAAAAAAGTCTAGTCCAGTGCGTGGCGGGCTACGCACAATGTAGAGATAGGGTTCCGTAGCTGCTCGACTAAATACGTAATATTTATTGAATAAGCAAACTAAGTGACTTCGCCTATAATAGGAAGACAGTGATGGGTTGACTTTTGTTGAGTCGCTAAATGACCCGCTCTTATACCAGCGTGAAATAACAGCTTAATACTGCTGTGTTTTATGTGCTGAGTGAAGAGAACCGGACACTTTTACAGAAAGAGGCATCCAAACTTAGTCGCGAATATGATATTGCATTCTGCATGTTGATTATAAATCAACTACGGATGTAGATGTCTATGGGCCATATCATTTACTTAATATTAGGTAGTCTGTGTGCTCGCTTGTCACTCTTATTCTATAAAATAAATCTAAGTAAAGACAAGAGGCGATTGATTCTATACCTCCGTTATCACAACGAACCTATTTTATTATTTTTATTACCAAAAAATAATACTAGTCAAGCTATTAACATTATTAACACTCCGGTTTACAACAGCAAGTAATTGAAAATGCTTGTATTAACCCTTCAATCCCCAAAAAATTCCCATGCAGTCGCATGCGCCTGGCAAATCCCGAGCGGTCGCATGCGACCGCACCCACCCACAGCACTTAAAACCATTAAAACTTATATTTAGAGACTATTTGCTATGAAGAATTTTGGCATTATAAAATCTATACATAATTCTCCATCTTGTGGTCTAAACAAAAGTCAGGTTTTACTTCATTACAAAAAGATTTTATTGTATTTTGATAGCAAAAAAAAATATACCAATCGGATGTCGGCAGCGTGAAAATCACAATTATTTCTATGTATTGCTCAAAATATTTACGTAAAAAGATAAATTATATTCACACAAAAACTTTTATAACAATCTTATAATAAAATCAACACAACAACATCCAAATGAATATGGCGTTCGTAATGAACGTAGAATATAAATTAATATCCATGGACTAACTGTTTTATCCCACTAGAGGATAAAAAATTTCATATTGATTCTATAATGCCAAACTTTTTTATAGAAAGGTAGTCTCTAAACATAATTCTTTATGGGTTAAAGTGCTGTGGGTGGTGGGTGCGGTCATAATTGACCGCTTGAATTTTGACAGAATATTGAAGCGGTCAAATTCAGCCGCTTGGTGTTTGAGAGGTTAAGGTCTGTTTAAGAAAACAACATAACATCTTTCTAGGTCAAGAAGCCGTGGGTTCGACCAGACTAATTCACCTAGCAATATACATCCTTAACACAGTACAATACTAAAAAAAGTTTGTTATTTATTTTTACGCTTTACTGTATGAGGTTCATGCTGTGATTTAAACCGGTGAACTATGTTCGCGCTCCACAAAAATGAAGTAACTATATGTAGAACAATATTCAAATGTAATTACAGGGTTATTACAGAAATAGCTTTTAGAATAGAATAGAATTATTTTTATTCAATATAGTACTATGACCACTGGTTCGAAGAAAACCTCTGTCCTGGGAAGAACCAGCAAGAAACCCAGCAGGACATATCTTTTAAATATAATTAATTTTCTTACTTTACCCTACTATGTGATACGCAGATCAGAGATAATTAACAATTAATTGGCCTGAGACCAATTCAATAGCTAAGAATAATAATTAATTCGTATCTACGAATTAATTATGCGAAGAGTTGAGGGTAAGCAAATAGCGGTATACGAGTACAACAGGTGAACCGTGCCACGCCAAACTGCAAACAAAAAAAAGCCAACACTGCCTTCACGGTGGCAGATCCATCCGTTTTATGGCAAAACCAGTAGCCACACGGGTATCACTGCAGGTGCAACGCACATGTGTGCAGTGCACGTGTTGTTTACAAGAATTCTGTCTAGCTACAGAGGCGGCGCCGCAAGTGCAATAGCGCAGGCGCCGTCACATATATTTCCATAGTTTTGTTATTTTAGTACACACAGTTTACAGAACAGTTCTTAAAAACCCTCTTTGAAAGCCTTAAAGGATGAGGAGTGCATAAGTACGTAATATATTCTATGAAATCATTAATTAGCAGAAAACCTATTGAAACTATAGGATCCGTAGCTAAAAGTTTTTATGAACTTGTAATTTCAACAGCGGATTTAGTTTAATATACCTTCAAGCGTAAAGTTGAGCCATACTAGCTGGAATCACGTGGTTTTAAACCCGCGTTAACGTTGACTTAGTTGCTCAGACTCGAGTGAGAGAAAAAAGAAATTTTCAATATTTTAAATGGCCTACAAGAGTGATTATATAAAACTACATTATATAAAATTTCTGATAAGCAATTGATGTTACTTTTGACTGCCTAATTGGTCTTGCCGTAAGCGTGATTACAGAACGTAACACAGTCCCAAATTCTAATCCTAGGTCGCGTCGAAAGCAGTTTTTGGATTTTGCTGCCAACAAATTCTCAGTACGGAGTCACTAGGTTGGCGTTTTTTTACCCTTGTTCTGCGCGTTATTTCTTTACGGTTGAGTTAGATTATCGTCTAGTTGGAAACGTTAATGAATAGACACATGCCATTTTTGCTTGTGCGCACACTTGTTCACACAGACATCTTGTTCTGCACAGATATTTTGTCGTCTTTGAGACTCGTCTCTGGTACCACTACACACTACACTACACTTACTATTCAGGACGCATCTGCGTAGTACCGTGCACGCTTGCAGTGTAGTAGCAATTAAGAATATCCACTATCCCATACCTTACTGTGGGTGTCGTGACCGGCGACAGAAAAAACGGGCAGGAGATGGGCACCGGTATAATCCTGATAGCAGTAACCGCCAACCCGCACACCAAGCGTGGCAAATATGGTAATGTCCCCCCTCCCCCTCCGTAGGCAACGAGGCATACAAACGGCTCCCAGTACCCGCCAGTCCCGCTATTCCTGGCTACGGTGGCAACAATTGTGACGGCGGGGCAGGGGGTGCTTTGAATCGCCAGTGGAGGTTCGGTTGCCACCTACGACGAATCGACCTGGCAACATACAACGCACTCACCCTAAGGACTGACGAATAGATCCTGAAGCTGGAAAAGAGATTGTCAAGTTATGCTAGAATATTATAGGATTATCCGAGGTCCGAAAAGAGGGGGAGTACACGGTGATTCTAAATGCGGCAACTTGTTCTATCACTAGGAGGGCGACCATGTATAGTTTGGGAGTGTGTCGACGAGAGTTGCGTACCCTACACTCAGAATCCCCTAATGGTATACGCTGAAGGTGATAGAGGTTTACGCACCAACGCCAGCCCATTCCAATGAGGAGGTGGAGGAAATGTATGAGGATATTTCTAGAGCCATGCATTCCTCCAAAATGCACTACGGTGTTAACAGGAGACTTCAAGAGCTGAAAGTAGGGAAATTCGGGATAGGGCAACAGAACGCAAGGGTCTGGCGTATGGCTGACTTCATGGAGAAAGAGGGACTCGTTATGATTAACTCTTTTTTCCAGAAGTGGTCCCACGGAAAGTGGACCTGATCGAGACCCGACGGCTCGACAAGAAATGAGATTGACTTCATTGTGACGACTAGACGGCAACTGTTCAGTGATGTCCAGTAATCGCATGGGTGAAAACTGGCAGCAACCACCGAATGGTTAGAAGCATACTGAATCTAAACGTTAAGTTGGAGAGGTCTCGTCTAATGGAGGCAACGCTCCGTCCCTCTCGTGCTCTAAACCATAATCTCAAGATCTTTCAACTCGCGTTACAAAACCGTTTTCAGTGCCTAGAAGATTGCAATTCAGTGGGTTATGTGACTGACAGGCTCGTGGAAACTCTCCATGCGGTTAGAGCTAATTTCCACAGGACCCGCCGCAGAAGAGTACAGAAACTCACCGATTACATGCTTAATCTCGTGGCTGTTAGACGGGAGATAATGCTGAAGTCATCAGCAGATTTGACAGCATACTTGCATAATGATTTATTATATATACGCGAACACTACACACTGATGAGGACTACTTCTATTGATTTTATCGCGTTTAATTTTTAATTGATTTTTAATTCCCGACGTTTCCCGACGTGATTACAAACTGTATCATATCTTAGGTGGCCCCGAACCTTACATCAGATTTGATAGATCACAAATCCTCGCGAAAAACACATCGATTCCTGAACATTACAACTATGATAGAGAAGGAGGATGGATACAACCACCTGCTTGGGACCCTGTGATTCATCATTCTCTAGACCATTTCCCATTATCTGGGGTCGGCGCAGTAAATCTTCTTGTTCCATTCCTCTCTATCAGCCGTCATTTCCATACTTACTCCTTTCATTCTCATATCACTCTTCACACAATCGATCCATCTTTTATTCGGCCTTCCTCTGCCCGTGTGTCCCTCCACATTCAACACTCGTTTTGTGACATGACTTTCATCCCTCCGCATCACGTGCCCAAACCATGCCAATCTGCTTCCTCTCACCTTTTCTACCACTGGCGCTACTTTCAGGCTTCCTCTTATATACTCATTCCTTATCTTATCCATCCTTGTCACACCACACATCCATCGTAACATTCTCATTTCATTTGCGTGCAATCTATTTTCATCCTTCTTCTTGGCAGCCCAGCATTCACTTCCATACATGACGACAGGTCGGATGATCGATATGTAAATTTTCCCCTTCAGCCTTATTGGCATTCGGGGATCGCACGTTGTGGCTGTGACCTGTCGCCATTTCATCCACCCTGCGTTAATCCTATGCTGCATAGCTCTATCTCTTTTGCCGTCGCCTTGAATGAGGGAACCGAGGTACTTGAAATCTGAGCAGGTAGGCAGTATAGCGCCATCCAACGACATGGGTACAGGACTGGGAAGACCGCCGAAATCACAGCACAGATATTCGGTTTTGGATCTGCTAATCTTCAAGCCAACACTTTCCAGCCTCTGTTGCCACCCCGTCAGTCTGCTTTGTACCTCGATGTCTTCTTCCCCGACAAGCATGATGTCATCGGCAAAGAGCATGCCCCAAGGGGCCTCATCCTGCAGGCCCGACGTCAAAGCATCCATAATCAGTAGGAAGAGGTAAGGGCTCAATGCCGACCCTTGGTGCAGCCCTACAGCCACATCGATACTGTCCGTAATTCCCGCGGCAGATCGTACACATGTACGGGATGCTCTGTACATAGCACGGACTAGCCTTACATACTTCCCCGGCACACCTTTCATCTCTAACGCCCACCACAAAACCTCACGGGGAACCCGATCGTACGCCTTTTCAATTTCGACAAAAATCATGTGCAGATTTTTATGCACGCGCTTGTACTTTTCGCACAATTGGCGTAATGCGAAAATGGCATCTGTCGTACCTCGACCGGGCATGAATCCGAACTGGTTTTGTGTTATCTCACACTCTTCTCTCATTCTTCTCTCTATTATTCTTTCCCAGAATTTCATCGTATGTGACATGAGTTTTATTCCCCGGTAACTGCTGCAGTTTTGAACGTCTCCTTTGTTTTTAAAAATGGGGACCAGTATACTACTGCATCATTCCTCAGGTATTTGTTCTTCCTGCAACAATTTACCAAAAAATAAACTCAACCACTTCCATCCATCCGCATTCAGAAACTTCCACACTTCTACTGGTATTCCATCTCGGCCGACCGCCTTCCCATTCTTCATATTCCTAACAGCCATTTTTACTTCTTACACACTAATTTTTCTCACTAAGCCCATATTCACTGGTGGTTTTTCAAGCATACCATCCCATTCATTCTCCTCATTCATCAATTTCTCAAAATACTCCTTCCATCGCTTCTTCATACTTTCATCGTCAGTCAAAATCCTTCCAGAATCATCTTTTATACATTTTATATGTGAAACATCTCTTCCATTCCTTTCTCTCGCTCTTGTAACTTGAAAAAGTCGTTTTTGACCTTCGGGGCTTTCAAGGGACCGATATAATTTATCTTGCGCCTCTGCCCTACAAATAGCAACTTCCTTCTTCGCTCTCTTCTTACATTCTTTATACGCCCCTCTCTTACTTACTTTTATTGAAAGAAAATAAGAGAGGGCACTCTGCCTCTGCCATTCTTTAAAGGCACTTTTCTTTTCTCTCAAAACTTCTCTAATACTTTCACTCCACCACCACCCATCCTTATCTATCATACGCTTCCCTTTTGTTTCTCCTAACACCTTCCTTGCCACACTTCGGATACAATCAGCCATTTCCTTCCAGTACTCATTCACACTCATTTCTTCCATATCACTCATCTCTATCATCTTATTTACAACTAGCTCTCTAAATTCACTTGCTTACTCCTCCTTATGCAACAGATGCCACTTTATTTTGGGTGGGGGACGATCCTTGTGTTTGTTGAGGCGAACAGTTAAGCAGATGTCAGTCAGCAAAATCCGGTGCTGGGATACTAAGTCTTCACCTGGAAGCACTTTGCAGTTTTTTACACTCTTGATTTGGTTCCGTCTTATCAGAAAATAGTCGATCTGTGTCGCGTGGTGGCCACTTTTATAAGTAACAAGATGCTGATCTCGTTTTTGGAACCACGTGTTTACTACAGCCAGGTCAAAAGCACATGCTGCTTGCAGAAGAACTTCCCCCTCACGGTACCGCACTCCGTACCCCCATCCACCGTGTACTCTTAAATACCCGTCATTCACTCTCCCTACATGTCCATTAAAATCTCCTCCCATATAAACATCCTCACTCTCAGGTATTCCCATCATCATACAATCAAATTCCTCCCAAAACTTCTCTTTCACACTCTCTTCACAGCCTGTTTGCGGAGCATACACACTTCCAACATTCACTACTTTGTTTTCAATCATTAATTTAACAACTGTCATTCTGTCATTTACTCTTTTCACATCTGTCACTCGTTATTTCATTTCACTATCTAACACTACTCCCACTCCATTTCGCTTCCCATCACTTCCACAATAATAAAACTTGTATCCTTCTCCAATCTCTCTTGCTTTATTGCCCTTCCATTTTGTTTCCTGCAAACAGGCAACATTCACTCTTCGTCGTTTCAAAACATCTGCTAACTCTCTTCCTCTTCCAGTCATCGTACCTACATTCCAGCTTGCAAACCTCACGCTGACATTCTTATCTCTCCGGGCTCGCCTCTTACGTCGCACCCACTCCGCAAGGTGCGACAACCCTTGCCCACTTCCCACAGGAGCCGGGTGCTGCCCCTGCGCGTCGCCTGCGGGGTACGCCCTAGCCCTGTCATATATCCCACAACTCGTACTATTCATAGGTTTACTGCATGGAATTTGGCAAAAGTTTTACAGTCGGCCGCCTGCTTGACACCAACCCTCTTTGGGTATGCTATTGTTGGTAGAGGAAGCTACCATTTTGGGAAAAGGAAAAAGAAGGTTGGGGGTAGGATCGTAGGTGTAAGGATACTGTTACCTCGGCAGGAAAGGGTATGAGAATAACAGTAGCTCGAGGAGCCGGGGTCGCGTACCCGTATTCCATAACAAGATCACCGGAAAGGTAGACCAGCATGAAAACCCCTTGACACAATTGGGACCCTGTAATTAATAAAATTAAAACTAAACTCAAGCATACCTGCTGCCATTAATACTGCTCGTATTGAAGAAGCGATCGGGCGAAACCAGGGCTCCAAAGTTTTTGCCAGAGATCTGTCTGCCATAAAGAGCCAACTGTCAGAGCTGAAAACTGAGTATGGCAGCATCGTTTCCGGAACACCTTAGATTTTGTGCGAGGATGAGATTTTCTATGGATAAGCAGCGGTACATATCATTGTTGGAGCCACAGGCAAGTGTGAGTAACGATCGAACAGCTAGTCGTATCCAACACTATTCCGATGATATCCCGAACGTCAGTCTGAGCGAGATTAAAATGGCTCTCCATCACCTTAAAAACGGCAAGGCCTCAGGCGAGGATGGAATTACAGCGGACCTTCTGAAAGCGGGTGGAACACCGGTACTTAGTGTCCTTCAGAATTTCTTCAATTTCGTCCTTCATGGTGGCACTACTCCGGAGGCGTGGAGCAGAAGTGCGGTGATCTTGTTCACCAAGAAAGGCGACAACGGTCTCTTGAAGAACTACGGACTGATTTGCCTTCTGAACCACGTCTACGTGATTCATTACGAATCGTCTCTCACGCAGACTCGACGACTTCCAGCCTCCTGAACAAGCCAGTTTCCGAAAAGGATTCAGTACCATAGCCAACATACAAACCCTGCGGCAGATTGTACAGAAGGCTGAAGAGTACAATCTGCAACTTCACTTGGCGTATGTGGACTATGAGAAAGGCTTTAATTCCGTCGAAATTTGGCGGTGCTACAGTCCCTTCTTGGTGCCAAGTTGACAGTCGGTATATTGAAGCGCCGAAGTGTCTGTACAGTAGAGCATTAGTAACTATCTGAATACGGAACCAGAGTTCGAAAACTATCAAACTGGAGAGAGGTGTAAGACAGAATGACGTCATATTCTCGAAACTCTTCACCACTGCATTGGAAGAAATTTTCATGCTACTGGACTAAAAAGTATATACCACACACCTTCGATTTGCCAACGATATAGTTATGGCAGATTCGCTGGAGGATCTAAGTTCTCTATGTTCAATAACCTCAATAGTGTCTCCCAACGGATAGGTTTTAAGATGAATATGGACAAAACAAAGATCGTGTTTAATGTCTATATCACACCTATGTCCGTAGTTCTTGGGAGTACTAAGCTCGAAGTTTTTGACGGGTACGTTTACCTGAGACAAATAGACCGAATAGGTTAGTCCAACTTCAACCGAGATGTCAATTGATGGATTCAACTCGGCAGTGCAGAATTCGGGAAATTACGATAGATGTTCTCTGTTCTTGTTCTGATTGCCAGTGGTGACTTACGGATGTGAGAGGTAACCTGCCCTGCTGACCGTATGAGAACGCTCAAGGTCCCTCAGCGAGCTAAGGGGAGGGCTATGCTCGGGGTTTCTATATTTCTTTCTATTGCTGATATCAGGCATTAAAATTCCAAGCATATTCCACTACTGACTGACTTTAAGATTTCTCTCGCAGCCAGCAGCGAAGGACTATGACTCGTGCTTAAGCCAACAACGCAATGGTTAGACCCTCTGATCGGTAGGCCACCTTAACATAGTCGTTATTGCGGTATAGCCAAGCTTCGACAATAACGGTTGCAATTTTCCAACACTACGTTATTATTTTGGCGTTTATATGTAGCCCATATTATTTTATTATTGATTCAGAATTTTCGATAAGAAAACTTTTAATAATTTTTGTTAACTTTATTCTACTCAATGACTACAGATAAAAGCAGTAAATGGCCAAGCTTAGCAACGAGCATAATTTATATACTTTGACATCAAAGTGAATCAAACTTTCACTGGAGACAATAATTAATGTTAAACTTTTGATTAGTGAAGTTTCTTTATTGCAGAATATTTTAATTAAACACCTGTATTATTTTATAGAGCCCTGGTAGCTCAGACATTTAGCGTTTTTTGTGTACGAGAGCAACTCGGGTTCGATCCCCGGCAGGCACCATTGTACTAACGACACAGATTAATGGATGTCAAGTAAAATTTTTCGCGGAAACTTGACCACCGGTGGATTGCTGCTTTTGTATTATTTTTTTAAATTATCGTTTAAATTCACACCTACCACTTCTTGGCACAGGCCTCCTCTCACATCCCATAACGACTAGATTAAGTCAAAAGGTAAATGTTGCCTGGTTTTAGCATGCGACTCTACCCTTTTATTTTTGTATATGTGGATACTTTGTAATGGTCGATTTCTACATAAATGTATAAAATAATTGATTGTAATTTACGGTACATTTTCCTGAAAGCAATAATAATTGGATTTTGATAAGTAAAAGTATAAACAATGAAAAAAGTGTGGCAATGATGATGTAAACCCGAAAAATATGTCTGTTTAGGCACCCCGAGATATTATCTCCATCAACTGTCTGTTGTCTCAAGCTGCCGTCGAAAACTCCCAAAAACATATTTTGGAGAAGTTTTTGAACAAATTATTTTAAAGGATAATTTCTTATTATACTTGACTACTAAACCAAAAGCAAACAACCAAAAGCACTACAATAATATGAGCTCATTACCAAAGATAGATAAAAATTTTAGTCATACGACAATTAATTTTTTATCCAGTGTTTGACAGTAATTTCAAACAGGAATAGAAAGGTTTCTAAGCATACTGGTTACGAAACAATATTTAGTAGCCCTACTAGTAAACTAGAATCAAAAGACCAACCGGAGACCGTTTAGACACCTTTATCTTATCAAGCGAATTAAGTAGGTACTAGGTTATTTTGGTCTTCAATTTATAACCGACAAAATTTATATAATTTGAACCGGTATCATAAAACTGATACCGTTAATGGAACCATAAATTCAGCAAAAAAATCGGAATCGGTTTTCTGCGACAATATCCACTTACCATCAAGTGGGCTATATTAAGCTCGTTTATTACTCTATTTTTGAAGTAGCACAAACATGCGCATGCATACTCTTAGACGGATTGTAACAATAACCATGAAAAAAAGACGAGAAAGAAAAAATACTATTATCACATTTGTGTTTACTTACGCATAGGTACCTAAACCTAGGTATTATAATATCTATATATTTTATACGTGGTAGAGCCATGCTGCACTTATATTAGTAGTGTAGTTGTAGCACGAATGGGTCGGCTCGAGCGGGGAAGGACCACGCTCTCACAGAATACCAGCGTCAAATAGAAGCTTAATGCTGTTGTGTTTCGTATGGTGAGTGTAGAGAACCGGAGACCCTTTTTACTGGAAACGAGGCATTCAAGCTTAGTCCTCACGGGTGACAACGCATCTGCATTTTGATTCGTAATCGAGAATAGATGTAGATGTCTATGGGCCACAACAACCACTTACCACCAGGTGGACCGTGTGCTCAGTTGTCACCCTATCCTAAAAACACCTGCCTCCACATTAATTGTCTAATAAGGGGAATATTTGGCATGCCAACCCTACTAGAAAGCGTGTAATCAAATTTTTTATTTTATAGTTGTTATAGGCAAGATCCTAAGATGCTGCAGATAATCTTTTTTATATGATAAGGATGGTGAGCGGGCACATATTCCTTTATTAAGTGTTAAGTGGATGCTTTATCCCATAGACATCTAACATCGATTAAGAATGAAATTACAGATGCGTTGTTACCCTGATGATTAATATGTATTGCCTTGCGGTGAGTTTAATGGGTTTCCAGTTCTCAACACTCACAATACGAAACACAGCAGTCTTATTCTTTCCTTTCACGTTGGTATAGTTTGCGAGCGTGGTCCTTCCCCAGTCAAACCAATATATAAGTGCTTCAGCTATATAAAGCTAGCAGCGTGGCTCTACCACGTATTGCAGCATGCCTTTACAATATAACATCACTTGGTTTTTTACCCCTGTTACCTAGTACGATATCCACGTGACGATATGGCGTAGCGGATATTCTAACATCGGCGCTACGCAAGCAATATTAAGCATTTTTTCTAACCCCCGTCTATTTTAGTTTGTATCTGTCTGTACGTTTGTCTGTGAAATCATAGGTCATGAACGGACTTTAATTAAGTCTTTTTAAAGGCGTCTTAATTGATAGTGTTTAGTTTCAAGAAAATCTGTTCAGCCGTTTGAAGATCACCAGCACTTTTTGATTCGTGGGTTTTATTTTTTTTATACTTAAGTTATAAAGTAATCATACTAAGTTAGTAATATCCCTTTTATTACAAAATTATCTTTTTTCACGCCGCTACGTTATACGAACGTTAACATTATCAAAACAAAATGTTGAAAGTTCTTTTTGAAAATACAGCGAACACTATTTTCATTTGAACAGACCATTCCAAACAAAGAGCGAATGAACGAAACAACGTCCAAGAGGACAAAGGCTCGTAGTGACAATAGACCGATGTGTAAAGAGCAAAAAATTTATCACGTTCGTAATTAGTGATGGGAACAAAAATACTGTTAGAGTTGCTTATATTTCCCTCATATTTCTTTTTTTTTTATTATATATTTCGAATAGAACCTTTATAATGAATTTATTAAGAGTCTAGTTGTTTAAAAAAAGTCGTGTGCTATTTGATTCCACTGATCATAATTATCATCATTACAACCGAACCAACTGCTAACTTTCCCCAAAGAACGCCACAAAGCACTCAATATTGTTTTTGTTACGACCTAGATTACATTTAGAACACGTTGGTAGAACACTTAACCGATGAGCGTGTATGCGTGGATATAATATGGATGTAACGGAAGGGAGAGAGGTGTGTCAGGATCGTGCCAAATGGAATTCCGTAGTCTCTGCCTACCCCTCCGAGTGACCGGCGTGAGTGTTTATGTTGTGTGTTATGTATTTTTGTTTTTGTATACATACATAAAATTTTCATAAATATGTAGGTGCATATATAAAATGCCGGTTGGTTCTCGTCACTTGTAGGAATTGAGGGTTTATCGAGAAACCTTCCCACTCGTTTGTGCGGTATAATAATCAATGTAGGTGCAGAGCGCGGGACATTCCGTTCGAGTCGTTTCACGAGTGAAGTCAGTCTACGCGTACTAAGATAATCGTTGTTCTGTCCATTGTGGTGATTCTTCTGGTGCAGGCAAGAAGGTGTCGCTGAGAGGTTGTGCCGTGTTACGTTGAGATGGGTAAGGTTGCTGTTTGTTTAAATAATTTGGTGTTATCATGTAGTTGTGTCCTTCACATTGCACTGGTGTGTAATTGTGATGGGGACATACTGCGGTATGGTCGAACTGTAATTACTCTATGCTGAATGTATAGAGCGTTACGCTATTCTATTATTGATAATGATTAATTGCGCAAGCAAGAGAGCAAGTTGAATATCAGCTCTCACACTTTTACCATTTTTAATAATTAACGCTATCCTGTTATTTCCCACACAATTGGCCTAATTTTGTTATACTTTCCGACATCAGAAGTGGGATAAAGTTCTTATCGCGCACATATAATCTTCGAATAGTGTAAGTGTTGTTACGTTTGTGAAAGACTATGATACGCTTCGCGTTGATACCTTTGTTTTTTTTTAATGTTACATAACGTAATGAAATTTGCTGTTCCTATTTACGACATTGACTTTTCATTAAAATAAAGAGCAAAAGTTTAACGTGAAATTTTTTAAGCACGACGTTAAAGCTTTTTGTTCGATTTATATCAAAAGTACCCGCAAGTAAGTTTTTAATTTTTTAATGTATCCAAATATGTTAACAAATGTTGAAAGTACAGTGAAAATTTAAGTTGCTCGAGTTATGATATTATCTGATAGTTCATGCGAAATATGGTTTGCTTTGGGGTACATTTTAAAGTACGAAATGTTAAGCGATGTACCAAAAAAAATGTCTAACTTTAATGTGCTATCGATTAAAAGAATAAGTAGCTATTTGTGTTCTAATGTGCTGATAAGTGTTACAGTTTACCTCAAAGGGTCGACGGTTAATTTGACATGGTCAGGTGCGGCCGAGCCCTGGTAAAATTGAGACTACATAGCTGCAACCTACTGCTTCACGGCAGATCTAGCGTCGGGACGGCTCGGGCGGTCGCCGAACACATGGTTTTGTGACGGGTGGAATGGACACCAGATACGTGTGCAGTGTTCTTCATGAGTGCTAATTTGTTTTAAATAGCCACGGGCACTTGCCTCATGGCAGCTACCTAGGGCTTGTGCTCCGTTCCACTGTGTCACGTCGTGCTTGACGTTCTACGTGTGGCAGCGCTGTGCAAAGGCCGCACTGGGCGTGTTGCAGTCTGCTGCTGGCGCACAGCCTGGCCTACACCTCTGCATGCAGTTTCCCTTTTATAATATGTGCAATGGTTCGTGAGTGCCATGTCACACAGTTGCCGTTTCTTATAACAATGTGTGGTGAACTTTAGAAGTCCGGAATTCAATGGTTTGTAATACATTTATCTTCATTTCTTTTAATTTTTATTTTTCGAATCAGATCATTTATTTGTTTCATGCACCTGGAACTTTTTACATCTATTCCAATCTTAAATTACTTTGGATACGTACTTTGCGAGACATGTGTTGGATGTACTTGAGTGCACGCTTGTGCAGCTAACGTAGTTGTTTCCGTGTCTCTTGGTTTGACTGTTGTGTACTTAAAATTTTACATTAAAACTACTTGGAGTAAAATCCAATATGAAAAAGGTTTCAGATACTAAACGCTAACTTGGTGCCTATGTCAACAGCCACTGGGAGGTATGCAAACTTGGTGCTTATGTCTAGAGTTTTGAAGTAGAGACAGCTGACTGGCGCGAAAGCAGCGGCACGCTGGCACGTACGCAGCGGCTCGCTGGCTCTGGTGTGACGCAGCGTCTCGCTGACGCGAATGCAGCGGAACCGCTCTCTGAAGCGCATTTAGCTAGGTAGCTTACGTCCTGTGTTATGATGTAGCAATGTGTTGACGTTTGCTATGTCAGAAATCCCAGCGGTGTGCTGATGAATACTGGTGAGTTGTACCCATTTTATTATGATTCTGGTGACAAATACTCTCTCATCAAAGATTGTATTGCGTCAAGGCTTAGTGGCAAGCGAGTAAATAATTTTGTAAATTTAACCGGAATTGGTCATTTTAGTGTGCAAAGTACCCTAAAAATTTTATCTAAAGTTATGAATCATGATTAACGATTAACGATTTGAGATATTATTTCATGTTGTACCTGATAGTTGTCTTAAAAATGATATTTTAAGTGACCGCTGATAATGATAATTTGGATGACGGATAGAGAGCCAATTGTCCGGTCCATGTTGTCATATGAGATGATGACTGGTCGAAGGGACGCTGTCACTCTGAGTTAGGTGTTGTCGTATGAGATG
The DNA here is from genome assembly GCA_036936625.1 of Parnassius smintheus behrii. Classification (NCBI taxonomy): domain Eukaryota; kingdom Metazoa; phylum Arthropoda; class Insecta; order Lepidoptera; family Papilionidae; genus Parnassius; species Parnassius smintheus. Next base: position 3,063,516 of record JAUPFT010000012.1, read on the forward strand.
ACGGATAGAGGGCCAGTTGTCCGGTCCATGTTGTCATATGAGATGATGACTGGTCGAAGGGACGCTGTCACTCTGAGTTAGGTGTTGTCATATGAGATGACGGATAGAGAGCCAGTTGTCCGGTCCACGTTGTCATATGAGATGATGACTGGTCGAAGGGACGCTGTCACTCTGAGTTAGGTGTTGTCATATGAGATGACGGATAGAGAGCCAGTTGTCCGGTCCACGTTGTCATATGAGATGATGACTGGTCGAAGGGACGCTGTCACTCTGTGTTAGGTGTTGTCATATGAGATGGCGGATAGAGGGCCAGTTGTCCGGTCCACGTTGTCATATGAGATGATGACTGGTCGAAGGGACGCTGACGCTCTGTGTGCTAGCTAGTCAAGGGCTAGGTCGTCCGGTCCAAGTCATCATAGGAGATGATGGTTGGTCGAAAGGACGCCTTAGCCTTAGACGGTGTTCGGTTTAGTGTGTGCATGAGGTCAAACCTAATTGTCTTGCATGTATGTGTGTGGGTTCCTAAATGTCCAAAGATAGGGATAGTCTACCAATTAATGTCAGGATAGACGAGCGGGCAAAGTGGAGATTAAAAGTGTTTTTTTTACAGGAATTCAGCAAGATGCACGCCCGAGGACGGACGTATGTCAGGATTGGCCTTGTAGGTGCATCTATAAAATGCCGGTTGGTTCTCGTCACTTGTAGGAATTGAGGGTATATCGAGAAACCTTCCCACTCGTTTGTGCGGTATAAAAATCAATGTAGGTGCAGAGCGCGGGACTTTCCGTTCGAGTCGTTTCACGAGTGACGTCAGTCTAAGCGTGCCAAGATAATCGTTGTTCTGTCCATTGTGGTGATTCTTCTGGTGCAGGTAAGAAGGTGTTGCTGAGAGGTTGTGCCGTGTTACGTTGAGATGGGTAAGGTAGCAACTACATGATAATACCAATTATGCAAACCAACAGTTTGCATAATTTGGTATTATCATGTAGTTGTGTCCTTCACATTGCACTGGTGTGTAATTGTGATGGGGACATACTGCGGTATGGTCGAACTGTAATTAATCTATGCTGAATGTATAGAGCGTTACGCTATTCTATTATTGATAATGATTAATTGCGCAAGCAAGAGAGCAAGTTGAACATCAGCTCTCACACTTTTACCATTTTTAATAATTAACGCTATCCTGTTATTTCCCACACAATTGGCCTGATCTTGTTATACTTTCCGACAAATAGGCCAATATTAATGTTTATTTGTTTATAATTTTCTCTATGGTATCCCTTCAGACCTAGGTTATAAATGGCTCGTATGGCTCTCTTCTATATAACAAAGTGAGACATGAGATCATAATTTTAATTTAATTACATTTGACTCCTATTTAAATCAACTGTAAGTACCACGGCACAAATTAAACATGTGCTAAATTAAAAGTCACATAATATATTTAGTGATGCGCTGTAGTTAAAAGAAAACAAAGTACTTTCTATTATTTCTAGTGTTACGCACTTAAGTTGACGTCAGGTACCTGGCACTAGCGCCTAAGTCTAGTATCGGGGACCAGAGCGAGGAGGGCTTCCTAGAAAATGTCAATTTTGAACTTTCGACCAACAGCATCATCTAGTATCGAACAGAAGAATTAAGCGTCTGATCGGTCGGCGTCCGTATTTACTGGAATATTCTGGATGTTTTAGTGTAAAATGTGTATTTAAAACCGCTGAAGGCCGCGATCGGGGCAGTATTGCATTTGGCGAGACAAGCGAAGCTACCGAGCGAAATAAAGTGAATGAGTGTGATTAATTATTAGTGTTTTAAGTTTTAATTGGTGTTCGGTAATAAAAGTATTAATTTTGGGAATTCGATTGGCGGTTTTTACTGTCACGAACCTTAATCTCGATCTAATTTTAATTGTTTCCTTTTCTTTACTATCCTCACGACTCCAAATAACTTTTGCTGAAGAGTAAACTCCAAGAAAAAGTCAAACATTAAAATTATAAATGTTCTCCACTTCAGTTATTGAACAAATTTATATTCTTTAAAACACCTGCATGTTTTTATCCTTTTATTGATTTAGAATTTACTTAAATAGGCTGATAAGATGAATGTTTCTTATATGTATTTTAAGGCACCTTTGTTTCTGCTAATTTCACATTATTTCATGCGTCTTTCTGTAGTTTCTATTTATATATTAATTTTTATTATGCACAAATATCAGTTAAAATAAGTCGGTACAGAATTTGCCTTATCAGATAATTCATCATCTAAACATGAAAATATTCCAAAAATAAATACAACATAAAAATAAAAGATGTAACTTTTAATAAAGCAACAGAATGTATGAGACAGGCCCATTTTAATTTACGACGAATAAAGAAAATTTGAGATTATCTGTGATTATGTCAGGTGAATCATATTATAGAGAGGTATTCTCTTTTAAATTATAATAATGCGTCAAGGAGCCCAAATAAAAATAAAAAACAAAAGATGTACATATTTTATTTTAAAATTATATTTTTACCCAAACTAGGAGTGTATATTCAATCAAATTTTACTTAAAAAAACTTCCATTTCATTTTCTAGCTTTGTTTAGTTGATATTGTTAGAAAACTTGCGCTACAAGGTAACAGTTCCGCTTTCAGATTCCTGCCAGTATTTGCATCCAAATTGCTTTCGTATCCTCCTTACACTATTCTGTGTAGCTCGATATTATTAATCAAAGCTTATTAAAATAAAATTTTGAACAAACACTTAAAGTCTCTATAACTAACGACTATAAAATTGTCATTAGAAACAAATTGTGCACAATTTTGTCTCTTGCGATACAGACGCTTTTTTGTGTTATTAGTGATTGTGTTAACTTGTGATCGTGGTGGCAAATTACACATCCGAATTACAAAGCACCTGCAAATGCGGACATGATCCTAATTTACGGAGAATGTCGTCAAAATGCCGCCCTTGCGATAAGAACATATCGCAAGAGAAATGGTGATTCAAGACAACGCCCTCCTAATTCTCGCACTATTGTAAGAGCTCTTCAGCCCATTCATGAAAACCGGTCAGTGGATCCTAGGTCTCAACGTCTTGATCGGCCGCCTACAAGACAAAACTCAATACAGTTAATATATATCTATATATATATATATATATATATATATATATATATATATATATATATATATATATATATATATATATATATATAAAGCGCGAAAATCGGCACCCATTCAAGTTTATAAAGTACATGCTCTGCAATCGCGTTATAAATTAATAACAGTGAATTATTGTCAGTGGTTACTGAGTAAAATTGAAGAAGACTGATAGAAGACTGACAAAAGCACGTTCACCAGAAACGGCATATTGCATGCGCGTTTAACATGAGTCAGCCCATCAGTATCATTAGATTTTTGGTAAATGTTTGTGCAGCTATTCACGGTGGCAACATCACCGGACCCATGTTCATTGATAGGGATTTGAACGGAGAAAGGTGTGTTAAACTACTAAATTATACGATGTCACAATACACAATCATCCTAAACGTCCATCGATACCAACGCATATGGTACCAATTAGATGGTGCGCCAGCACACTCGGTAACAACAGCCAAGTAGTGGCTAAATGACACGTTTGGTGCACAAAAAATGTCTCGATCAATCTATTGCGCACCAAATGCGTAATTTTTTTCCTGGGGGTGCATCAAAGACGATGTGTATGCGGAGAACGTGGATTTATTGGAACAATTAGGCTATCGAATAATTAATGCGTTTAAAAATTGAGGGAAATGGCTGTAAGTGAAAATTTATTTGCAAATGTGCAGGAAATCATGAAACGCCGTTTAGCTCTTTGTATCCGCCAACACGGTAGTCTTATTAAAAATAAGAAAATTTGAAATAAAGGCAAATTAGAGCAGCGATTAGTGATGACAGTTAACAAGTAGTAACAAGAGAAGGTGATATGATGAGTGTATGTTTAAACATTACCACTTGCGCCCTGCCGACGCCGCTCAGTTTCTTTGATAATAATAAACCGTCAAAGAATCGGACCGATTACGAGTAGGTAGAAGACGCGCTGATTGTAAAAATAGAATAATAGGCTATCTTCTAAGAAATGTACCGAATGCCGCTAATATGCGCTTGCCTGGCACGTGCCAGTGCGGACTCGTACGCACGAGTCATAGCACGCACACAGCGACACTTGATAAGTCTGAAAGGTCTGACTGAGTCGGGGCCGACCAACGTCATCACCTTTATTTGAGACTTCGTTGACTTCATCATCATCATCATTACAGCCTTTCACAAGTCCACTGCTGAACATAGGCCTCCCCCAAGTAATGCCACAAAGCACGGTCCTGAGCCACCTGCATCCATCGACTTCCTGCATGTCTTACCAGGTCGTCACTCCATCTAGTGGGGGGTCGCCCTACACTACGCCTACCGGTACGAGGCTGCCACTCGAGAACCTTTCTTCCCCATCGGTTATCGGTTCTTCGAGCTATATGGCCGGCCCATTGCCACTTCAGCTTACTAATCCGTTGGGCTATGTCGGTCACTCTGGTTTTACTGCGGATATCCTCATTTCTGAGTCTATCACGCAGAGAAACTCCGAGCATAGCCCTCTCCATAGCTCGCTGAGCGACCTTAAGCGTCCTCATACGGCCAGCAGTGAAGGACCACGTCTCAGATCCGTAAGTCATCACTGGCAACACGCACTGGTTGTACAATCTAGTTTTTAGAGATTGAGGTATACCTGACGAGAAGATATGTCGTAATTTCCCGAACGCTGCCCAGCCGAGTTGAATCCGTCGATTGACCTCTCGGTCGAAGTTGGACTTACCTAGTCGGACTATTTGTCCCAGGTAAACGTACTCGTCAACAACTTCGAGCATAGTGCTCCCAACAACTACCGGCATAGGTGTGACATGGACATTGAACATGATCTTTGTTTTGTCCATGTTCATCTTAAGACCTATCCGTTGGGAGGCACTATTGAGGTCATTGAGCATAGTGCTTAAGTCCTCCAGCGATTCTGCCATAAGGACTATATCGTCGGCAAATCGAAGGTGAGTGATGTACTCGCCATTGATGTCAATACCGTATCCTTTCCAGTCCAGTAGCTTGAAAACGTCTTCCAATGCAGTGGTGAAGAGTTTCGGGGATATAACGTCACCCTGTCTTACACCTCTCTGCAGTTGGATAGGTTTCGAGCTCTGGTTCTGTACTCGGATAGCCATCGTAGCCCTACTGTACAAACACTTCAGCACTTCGATATACCGACAGTCAACTTGGCACCGCTGAAGGGACTGTAGCACCGCCCAAATTTCGACGGAATCAAAGGCTTTCTCATAGTCCACATACGCCAGGCAAAGTGGCAGATTGTACTCTTCAGTCTTCTGTACAATCTGCCGCAGGGTATGTATGTGGTCTATGGTACTGAAGCCTTTTCGGAAACCGGCTTGTTCGGGAGGCTGGAAGTCGTCAAGTCTGCGTGCGAGACGATTCGTAATGACTCTCGAAAACAGCACGTAGACGCGGCTCAGAAGGGAAATCGGTCTGTAGTTCTTTAAGAGAGCGTTGTCGCCTTTCTTAAAGAACAAGACCACCGCACTTCTGCTCCACGCCTCTGGAGTAGTGCCACCATGGAGGACGGAATTGAAGAGCTTCTGAAGGACTACAAGTACCGGTGTTCCACCCGCTTTCAGAAGCTCCGCTGTAATTCCATCCTCGCCTGGGGCCCTGCCGTTTTTAAGGTGCTGGAGAGCCATTCTAATCTCGCTTAGACTGACGTCCGGGATATCATCGGAATAGTGTCGGATAAGACTTGCTCTTGGATCGTTACTCACACTTGCGTGTGGCTCCAACGATGATGTGTACAGCTGCCCATAGAACCTCTCAATCTCACTCAAAATCTCAGGTGTCCCGGAAACGATGTTGCCACACTCAGTCTTCAGCTTTGACAGTTGGCTCTTTCTGGCAGACAGATCTCTGGCAAAGACTTTGGAGCCCTGGTTCCGCTCGATCGCTTCTTTAATACGAGAAGTATTAAAGTTGCGCAAGTCTCGCCGCATGCATTTGGAGATCTGTCTGTTCAGTTGCCTGTATGCTGTCAAATCTGTTGACGATTGCAGCCTCATCTCCCGTCTAACAGCCATGAGATTAAGAGTGTGATCGGAGAGTTTTTGTGTTCTTCTGCGGCGGGTCTTGCAGAACTTAGCTCCGACCGCATGGACAGTTTCCACGAGCTTGTCGTTCATATCGTCCACTGCATTGCAATCTTCTAGGCACTGGAAGCGGTTACGTAATTCGAGCTGAAAGGTTTCGGGATTCTGGATTAGAGCACGAGGGGGACGAAGCGTTGACTTCATTAGACGAGACCTCTCCAACTTAACGTTTAGGTTCAGTGTGCCTCTAACCATTCGGTGATCGCTGCCAGTTTTCACCCTTGCGATCACTGAGACATCACTGAACAGTTGGCGTCTGGTCGTCATAATGAAGTCAATCTCATTTTTTGTCGAACCGTCGGGGCTCGACCAGGTCCACTTCCTGTGGGGCCGCTTCTGGAAGAAAGAGTTCATCATAAAGAGTCCCTCTTTCTCCATAAAGTCGGCCAGCTGCTGGCCCCTTCGGTTCCGTTGCCCTACTCCAAATTTCTCTACCCTCAGCTCACCGCTTTCTCTTGTGCCTAGTTTTGCGTTGAAGTCTCCCATCAACACCGTGTAGTGGGTTTTGGAGGAATGTGTGGCTCTGGAAATATCCTCATACATTTCCTCCACCTCCTCATCGGGGTGTGCCGAGGTTGGTGCGTAAACCTGAATGACCTTCAGCGAATACCGTTTGGTGATTCTGAGTATCAGGTACGCGACCCTCGTCGACACACTCCCAATCTTTACAACGTTGTTGACGAGAGACTTGTGGACGATAAATCCGACACCTCCTTGAGACAGATGGTCGCCCTCCCGGTGATAGAACAAGTTGCCGGACTCGAGGATTGCCGTGTCCTCCCCCTCTCTTCGGACCTCGGATAATCCAATAATATGCCAGCGCAACTTGTCTACCTCTTCTTCCAGCTCCAGTATCTTCTCGTCAGTCCTCAGGGTGCGTGCGTTATATGTTGCCAGGTCGAGTCGTCGTAGGTGGCAACCGAACCTCCACCGGAGATTCTTAGCACCCCCTGCCCCGCCGTTACCATGGTCGCCACCGTAGCCAGGAATAGCGGGGCCGCCGGGGACTGGGGGCCGTCTTTTTGTGTATTTGTTCATTGGGGGGTATTTGCCGTAGTTGCCACGCTTGGCGAGCGGGTTGGCAACCGCAGTTTTTTATTACGTCACAGTTGTTATCAGGAAGATGCTGCTGCCCATCTCCTGCCTGTCTCCCTCTGTCGCCTCTTACGACACCCACGGGAAGATATGGGGTAGTGGATATTCTTAACCGCCACTACACGGCAATTTCGTTGACTTAATAAAATATAATTTTATTATAGACTTAATAAAATATATATAATAATAAAATATAATATAATAAAATTTTGCTAGCAGTCTTTTTTCGTTTTAGTTTTTATTTTTGTAAAATAAATTAATACATGACTTTGTTTAAGTAAATTAGCTTTTATTAATAGGTTATATTACTCTATTTATACACAAATGTAAGTAAGTACATTAATTATCATATCACATAACATCAAAGAGCAATGGCAGAGAGCCGTGGAAGCTCAGATGGTTAACGCTCGCTGTAAATATAACGGAATGCGAGTAACCCATGTTCGACCCCCCGGCATCAATGAAATTGTTAATTGCAATTTTTGGTGCTGATTTACCACGTGCTCGGTGGTGAAGGAAACATTGTAAGGAAACCTTGTCTGAGAAATAAGCAAAAAAAAATTCGAGGACACGTGAAGTTCGCCAACACGCATAGGGGCAGTGCGGCGGACACTTCCTTGCCCTAAAACCCTCTCAGAAATGAGGGGAGGCCTGTGCCCAGCTGTGGGACTTATATAGGCTATAACTTTACTTTGACTTATAACATCAAATTAATTTTAAATATTATATCCAGCCAGATTTAACCACATGCTCAGTATTAGTTTACTCGTATTTTAGATTGGCATTACTTGTAATGTAAAGCTGAATTTTTTTTTTGACAAACAACAACCTTTGGGAGGAAACTAAAGAAAGGATTAACATATTTAACGCTTAGGTACGTTTCCGTATGTATTATGTTTGTAAATATTATAACTATTTATAAAACTGAATGAGACTTAGCTGTTAAATAAAAAGAAAGTGGCAACCCTGCAAGAGTGGACATTTAAGTCTCGTGTGGCGCGCGAGTTGTCCTACTATTCTGTTTTTACTATGACGCGTTGCGCAGTTGCCAGCGCGTGCAACGAGGCGTTGCCGATCCAAGTTAACTTGGTAAGTAATTTCATGCATGAATTTTTGCAAGGGTGATCCCAATTTTAGTTACTTTTTTATTGTTTAGTTTATTTAAAGAGTTGTGTACGAGAGTGTAAATAATGGGCAATAGCTCTACCCGTGTCTTAAATTAAAGTCACCATTGTAGTGCCAGGCTGTAGATATCTATTGTGTGCTATCGGCGATGACACAGACACAATGGGCTGCCAGCTTTTGCTCGTTTTACTATAAGGTTTGCAAACAATTGAGTTAGAGGTAGGCCGCCGACTTTAGTCACATAATTGAAAAAGTTTTGTATTTATGTCCCTGATCAGTGCTGTTTTATACTTATCACCGACATTAATGCACAAAGCTTGGTTGTGCATTCAGGAGGTATCTCTACTGATTTCATCATCGACTTATCTGATTACTTGAAAATTAACGAGACTGTCCTTGATCTGAGATCATATAGTAACACCGATTATAAGGAACAATAAGGGCAAAGAAATCGCAACTTCATCATCGGTGGCGGTACCATTACCATCATCAAGATTACTTGTTGCCTATACGTATTATGTAAATTACACGGCCGTGTCCACGACCCAGCCACTGTAACATACTCGTAGTCGAACGCGTAGTTGCAGTGAGAGAATTTGCCTTATTTAGTCCTATGGATTTCGCCAGAAGCGACAGAGGAAAACAAATTATTAGGCGGGTAGCAGTCTTCCCATTAACAACTAAAAATAAAATAAAACCATTGTTGCTTATCCGCCTGGCAAGCGTAATAGCTACGGCATAGCTTCTTGCTGTGAGGGAATCTGTGGAGAGGCCTATGGTCAGCAGTGGACTTTTGATAGGCTGTAATTAATGAATGAAGAAAATACCAGTTTTCTTTTATTGTAATAATTTTTAACATTTTTCCAAATAGTTAAGCCAAAAATTAATTAGACGCAATATTTGCAAACGCGGATGTTAAAGAGGGATAATCCAGCAATCAACCCTCAGGAATCATCACACTTGCTTTTAAATTATATATTCCGATGGGACATTTAAACTTGGCACATTAATTAAGAACCGACCCTTATTTTGAACAACAAATCATACGTATATGTAGCATTGATTAATCATATTTTGAAAGGGGGCTTAACCCAACGTGGAAGTTATGAAATTGACCCTGGCCTAAAATAACTTAATAATTAAATTCAAATAATTGTTGTAAATTTACTATAATATTTCATGTGACCTAGAAGGTCTATTGTGATCGCTGCTATATTTCACGGCTAGTCCCTATGTATTCAATGAATAGAAGCAGTTGCTTAGCTGTGGGCAATTTCACTTCTTCTGGGAAGAGTACATAGTTTCCCAGATGAGTGTTACGTTTGCGCATTAAGGGTCCGCAATCAGTTAGGATGTGTAGAGGCGTTTTTTCCGTTATGGAACAGAACCGACACATCCTTGAGTTGCTTAGTCCCAGGATGGACATTTGCTTTTTAAGACAACAGTGTCCGGTTAGGGCTCTTGCCAGAATGCACAATTTATTTTTACTTAATCTCAGAGCTTCTGAAGCGAATTTACCATCAAAAGCCCGGATTAAGGTTTTAGAATGTTTTAAGCGCAGTATTAGGGACCAGATCTTAAGTGATTTATTGTGATAAAGAGTTTCAAGGGTCAATCGGGCTAGGCTTCTTGAGATTCCACAAAATGGCTCAGGTCCAAATTGTGTGCACTTTGAGCCATCCCGTTCAAGTTTATCGGCAAATTCGTTGCCTACAATACCCTCGTGACCCAGAACCCATCTTACAACGACCCTGTTGTTACGTCCCAGGGCATTTAAACGATTCACGCAGTCTCCAACTAGTTTCGAGTTCACTAAGTTTGACTTCAGCTATAGGAGTGCTGCTTGACTATCAGAGTTTATGTAAATTATATAGTTGACGTAGTGTTTATGCAGATTGATTTCCGCACACCGAAGTATGGCGAAAATTTCTGCCTGGAACATAGAGGTGTATCTACCCAAATTCATGCTAAGTTTGAATTTGGGGCGTTCCCTGTAAATTCCAAAGCCTACGTCGAGGCCCCTTTTAGATCCATCGGTATACCATATGAAGCAACCGACTTCACAGATAACCTGGCAATTCAGCCATTCTTCTCTGGAAGGTAGAATTACCTACTACCTACTCCTCAGGCAATGCAGAGATAATAAAACCACATATAATTAGCAAATAATTTTTTTTTTCAAAAAAAATATTTCTATACGCTTGGATACTGATGCTGATAACGCACTTAGCGGGAACCATATTGGTGGAGCCACGTGTTTAAGGCTGCCGAAGTCTAGTTCCCCGGTCGAACCTTAAACCTATTACGCGAGATATTAACTAAAGTGGACTGTATATGCGGTTGCTTCTACGCTTACGTAAAGGCGACTACTATAGCATGCGGTATAATGCACTCGCTCTTCCCTAAAACTAAACTATTATTGTGCCAAATCGCTGAAAAGGAATCCTGCCTTATTAGGAGAACAACAAAATTGGAGCGGGTTAAACTATGTAAGGCAGGAGCTAAATTAAGGAATGTTGACTCACCGGGGTTTCTTCTATCCTGTTGAGCACTATAGCTGCAACTTCTGGAACTTCTGGAACACTCCGGGGCAAGGCGGTGCGCGACTATATCTCACACGATGTGAGGCGGGTCTCCTGGAGCTCGACTGCTTCCAGGCTAAAGCGGTTTCTACTAGCGGTGTGGTTTCAGCGACGACTGCGGTGGAAAAGAGCTGTTGTTCCAATGACGACTGCGGTGGAAAGAGCTGTTGTTCCAATGACGACTGCGGTGGAAAGAGGACGCGCAACGTTCGCGCGTGCCTTATATGTCCTCGGCCCCGATGATTACGTGACATTCTAGAATCATCTTCTTGCCCCTCCCACCCCACCACCCCGATGTGTCGATGGAGGATCGAGGAGGGTATGAATGATATCGTTTTTCGGAAACGAACAAGCGGCTTGGCACCTCTACCGTCAAATATAATAATCCAATGGTTTTTTCCGCGCAACCATCTCCCCCGCCCTTGAAGGATTTCCTTCAAAATTAACTAATACAACTAGAGCTAAGATCAACTAACAAATTAACTAACTAACGCTAGGATTACTTAAATTCAACTACAATTTAATCTAGAAAGCTAATTTAAATTATGAAAGAGGCAGGGGGCACAAACGGACACCCGGACGCAAGTAAGACCCAACCGTGGTCTTAACGCGAGCTATCCTAACTACTCCGTCGGAACCGGGAAAGACCTCTTCGACAATTCCTAACGGCCAGTGGAGAGGCGGCGTATTCTCTTTGGTGAGCACAACTACAGTTCCTACAGCTAAAGGCTCAGTTGCTGTGTTCCATTTTTGCCGAGACTGCAAAGTATGCAAGTATTTCATCCTCCATCGTTTCCAAAACGATTGCACTAACCGATCTAATAATTTGTGGCGTGCGGAAATGCTAAGTCTGTTCTCATCCATATCTGCGGCTGGCAAATACTTTATAGGCGTTAAATTCAAAAAATGTGCTGGAGTTAGAGCCAGCGGTTCCGAGGGGTCACTAGACAACGTACGACAAAGTGGGCGACTATTCATTACGCATTCAATTTGAGCGAGCACCGTACTTAGCTCTTCGAAGGACAAAATTTGATCTCCTATTACTCGGTATAAATGACTCTTTAGACTCTTGATATTAGTCTCCCAATTGCCCCCAAAATGACTCGCGGCTGGGACGTTCAGAGACCACTCAATGCGGTTCTCGGCTAGAATGTGAGCGAACTCCGAATTATAATACTTGCTAGCTAAGAGCTCATGTAGTTCCGATAGAATACGTTTTGCACCGACGTAGTTCTTACCGTTATCCGAATACAATTTACTTAGAGGGCCTCTGCGGGATAGAAATCTTTTAAATGCACCCATAAAGCCTGCTGTGCTTAGATCACCAACGAGTTCTATATGCACCGCTCGAGTAGTTAGACATACGAAAATGCAGACGTAAGCCTTTGTGGATCTTATACCACGCCCGCGAGTGAGCGTGACCTTAAACGGACCAGCGAAATCAGACCCGGTGTGCGTGAAGGGCTTTACTGATTGTATTACTCTACAAGATCTAAGTTTCGCCATTTCCGGAAATGACGGCTTGGGGCGTGCCCGAAAGCAAGCTATACATCTGTGCACCCGATTGCGTATTAAACTACGTGCAGAAAGAATCCAATAATTCTGACGCAAAATCGACATCAACAAGTCGGGGCCAGCGTGCGAGTTCAATTTATGATGGTAGTCGACTAATAAGTTCATGATATGGTCTTTACGCGGTAAAACAATAGGGTGCCGTTGGTCGAAACTCAATTGCGAGTTGGACAAGCGTCCACCTACCCTTACAATCCCATCCTGTAAAAATGGCTTAAGGCGTTGAAAGGCGCGACTACAAGCTCTATTCGATTGTAATCTTCTAATTTCTTCAGAGAAGTGCGCACGTTGAAGTTCACGTAATACTAGCGACTCGGCATAGTTGTAATTGGATGCTAAGACATACGAACGTCACGGTAACAGCTTCGCGAACCGACAAACGTAAATTACGCTACGCAATAATTTCGACCAAGAGGACAAGCGGTTCGCCAAAGCAATGATTGGAGAAACCTCGCTCGAAACGTTCGCCACTAGAGCGTGTCTCTTTTCTTCCGGCGGTTGTGACACTGACGAAGGTTCGAAGTCGGTTATTGGCAATTGCGAGGGATCCAAGTGAACCCAAGCAGGTCCGTGGAACCAAAGCGGGTGGTCCATTATTTGCATCGGGGTGAGTCCACGGGATAGACAATCGGCGGGGTTTTCCGTACCGGACACGTGATAAAAGTTCCGCGTTTCTAACTCGTCTTGTATCTTGGCCACTCGGTTCGCAACAAACGTATCCCAACGGTGGGGTGAAGAATGAACCCAGCATAAGGCGACGGTGGAGTCGGAAAAGGCAAATATCCTTTCTATGTGAACTCTATCCCTACATGCGCTGATAACTGCGGTAATAAGCTTGGTGAGTACTAATATTGCGCAAAGCTCTAAGCGCGCCACAGAGACAACCTTACGGGGGGAGACTCTCGACTTAGAACTAATGAGGCTAATCGAATTTCTACCATTATTCTGGACGTGGAAATATACAACGCCCCCGTAAGCCTTCTCGCTGGCGTCTGCAAACCCAACGACTGTTATGGCGCTACTTCTATCTACGTTGATATGACGCGGTATTTTAATTTCTCTTAATAAAGGAAGTTCCTCTCTAAAGCGCTGCCACAATCGAACAATGCTGTCAGGCGGAGAGTCATCCCAGTCGCATTCCAATAACCAAAGTTGTTTAATTAAAAGCTTAGCGTATAATACCACCGGAGCTACGAAACCCATGACGTCCCATAATCTAGCAACGCATGACAGTATTGTGCGCTTTGTGCATTTCTCTACGGGCGGATTTACCTTAAGGCTAAACACGTCGGACTCTGGTGACCAACACAGACCGAGCACCTTGTGTGTATCAGAATCGTCGAATTCCTTTATCGCCGAAAGACGGTGTGATAGTGGGATTGTATCCAAAACCGGACGCGAATTACTAGTCTACTTCACAAGATCGAATTGACCCGATTTCATGAGCCTTATAACCTCGGCGGTGGTTAGGGTTGCCTCCTCCACGCTATCGACCGAGTACACAAAGTCATCCATATATAATCCGCTCTCAATTGCCCTCTTAGCTTTAGGATAAGAGGGACCTTCATCGTGAGCGAGCTGTCTCACCGTGCGTAACGCATGAAATGGGCTCGACTTTAAACCAAAACAAACGCGGTTAAATTCAAACACCATTAAAGGTTCCTTTGGGTTGAAACGATATAAAATGCGTTGGAATCTACGGTCGCATTCACGGACCCCTATGCAAAGAAACATTTGACGAATATCGGCGGATAGTGCTATACTAAACAAACGAAAATTGACAATTATATTAAATAAACTGCCCTGTAAATTTTGCCCACTATAGAGGATATCGTTAAGCGACAGGTGAGTGCTAGTTTTAGCACTAGCGTCGAGCACTACACGTAACTTAGATGTAAGTTTGTCCTCTCTAATGACTCCGTGGTGTGGTATGAAATACGACGGTGTGTCTTCGTAGTTATCTAATTTCGAAGCCACAAGTGATATGTAACCTTCTCTTATATATTCGTTAATGACGCCGTCGTAAGCTTCTTTTAACTGGGTTGAAGCGAGCATCCTACGCTCCAAGCTGTAGAAACGTTTTTCCGCCATTTGACGCGAATCGCCGAGAGATAAAACATCTCCTTTAAAGGGTAGCGCTACACTATATCTACCGTCGCGATCACGAATGGTCGTGCGGACGTAAATTTCCTCGCATAACCTGTCATCTGAGCTAGCCATGGGTGGGACGTTCACCTCCTCCATCTCCCAAAATTTGCGGACTAACGACTCGAGCGGTTCGACAGCCATACCACAATAAGAGGTTGCCGAAATACTACCTATGATGGGGGCGGAGCCAAGGATCACATAGCCCAATACGGTTTCCAGCGCGTAAGGCGCGGTATGCGAAGAGTTGCCCCTGACCTTATTGTTTAACAAAAGATAAGGGAAAAGCGATGCTCCAATGAGCATGTCTATGTTTCCAGGAACGGCGTAAGTGTCGTCCGCCAGAGTCAAATTCTTAAATTCAATCATTGCCGAGGTGTCAACCGAAACGGTTGGCAACCGTTCAGTGACCCTATCTAATACTAGTGCATTTATATCAAAGTTAACATTACGATCTATCCGAGAATAAAATTTTAAATTTATATATCCCTGTGTCGATTTACTAGTGCCTCCGATGCCTTTAATTACAGGACATGAAAGTGACCTATTTATTACTAAGCCTAAGCGCCGACAACATTGTCGCGTTATAAAGCTATTTTGGGCTCCGCTGTCCAGCAGTGCACGGACGCTTTGTTCGTTTCCACGCGAATCCCTAACCAAAATACGTGCCGTACCCAGTAACACGGTTGAAGGAGGTTGTGCTCCCATATTTGCCAATGAGCACAGAGCGACATCACCAGGTCGACCGCTAGAATCGTTGACCTTAGTAGGGGCGAATTCCTTATCCGCTTTACTTGACGCCGCTATATTGCTATTTTCAAAATGTAATAGCGTGTGATGTTTCCTGGCGCACTTGCTACATACGGAACTCGAATTGCATTTTGCAACTAAATGCTTATCGCTTAAGCAGTTCAAACATAGGTTGTTTGTCTTTACTAATTTATAACGCTCGCTTGGTGAATATTTACGAAAAGTCGCACAATTATATAAATTACCGTGTCTATCTTTACATACTAAACAAGTATGCTGGAGTGATGTTGGCGTAGCGGTTACGTAAGTTAACGACCCTGCTATTTTAGATGGTTGAGTCTGTCTACGGTCGACGCACCTTTTATTCTCCTGTTTAACGTTCGGAGAGCGCTGCATCACCTTTATTTGATCTCGCACGAACGATGCTAATGAATGAAAGGAAGGCATCTCCGAGCTACGATGCTCCATTTCAAACGCACGCACGGTGTCGGGGTCCAACTTCTTCAGTGCAATATGGAGAAACACCACGTCCATAAGATCATTAAATTTCAAATTCTTAAGTGCAGCCACCGATGCCACAAATTTATATAGAAATTGCTCTAAGCCGTTGATGTTCGCGGATGATATAGGCTTAAGATCGAATATCTGGTTCAAATATTCGGAAGCTAACATTCTCCTATCTTCATATTTAGTTTTAAGCGTTTCGAATATTAATAAGTAATTGTTTGCTGTAGGTGTAAAACCAGAGCAGATCGACTGTGCCCTGCCACTAAGTTTACTGATTAAGTAATATAATTTTTCGGCGTCCGATAACGATGGGTTATTGTGTATATTGTTTTGAAAACTACTGAATAAGAAGGGCCACATCTTAATATCACCATTAAATACCGGAATATCTATTGGCGGCAACCTAATCGAGTCGCTTGGACGTACCTGTTTTTCCGGCTTTGCTTCGTTTTGAGATAGTAGGGATCTCGCAATTCTTTTCACGCGACACAACATATCTTCGAATGCCAGCAGCGGTTGGTAGTTCACTATGTATTTCGGGTCGATTTGTAATTCCAAATGATTAATTTGGTCCAATATTTTTTCGTAATCTATTCGTAGAGAATCTATCGTTTCGATTTCAGTCAAAAAGGTTTCCCGCACTGCTTCTATATGAATGTTTTTTATATAATCACTTATATTCTGCATACGCGAAAAGAGTATGTCCCTCTTGGCATAAAGCGTTTTAATTTTGATTTCACTTCCACTAACTGCCATTTTGAACTATTATAATAAAGTTATATCAATCACAATTAATCTCACAACGCACAAACAATAAAGGATGGACACTCGGTATGCCGTATTACGTAATTAAATCGAACACCTGCGCAGCGAGTCGAGGTGACGCGTCATTTGCACTCAATAATTTTATCAAGATTGTGGGTAAGCGTATCAAAGGGTTCCTATTACACTGTTTCAATTATTTAATAGGCTTTAAATTTAATCAAATACGAGCGCTATAAAACGAATAATTCTGTTTGCGAGTACCTAATCAAATTTTAAATTTAAACGAACACTATTTAAGTCTATTCTATAAATTAGAGTGCATTATCTAATTAATTAATTCAACAATTCGACCAAAATCCTGCTCGAAGTGACCATAAAATGGTGGAGCCACGTGTTTAAGGCTGCCGAAGTCTAGTTCCCCGGTCGAACCTTAAACCTATTACGCGAGATATTAACTAAAGTGGACTGTATATGCGGTTGCTTCTACGCTTACGTAAAGGCGACTACTATAGCATGCGGTATAATGCACTCGCTCTTCCCTAAAACTAAACTATTATTGTGCCAAATCGCTGAAAAGGAATCCTGCCTTATTAGGAGAACAACAAAATTGGAGCGGGTTAAACTATGTAAGGCAGGAGCTAAATTAAGGAATGTTGACTCACCTGGGTTTCTTCTATCCTGTTGAGCACTATAGCTGCAACTTCTGGAACACTCCGGGGCGAGGCGGTGCGCGACTATATCTCACACGATGTGAGGCGGGTCTCCTGGAGCTCGACTGCTTCCAGGCTAAAGCGGTTTCTACTAGCGGTGTGGTTTCAGCGACGACTGCGGTGGAAAAGAGCTGTTGTTCCAATGACGACTGCGGTGGAAAGAGCTGTTGTTCCAATGACGACTGCGGTGGAAAGAGGACGCGCAACGGTCGCGCGTGCCTTATATGTCCTCGGCCCCGATGATTACGTGACATTCTAGAATCATCTTCTTGCCCCTCCCACCCCACCACCCCGATGTGTCGATGGAGGATCGAGGAGGGTATGAATGATATCGTTTTTCGGAAAGGAACAAGCGGCTTGGCACCTTTACCGTCAAATATAATAATCCAATGGTTTTTTCCGCGCAACCACATATTATAAAATAAAATAAATGGAAAATATATTATAATGAAAAACATATCTATGATGATCAAATATCTTGCAACATTCAGACAGATAATAAGCAAACTTCTAAAAATAGATCATTTCAGATTTTAGCTGACACTACAAGAAAGAGGAAACTATCACTTGAACTTCAAGAAGCAAAGAAACATAAACAATACGATTTAGATGGTTGTAACTTATGAAGACGTTTTAAATTGTGTGATAATTATTTAATCAAAGGGCACAGCAAATTGTTTAAGAACAATAATATATATATATATATATATATATATATATATATATATATATATATATATATATATATATATATATATATATATATATATATATATATATATATGAAAAATCTTAACTATATTATTAAAAGCTAAGCTTTTTTTATTTAATTTTATCGTCCTGTGCAAACCCTATCAAAATAGATAAACATTTTGACAGCTCCTTAGCAGCATTGCATCTGTACGGTTTATTTACTCATGTGCTAAAATTAAAATGAAGTTTGTTTATGTAAAATGTGATTGAATATGTTGTATTTATTTTTTGAATATTTTTATGTTTGGGTGTTGTAGTATAGTTGTTGCACGAATGGGTCGGCTCGACCGGGGAAGGACCACGCTCTTACAGAATATCAACTTAAAATAGCTGCTAAATGCTGCTGTGTTTCGTATGGTCAGCGTAGAAAACTGCAGATCCTATTTGCTGGAAACGAGACGTTCCATCCTTGTCCTCAGAGGTGACAACGCTTCTGCGTTTTATTGTTAATTGAGTATAGATCTAGTTGTCTATGGGACGACGCATCTCTTTACCTTCGGGTAGACCGTGTGGTCGTGTGTCACCTATATTCTGTAAAAAAAAAACATCATTTTCCCCGTTGCATCCATCGATACAACAATGTAAAAAACAAATAAGCTTTACCTAAATATTATAACTTGTATGAACGGAATATGAGACAATGAAAGAAATGTAATGTTACATTGATGATATAATATGAGTGATCAAAGATAAGAAATAGAGGGGAGCGAGCATAAAGCATAGTTGGCAATAGACGAATAAAACGTGATAATTTACTTACTTTTTGGTAAAACAAGTCTTCCTATTATAGTGCTGTATTTTATGCATAAGACAGTCAGGAAGTAATGGCGTACGATGGGTGTAACGGAGATATTTTTTTGTTTTGTCAAATATTCTTGTGTATCAAAAATATATGTAAATGCAATGAGAACGAAGTTAACATAAGTTATTATTGGGAAATGCAGAATTATATCTGTTAAGCAAATAAATGCAATGACTTAATTTAAGTTAATGTTATAGTAATCCAGTCCGTAACTTTATAGTCTTTTTAACCAACAGTATTAAAATTTTTGCCAGTTTTAATTTTCTAAAAGCTAATAGGTCAATAAGGACTTTTAATTATTTGATAAGAATAGTTACCACAGGAATATATTTATTTTTATTAATACAAAATGTAGTATGTAGTTTTAACGTAATAGAACCATACTGCTGCCTCTCTTATGGTTGTACCACGAATGGGTTACCTCAACGAGGATTGGACCACGCTCTCACAGAATGCCAGCGTAAAATGGCAGCTAGCTTTGCTATGTTTCTTATGATGAGTGTAAAGATACAGCGACCCTTTTTACTGAAAACGAGGCATTCCATCTTAGTCCTCAGGAGTGACAACGCATCTGCATTATGATTTTTAACCTAGGATAAATGTAGATGTATATGGGCAACAGCATTAAATTACCAATAGGTGGACTGTGCGCTGCTTACGCAAAGAATTGGATTAGTTAGGGCTTCGTACATTTTTTATAGGATAAGGGTGAAAAAAATACACAATCCACCAGATGGTAAGTGGATGCTGTGACTCATAGACATCAACATTTAGCGAGATAAATATTCTATACAAATAAGTCCACAACGCTGACAGTTAAAATGTTTAATCTAATACACACAAGCAGCATATAATGTAAGAAAGTAGCCTACAAACATTTACCCTCAATTAAGATTAAAAATGTGGATTCGTTACTACTCCTGCACTAAGATGGGGTGCCTCGTTTCTAGTAAAAAATAGCTCCGTACACTCACTATACGAAACACAGGACCGGGCAAACGAGTATGAGGCTCACCTGGTGGTAAGTGACTACCGCCACCCATAAGCAACTGTAACACCAGGGGAATTGCATATGCAATGCCGGCCTTTCAGAAAGGAGTAAGCTCTTTTCTTAAAGGTTCCTAAGTCTTATCGGTCCGGAAAATTTACCTATGGTAAACGACTCAACAGAGAGGTCGTAGCAAAACTCCTAGTAAAACACACAGTGGGCTTCGCTATATCAAACTAACGCGTAATGCCTCCTGCTTGGACTCTAATGTCCCGATTATCTATGAGTTAAGTAGACTAGAAGACCTCCAGCTGATCTATCCCGGAAAAAGCCGTATTGGTGATCACTAACGAGCTAGTGGTTCACAAGGTACCTCATTATCTGGCAGTTTATAATGGATTTTACTATTTTAAGGAGCAATACTGTTTTAAAATAGTAAATTACATGATGGCAATAGGCCTGTAGTTGAACGGTCTGAGTGTTTGCCTTTTTTTAGGGATTAAGTGAACTAAAACTGTCTTCCGTGAATTTGAGACTATGCATTGGGAGTAGTAATACCGGAAAAGACGCGTTGAAACCTGCGCCACCTCGGAAACATAAGTCTTTAGCTCATCAAGCCTACTAGACTTGTTGATATTAGGGGAGAGGAGTGCTTTGCAAACCGATCGCTGTGTAAGTCGCAGATTCAGCATGGAGAACTCACACCGCACGATGGTCTGCGCTGAGTCATCCGTCCTCCATCGTCAAAAGTCGAGTTGGACGCAAAAACAAAGCCTAATAGGTAGGATTTCTTCTTTGCGGCGTGGACCAGTGAGTCTTCCTCACTGTGCAGGGATGGGAGGTATGGCTGACAAAAGTTCCATTCGTTTAGCTTTATTAAGTTTAACCAAGGAAACAAAAGCTGCTATTTCTCGCTGGTATTCTGTGTGAGCATAGTCCTACCCCAGTCGAGCCGACCCATTCGTGCTACAACCACGGTAAAGCTGCAGCGTGGTTCTACCACGTAAAAATACTATTTGCTTATATTGTTTTAAAGTTACAATGTAGTTTAGGAAATGTGGAAGCATTTATTTAAACATTAAAGCAAAATGTGAATATTCCTGAAAATATTTGGTACATATTATAGATAACAAACACCTACAAAGTTTCTCTAGGGAATGAGACTTGGAAATGTCAAAACTACAAATAATAGTTACTAAAGTCAATATTAATCAACTTCTTCAATCCATCAATTAGTAACTAATTAAAGCGTATTCCGTTATCTTAGATATTAGCAATACAAATCATACAACTATGTAGTTTAAGATGCTTGTAATAGCACAAAATCGCTTAGAATTTCATGTGTACGGGTAGCAAAGTATAAACAATCTTTACGCTCTCATAATTTTCCTAAACCAGTAGGCAATAACTCAATCAGTGTAAGTGTTTAGTCTATCTAACTATTATAACCTATAAGAGTTCACAGCTGAACATAGGCCTTCTCCATAGATTGCCTCATAGGAGGGATTTCGCCATAATTGACACGATTGGCGAGCGGGTTGTTAACCATCTATTCTGAGTTATTATTAGGAAGATGCTGCTGCCCATCATTCGTTTCTATCTCCTTTTGTCTCCTCTCACGACACCCACTGGATGAAACGAGGAAGTGGGAAGTTCTTATACCGCTAATACATGGTTAAATCCTGTAACATCCGCTGCCCGACAATGACTCATTCATTTCTCAGTTCGTTAATTTACTTAGGTGTAGTTCCTATACTTAATAGGAAATCAGAAATTTTTACGTTGATAAAATATTAATATGGAAATTTACGAATTTTTACAACATGTAACTCAGATTAATAGCCAGAAAATAACGATCAAAAAGCTGAAATGCTCATTGGATGGCCAAATATCTTGATGAACTGACAACAGATGAGGAGGAAAAGTTCTCAAGTTTAAGTCTCACACCGGTAAGCGAAGTGTAGGACGTCACTAGATGATGTGACTACCTGATAATTTGGGTACGTCATCGATACACCGTTAAAAACCAATTCTTCTGATTTTTTGCTGCCCTTTTTAATCAATTGGGAGTGAAAAATACCTTAATATCGTCAAAGTGATAGTTTTCCCTCCTCCTCAGAGAATACGAGATGCTAAGGGGACGAAATTTCAATTCAAAGTTATGAAAAAGTTTGCTCTGATGTTGTTTCGCTTGCATATCGCTCTCGAGACTTTACAGCAATTAATGAAAAGAGGCTTAGGGAAGAAGTTGAGTAGTGTAATCAATAATTGTCAGGTTATAATTTAAGGTCTACTCTTTGATGACGCTTGATCGGTCAAGAGGTGTTGATGAAGGTTTTTTTTATTATTAATTCATCAATCTTTATTTGCTAAAAATTATCCTAGTTATGTAATGTGCTATCAAATTTATATTATAAATATATACATCTAAATACGAAAACATTACACAAACATATCTGATGTACTTTGAATGCATTATTTAGACCGCAAGAATCACCGCATACTAAGCGTCATTAATAATGAATAATGGCAAATAGAACAAAATAGAATAATGGCTGCTTTTTGCATAATGCATAAGACTAAGACAAAACGATACAGAATTTTTTGTTAATTATGCCTTCCATGTACAGAATTTATTAACTTGTAGTCCTGAAACAGAAAAATAAACTTTTTTATTCAATATCGATTATAAATAATACTTATTGAAAGTCACTTTTTTTAATTTACCACTGGTTCTGAGCAAAACCTCTGTCTTGGGCAGAACTAGCAAGAAACCCAGCGAGACATTAAAAAAATGACAGCTTATAATCATATAACAATTTAAAAAAAAGCTTGGCAGCGTTCACCCTTCCCATGGGTTATATTTTATCATCCATAGAGGAGGATGGCCAAATTTCTATAGGAGGTGGACTTGACTTTTTTTTTCATGTCCCAAAACAAACTATAGTTAGATTGGTTTATTTTTATGTTGCAAACACAATCACGTTTAAAAATAATATCTAAATAGCCACGATTTTTATAATAACGTCAACAATATTTTTAACGCTGAATCAAGAAATACCTTTTACTTTTTTTATTTATTGATCATTTCGTTAAAATAATATAACATTGGTATGTCAAAATTACAATCAATTCAAATTATATTAGATTACCTTAGATTATTATGTAGTCAATTGGTTTAGTGTTAATAATTTGCATTTAAAAGGAACTAAAAGTAAATATATGAAATTCGTAACTTCTAATGTCAAACATGTTAATACGAATGTAATTTTAAATGGGGAAGAACTGAGTCTTGTTGATACCACCACCTTGAAATCACACTAGACGCTAAGCTTCAATGGCTCCCCATATATCAAAACTAGCAGACTTAGTTATGCAGCATTTGCTGTAAAAAAGATTAGAACTCTAACCAGTGTTGAAACATCAAGAATAGCTTACTTTAGTTATTTCCATAGCATTATGTCGTATGGTATTTTGCTATGGGGACACGCGACTGACACTGAAATTATATTTATTTTACAGAAGAGAGCCATTAGAGCAATATATAATTTAAAACGAAAGGAGTCACTGAGACAAAAATTTAAGGAAATTAATATAATTAACTCTGGCCTCTCAATATATTTATGAAAATGTAATGTACGTACACAAGAACAAACGTAGTTTTGCAAAAATAAGTGATATTCATTCTGTAAATACTAGGAAAAGACACAAGCTATTAGTACCAGTTACTCGACTCCACCGAGTCAGTAATTCATTCTTGGGGCGATGTATACGCTTTTACAACAAAATCCCAGAAAATATACAAAATTTAGCATACGCAAAGTTCAAAAATTTTATTAAACTAAGTTTGTATAAAAAGGGTTATTATAATATTAAGGAATTTATGGATGTTAATAACCCCTAGGAAGGGTGATGACTACCAAGCTATTTCTAATTTGTCTTGTGTTATTAATTGTAAACATGATTGTAAGCTATTATTTAAAAAAAATAGTCCCGCTGGATTTCTTGCTGGTTCTTCCCAGCAAGAAATCCAGCGGCATCCAGCAATTTTTTTAGTTCAGTAAAAAATTTCGTTTTTAAGTTCGCGGAATGGGTAGGAATCAACTAATTACTATTATGAATATCGGTTTTTATTGTAATTAGATCCTTAGTCCT
Organism: Parnassius smintheus behrii; assembly: GCA_036936625.1. Classification (NCBI taxonomy): domain Eukaryota; kingdom Metazoa; phylum Arthropoda; class Insecta; order Lepidoptera; family Papilionidae; genus Parnassius; species Parnassius smintheus. The sequence goes on from JAUPFT010000012.1 coordinate 3,087,676, forward strand.
TGAGTTATCGTCAACCAAACAAGTCAATTGGGAAGAAATTGTGAAATATGCAGAAAATCGTGTTCCATGCCGTTATAAAATTTCTTACCAAACGCGGAAAATCAGTTCAGACTAGTATATTGGAAGAAATGTCATCTTGTCACGTTTACGGAGACTCTTGTCCAAGTAAAACTATGGTCTACTAGTGGCCTTTTCAAACAAGGCAGAGAGTCGCATGAATACGACCCACGATCAGGAAGGCCGATTGAGATGACCACATCGGAAATTATTCAAAAAGTCGAAAAATTTATATTAGAAGATGCCCTCCTAAAGAGAAAACAGCTCGTAGAAATTGGTTGGAGTATCAAATACAACCATTTTCAAAATTCTTCATTCGTTTTGGCATGACCAAAGACAGCGTAAGATGAGTGATTAGAATGCTCACGCCTTCTCAAAGGCAACAGCGCGTGGAGTATTCTCGCGTATTTTTGGACCTCTGCATGGAAGAGAAAGATGGAGTGTTGACTCGAATTGTTACTGATGACAAAACTTGGGTTTACCACTATGAACCTGAGTTCAAACAGGACTCTATGTAGTGGCACAAAAAAGACACACCACCACCCAAGAAACCTAAGGTGGCACAATCGGCTGGGAAAATCATGGCGACAGTCTTTTGGGACTCAGAAGGAATCCTATTGATTAATTATAAAGATAACGGTAACCGGAAATTACTACGCTTCAATCCTAGTACATTTGTAGGAAGCCAAAAAGGAGAAAAAGAGGGGAAAATTGACAGAAAGAATCCTTCTTCTGCACGACAACGTACCCGTTTAAAAGTGCCTTTGGGTTGGCTGGTGGGTTGGTGCCTAGGGATTGCATGCAAAAAAAAATTCCGCCATTAATTTATTTATCCTTAGTAGATTAGTACTTCCAGATGTTACGAATTCGTCATCCATGATGCCTTTTCAATAAAATTCAGAATAAAACTCAATAATTGTAATGAAAACTTGAAAAATTTCGAAATAACACAGTAAATTAGGTAGTTCTCTTAATCAGTGACACAGAACGCTAATACCCTTAGCATGAATCAGTGACGTCACGACAGTTTTTAATATGGCGGACAGCGTATTGCAGACTAAAGAAACAGGCGAAAAAAATTCTTAAAATTGAAATATAAAACTTACTATGCAATTTTATAAAAATAAATCAATATTTCTCTTTTACTTTTTACAAAATATATCATAAACATAAATTTTTTGATTTTTTTACATGGTGTAAAATACCCTATTTTATTATCTTATACCGTCATAACACGGCGGCCGTTATGACAAGTCATGCTTACATATAGTAAATAACAAAAAATGTTTGTATATTGGCGCATTCTTGGAGAGGTCAATGTCTAACACAGAATTAAAGACGTTAATATAATTATAATTTATTGTACATTATCCTCGTCTTCGTCTCGCGGTTAAATAAAAATATAAAAGAACTGTCTAATATTATGGCTTGTATTCCAGCTATATGAATATTCTTACGACTGCTATTAGATTTTTCAGCATTTTGCAACTTTGTCTGAATTTTTAGATGTAGCATATAAATATGATTTGCATTTCAAAACGTGTTTATCCACGGCAATGTGTTATGCTTCGATGAAAATTTGGTTGAAAAAAATCTTTTATTTTATGATGCAAAAAGAGATTTAGTTAACGGTGATATAAATAATCTTCAAATCTTTACTGTCGCTATATATTTTACTATGACCTCAACGGACTATATATTAGAGTTCTTTAAAATGACAGTAAATATATGTTAGTAAAATGATTATTTAAATGATTGGAATGTTGGAACAAGAGTTATATTTTAAAAGATTTAATAGTAACTGTTGGGAGAAAAGTAGTCTAATTGAAAGTTTCAAAGGTTTTAAAGGCCATTTTCGGATGAAATAACTTCAATAAACGTTAATAGTCTTTTGATGCAGTAGATAAACCTAATTCTGAAGATTACTTATACGGCTATATATATAAAAATATCGGAACTTATACACATTGTAAGAAATAAAATCAGTCCATTTGTTTTAACTCGATTGTAGCGGAGCAAAGCCACGGAATCCTAACGCTCCAAAGAACAAAGCTCATGTGAAAGCATTATTCTTATTTCCACCTAATATATTACTTGCTTCAGTTTCACAGGAACACTTTGTCATAATATGTAAACTTTCCTCGCTATTATTTTAAATATATTCAGCACTTGTCATCTTGTCGTGGCTTCTTCGTCTCTTAGTTTTTAGTTCTAAAATTATTTTTTGAACGCTTAATTATATAATATTAAATCATGCATTTTAAAACAAATAGATACAAATTTATAACGTCATATTATTTTCATTATTTTGTGACTAATACTTAAATTTTAGAGTATAATCTGCCACTTCGCTTGACATATGTGGACTACGAAAAAGCCTACCAGTCCCTTCAGTGGTGCCAAGTGGACTGTCGGTATATCGAAGTGCTGAAGTGTTTGTTCAGTAGGGCAACGATGGCTATCCGAGTAGAGAACCAGATTACGAAACTTATTCAACTGCAGAAATGTGTAAGACAGGGTGACGTTATATCCCCGAAACTCTTCACCGCTGCATTCAAAGATGTTTTCAAGCTACTGGACTGGAAAGGATACGGTATTATAATCCATGGTGAGTACATCATTCTCCTTTATTTGCCAACGATATAGTACGGCAGAATCTCTTGAGAACCTAAGCGTTATACTCAATGACTACAGTAGTGCCCCCCAACGGATATGTCTTAAGTTAAACATGGACAAAACAAAGATTACGGGTAACGTCCATGTCACACCTATGCAGGAAGTTGATACGAGCACTCCGCTCAAAGTTGTTGACGAGTATGTTTACCTAGGTCAAATAGTCCTATTAGGTAAGTCCAACTTCGACCGAGAGACCAATCGACAGATTCAACATGGCTGAGCAGCGTTTAAGAAATTATGACACATCTTTCGTTAGCTATATCTCAAAACCTAAAAACGAGACAGTACAACCAGTGCGTGTTACCAGTGATGACTTATGGAATTGAGACGTAGTTCACTGCTGGCTTCTTATGAGGACGCTTAAGGACGCTCGGCGAGCTATGGAGAGAGCTATGCTCGGTGTATCTCTACGTGATAAACTAAGAAATGAGAATATCTGAATTAAAATCAGAGTGATGATTAAAGCCCAACAGATTAGTAAGCTGAAGTGTTACTGGGCTTACCATATAGCTCGAAGAACCAACAACCAATGGGGAAAAAAGTTTCTCGAGTGGCAGCCTCGTATCGGTAGGCAAAGTATAGAACGACCCCCCACTAGATGGAGTAATGACTTGGTAAGGCGTGTAGAAAGTCGTGGAGCTCCCACGACATTATATATTTGTCTTTAATGTATAAAAATTCGTCTATCTAGTCTAATTATAGTCTGCAAAAATTATTCAACTAAAATAACAATGGAGAAAATATTAGCTGTTGTGCCAGAATTAACTGAACGCGATTTTGTTGCCCGTCAAAATGCACGTGAAGTGCTGCTTGACAACCTACCTCAAGACGCGGTCGTTGTTTTCAGTGACGAGGCTTACTTTCACATTTTCGGCTGCGTCAACAAACAAAACATGCGTTATTGGAATGGTAAAAATCCGCGTTAACTTCACCAGAAGCCACTTCATTGTGAACGAGTTACTGTCTGGTGTGAGATATCGGTAATGGGAATAATCGGTCCTTTTGTAAAAGAAAACGAACGCGCAGTTACCGTGAATGCAGCTCGTTACAGGCACATGATCGAAGATTTTTTTCTTTCTAGTGTCGAAGAAATAAACGTTAGGGACGTGTGGTTTCGGCAAGATGGAGTCACAGCATACACAGCACGAGGCCTAATGAATTTGTTGCGACAACATTTCCCCGACCGCCTCATCTCTCTCAGATCCATCTCTCATGGCCGGCATGCCCTTTAGATTTGGCTCCATGCGATTTTCATTTATTGATTATTTAAAATCCCTGATTTATGTCGATTGACCACGGACCATAGCTCACCTCAAGAACAACATTCCCGACGCTATTGCCAAGCATGCAGCATATCAATCGGTATGATTGATATGCTGCAAGGAGTGGAGACGAAATTCTTAAATCGACTTAATCAGTGTATGCACAATGAGGGTCGCCACTAAACCGATGTTGTTTTAACACTGTATGAAAAAAAACTTGGGATATTGTATTCTCAAATAAAAAAAATAATGAAAACAATAACTGAAGTACTTTGGAATTTAAAACAAAGGTCTCTCAAATAGCTAACACTGCTAAAATTACCATTTGCATTTTGTTGAATAAAATTAAATTTACGGATTCTATCGCGTTTATTTAACTGATTTTACTTATTTTTAATTCCCGACGTTTCGGGTGCTTTACAGCAACCATGGTCACGGGGGGGACTGAGATGTTTGACGTCCCAATGTCATTGTTAGCCCAGCTACCTTCAGTTTTTGAATATTAATTTTTGGTCCGATTTACGCAAAACGAACTTACAGTATCTTGAAATCTTGCAGTGGTATGCTTTTGTTTGGGTTTAATTTTGTTAATTATAGGATCCCAAGCAGATGGCAGCACCCAACCATCTTCTCTATTGAAATTAGGATGGTTTTTAATTTCAATAGCCTCACGTATCATCCTTGGTAGAAATTGGTGTTCTTTTGCGAGGATTTGTGGTTTATCAAGTATGATGTAATGGTGGGGACGGTCTTGAACATGTTCACAGACTGCAGACTTCCCGGAGCGTCGGTGAAAATTATCTGCAGTGTTGAGGATTGTCTGTTTAAGAATAATATCGGTAAGGAAGATTTTGAGGCTATACGTCAAGATATTTCATCCTTGTTACGTCGTAGTGCAGTGCCGAAACCAAACCTTCCTAAAGACGAATTTACAGCGTTGATTAACTTATGAAACAGACCAGAGCTAACGATTCTCCGCGCGGATAAAGGAAACGCTACGGTAATAACGGACACGTCATAGTAAAGTTTTAAAATACTACAGCTTTTATCGGACGAAAGTACATATAAAAAGGTCAAATCCGAAAAGAAATACTCCAAAAAATTAAATCTTGACGAGAATTCGCTAATACCATCATGTACCAAACTACCGAGGTTGTATGGGTTGTATGGGTTGTTTATCATATACGTGAAAGTGTATTGTACAGTTAAATAATAATTAATATGACCTGAAGTGCTATATATGTAAAGAAATGAATGAAATGATATTAGTCATTTTCTTGATCATGTACATATGTACGCGAGCCGTGTACGTGGAAGAAATGACACAAATATGTAGTAAATAGCAAAATTGTATGGAGTAAAATGGAAAATAAGTAATGGTTAACTAACAAGGACGTAAATATATGAGGTTTAAAAATAATTAAATATTATTTTTAAATAATGTTTAATTATTAATAGTGACAAAGTAATAAATAAGTAATATAATAGTGACAAAGTGAAAAAAAAGTGATGAAACCAACAAAAACGAAAAAAAAAACAGCGTTCATCATTAAACAAAAAGAATGGACTTTGAACTACAGAACGTTATCAACGAACAACCTATACCGCAATTTCACATGTATTAATAAAAGAACGGGTAGCGCGATGCATTAAGTGTTGACCACATAATTGACGAAGTGTGAGTTCGGATCCCACAAAATATCAATTACACTTTTTGTGATTTCTTCGTTTTTATAAATTTAAGAGGACATCAAAAATAATTATAAGAGCCGTGGTAGCTCAGTGGTTAACGCTCGCTGTAAATATAATAGAACGCGAGTAACCCGGGTTCGATCCCCGCCGGCACCAATGAAATTGTTAATTGCAATTTTAAGTGCTGATTTACCACATGATCGGCGGTGAAGGAAAACATCGTGAGGAAACCTGCATGTCTAAGGAATATGAAAAAAAAATATTTCGAAGACATGTGAAGTTCGTCAACACGCATTTGGGCAGCGCGGCGGACACTTCCTTGCCCTAAACCCTCTCAGAAATGAGGGGAGGCCTGAGCCCAGCAGTGGGACGTATATAGGCTGTAACTTTACTTTTTTTACTTTACAAAAATAATTAGTTCGCTTGCAAAGTGCTATACTCGTATAAACAACAACAAAATTAATTACAATTATTATACAAATAGAACAGACTCAAAAAAACATGGATTTAGAAAACATAACATATCGAAAGCCTTACAGAACTAGTTCACTAAGTGACATGACTAACATCGAAGAATCTCGCCTTTTCAATAGGACAATAATGAGTCTACCTGACACCTTACACAACAATAGTCAAACTTTACAAGACTTAAATGAAAAAATTAAATCGTTAACAAACGATCTTCTAAGTGCTAATCAAGAGATTGAGAACCTTAATTCCGAAAATTTTCGTCTCAAAGCTGATCTTGATAAGTCCTTAAAAATAATAGACTCATACAAAAGAATAATCACATTTGACAGGAAAAAATATGACGCCTACACCAAGAGTCAAAAGAAAGTATTCACAAAATAAGATCTTTGAAAGTCCAGCACAAATAACAAACCCAGGAACAGATGGTCAAAGTATAAATAATTCCCCAATTTCCATAACAAATCGACCTTTAGATGAATTAGAACAAAACGCAATAAATAATGACAACTTTAATATTATGACAATACCGTCTGAAAAACCCATGAACTTGCCTGCCTGTTGTACTATATTTTCAAATAAAATATGGCAAAAAGATATTCAACAAAAAACAGAAATAAACTGTTATACTCCTCTTCTGTATGCAAGTAAAGAGCAAATAAATTCCCATGAAAAGGGTAATAAAGTAGGGAAACGAAAAATTGTTATTGTAGCGGACGAACAAGGTTATAAAATAAGAGAAACACTGCATAATTTGGTTGGTTATGAGTTTATAGTAACTTGTTACTCGAAGTATGGAGCCCCTTTAAAAGAGGTGTTAGCAATGATTTTGTAATAATACTTGGAGGAATTAATGATAAAAATCCTCGTGAACTATTATTTTTCCTTAGACAATTTTTAAACAATGCAAGCAAACCCAATATTTTAGTATCAGAAGTACCACGTAGCAAATATCTTAATGAAAGAAAATTAAATTATGAATTAAATTTATATGCTCTGAATTTAAGTATGTTAATTTTATTGAAATGAATTATTCTGTCATGATACCTAGGCGCAAATATTTTCCTCTATATACAAGCCAGTTACTTCTACAAGAAATATTACGTGTGGATTATAAATTAAAATATGAGATATACTGTAAAAGCTTAAAAGACATACCGGAACATAAGCACACCTTTACTGAAAATAGTACCCAAACTGACATGTTTGTCGACCTTGTAAAATGTAATAACTTGTCTGACAGTAGCACCCAATCTGACATGGTAATTGAAACACCTTCTCAAATTAATTCTACCTACTTTTTTCTTGTATAACCAAATAAGTATATTTCATCGAAATATTAACGGCCTCATAAACAAGTGTGACTTATTAACTACATCTTTAGAATCTATAGAAAGTGTAAAAGATGTTAAAGTTTTATGCATTACCGAACACAATATGTCTAGTATTGATTTAAATATCTTAAACATTCCAAATTATTCATTGGGTTCAGTGTTTAGTCGTAGAAATCGTCGCGATGGATCTTGTATTCTGGTACATAACTCACAAAAGTTTATACCAATCAGTAACATAAAAAATATTCGATTGAAGGTATAATCGAATGTTCAGGAATACAATTACCTCAACATACACTATATATATTCTGCATTTACAGACCCCCCAGGGTAAGTTCTGAAGATATCAATAAGTTTTTCGCAATATTTACTTCTTTATTAATTAATTATTAAAATTATTAATTAATAAAGAAGTAGTTTTATTATTAAATCAGTTTTGCGTTGGAAAAAATAAAGTAAAACTCTGTTTCGATTTTAATATTAATACTCTGAAAAAAAGTAAGGAAACTATTGAGTTAAGTGAAATTCTATCTGCGTATAACCTGAAAATAGGAATAAAAGAGCCCACTAGATTGGTAAGTGGCACATGTATTGACAATTTCATGTATAATGTTCGCGACTGTAAAACAAGAGTTTTGGAACTTGCGTTATCTGATCACACTGCACAAGTACTTACATGTCCAGTAAAAGTAAGTTGTCTGATCAAACATTGGTACATTAAAACGCGGGACTACTCTAAAGAGAATTTAGATAAATTTAAAGAATGCATTAACGCTCTAAGTTTCAATGATGTGTTTAGTAGTAATGATCCAAATAATTCGTTTAACATTTTTTATGATTTTTTCCGTCTTTTCTATAACTTATGTTTTCCTGTAAAATATATTAAAAAAGACACAAAAGTGAAGCCGAAATGGATAACGAAAGGTATAAAAAAGTGCTGTAAACGTAAACGTCAGCTTCTTTGGCAATATAGGAAAAACCGAACAGAAAATAATAAAAGAAGTTTCATAGACCTTTCATCAAGACTGAGTCGTGTTATCAAATTCACACAAAAGGTTAAAAACGACAATTTCATAAATAATGCTCGTAACAAATGCAAAGCTACTTGGCCTATAATTAATAATAAGACAATTAATTTACCAAATCAGTATACAGTACAACAAATTACTATCAATAACACTACAATTAAGGATCCCATAAGCATAGCGAATAAATTTAATGAATATTATACTAACCAAATCACCAAATTGGTCCCGCATAGAACACCAATTAATGTTTCAAGTGAATCTAAATCTTTATTTATGAAACCCGCAACACCGAATGAAATAAATAAAATTATATTAAATTTAAAACCTACGAGTAGTACGGGTTATGATAATATTTCAACCAAAGTATTAAAATATGTTTCTATCAAATTATCACATGTACTGAGTCATATTATCAATCAATGCATTTATCATGGCCTTTTTCCTGACAAATTAAAGTTAACCATAATCAAACCCATTTTTAAGAAAAACGACAGAAATGACATGAGCTGTTATAGACCGATAGCATTAATACCGGTTCTGTCTAAAGTTTTTGAAAAAGTGATTCATGAAAAATTAAATAATTATTTCGAAACAAATAATTTATTTTCAAAAGAGCAGGTAGGTTGCAGAAAGAACAAAACTATAAATATGGCAGTTTTCTCATTTTTAAAGAGTGTAATGGTAAACATGGATAATAAAAATCATGCCTGCGCCCTTTATATGGACCTAACAAAGGCATTTGACTATGTTGACCACAATATATTGCTAGATAAGCTATTTGCCTATGGAGTTAGGGGAAATATGCATGATCTTATTAGGAGCTATCTGGGTAACAGAATACAATCTACACACATAACGAGATTGTATCCTCACAAAAAAATTATATGTGACTATGAATCAGAGTACAAAATCAATAACTTTGGTGTGCCACAAGGCAGTGTATTGGGTCCATTATTATTTATTATATACATAAATGATCTCCCGAAAGTAACAAGCAATGACACTATTTTATTTGCTGACGACAGTACAATTATATTTACAGGAAAAGAAAAAACACAAATAGAATTGGACATAAACAATATCTTAGATAATATTATTAAATGGTTGACTTTAAATAATTTAAAAATAAATTTGGAAAAAACTAAATTAATGACGTTTCGAAACAGAGTTTACAAATTAACGGACATGAAAATCTACTATACACAAACAAAAATTGAAGAAGTAGAGACAATAAAATTCTTGGGACTAAACATTGATTCTCAACTAAACTGGAAGTCACATACAGAGATGTTGTGTTCGAAACTTAATCAATATTCATATGCGATCTACATGTTGTCCAAAACTGCCAGTACATCCACAGTTTAACGGCTTACCATGGACATGTTACTCCTCTTTTAATGTATGGTGTTATGTTGTGTTTGTGAAAAGAGTTGGTCTTTAGGGCGCAAAAGAGATGCGTTCGGGCTATATACAGAATGAAACAAACCAAGAGCTGTAGGTACGATATTTCCAAAGATTAAATTATTGACACTACCGTGTATTTATATACTGGATATGGTGCTATTTGTAAGAAATAATAGTAACTTATTTGTTAAATTAACCCTGTCACTCGGCTATCAATCTAATTAGATCATACAATAACTACTTTACGCCGGCTCGGCTACGGGGCGAATTAGATCAGGAGTACTGCCCTACGAAAAAACTTTTTGTTTCTTTAAAACAAAACCAAAGACACTATGCAATAGATAATAGTATCAAAGACAAAGATATGCTCTTTTATTTTAAACCATAACCTGGCAATGTTTCTTAGAAAAAAAAAAAAGAAATCACTCTGAACTTACGGCGTTCCACATGTCGCTTTGATGAAGGTGTTCCGTCTTTTTTATAGAATTTTGTATTAGTGTCTGGACTATAAACGAAAGTATTATACTTTTTACATTTCTTGTAATATAGTAAACACGTAGATATATAATTTGTGGTATAAAAAGTGAAAAGTAAATTGCCAAAAGTACTTCAAACTCCGGAAGGCCTAGTTTGGAGGTTGGTTCATAAATGTGTTATTTATCAAATTCTCATTTATTTTTAGTATAAAATGTAAGTAAAAATAGTTTTCTTACATATTTCAAATAACTTGACGTTGTATTTATTTCAAATTCACACGAAGATGTTTTTGAAATATTGTTCGTAATGTCATACAGATAAAACATTATTATTATTTTTTTTAATTTTTTAATATTTTAATATTTTGGTATGAGTAACGAATAGAAACACATAAAACATAAAAATATACATATTTCCAAACATTTTCATATAAATTTCTCCAAAAACAAAAGTGTAGAATTCAAATTAGTAGTAATTTTGTCACTAAAATTGCAGTTTATACTACTACTATGCTATACAGGGTAATTTATGTATTCTATTACAATTTCTAGCAACCAAAAATAATTTTATTCGATAGTTTATACATTCAACAAGAATTCCTGTAAGTTTTATCCATAAATATTGTCTCAAAGTGAAAATATAGCAAAATTTGCAATATAGCAAAAATTTCCTAACTTACAAATTTTCCCGCCATTAAGGTCCTGAGCGAACGGGAGTATAACATGTCGCGCGCTGTCAGAGCTAAGGTATAGCAAGAGATACCCTTTCCAAATAAGCTTCATGTATAACAAAACTAAACTTTTAAACAGCAGTGTATTTTGTATGATTCCGAGAGTGTATAATCATTTACCCAACTCTATGCTTGAAATTTCAAATAATAATTTATATAAAAAAAAGTGAAGACACTAGTTTTAGAAAAATCATATTATTCGCTAAGGGAATTTCTTGAAGACAAATTATTAGATGTAGTATTGTAACCGGCTTAGTGGTACTGTGACATTAATTAGACATTTTATGTGACATTATTTTACAAAGTTGACATTGTGTATTAATTAGGTAATCTCATTTGACATTATTTTAATAATTATTTAGACACTGTGATTTGATATGTAATAATTTTAATTTAATCTATAGCATATAACTAAGAATTTTTGCATGGCATGAGCCTAAATATGGCGATCAACAATGTAAATTGACCACTGTAACAACATCTGTACACATATTGCGCAAATAAAGAAATATATATATATATATATATATATATATATATATATATATATATATATATATATATATATATATATATATATATATAAAGAGAAACGGCATGTATATGCTGAGTCTGAGTACTACAATACTACAAGAATGCACTACAAGACTACAACTATCATGTGCATTTTTAAATAGAAATATTTAAACGTATGTACACGTTTATTATTATTAAACTGTGACGCAATTATGTACAAGATTGTGACCTCCACATAATATGGTACAGGGAAATCTGGCCACTCGAACTACCCATAAAATGTACACAATTTGAGTTTTTTATTCTTATTAGTATTAAGTTTTATATTTATTTTCATAAGGTAAAATATGATGTATTCATTTTTAAATTTTTTTCGGTGGGAGGTGTAATGTAGCCCCCACGGCATAATATACAAGTCAAGTTAAGAATAGGCGGGAGTATAATTAAAGATTTAGTACCAACAATACGTCTCTTTCACTGTCACCTTTCCTACATTACATGGCGACCCTGCCAAGATAAGTATAACCACTCGAATGTCGGGGTCATTTTGGCCAATATGGCGCATCTGTCGAGCACTTTCCGAAGTACTAAGCAGGTATATAACAACTATACTAAGTATATATATATATATATATATATATATATATATATATATATATATATATATATATATATATATATATATATATATATGTTATATACGACGCTATATATGGCGTTCGGACAGACGAGTGGATCATTAAATATCTAGAACAAGTCACACGCCTCATTAATTGACACCTTTCGTACATTACAGAGGGATACAGGTGGCTCAGGACTGTGCTTTGTGGTATTACTTGGAGGAGGCCTATGCTCATCAGTGGACTTGTGATGGGCTTAATGATGATGATGATGATGACACAAAGTGCGATTTACCATCTAGGGCTACATCACCAGTTACCACTAAGATTTTGGTCAAGCACTGGCTTAATATAGGTTAGGAAAAACTACAGTTTTATCACACCATCAATGGAGATGATGTGGTTAAACTGTAGTTTTGGGTGATGGAACCAGTTTCAAATAATTTATGGATAAAATACAAATCCAAAATTACAGTTATATGAATAAAATTGTTCAATTATTTAACTTTTATATTCAGTCAGGGTCCTATGTACTAAACGTTACAATCCGAATATTTTGTAAAAAAGAGACAAATATCTAAGCACAGTTAACCCCGCCTAATAAAGCTACGAAGTAAAATAACACTCCTAAATATTTGTAAATTGAACTTCTTTTCCGCATAATAGTTTCTTACTTTGTTTTTTTTTTGTTAATTTTTTCATTACTTTTTTTAAACTCACTTTTATTCACGTGAGTGTTTTAATTAAAGGGGAATGTGTAAAATGTTAGCTACAACTCCATAATTTTCTAAATTTTTAAGGTAATTTGTAAATGATAAGTGTAAGTCTTAATTTCAAATAAAATATAAAAAACTAATCATTAGGTAGGGTCAAGGTTATAATTTATTTTTCATATAACTTTGATTTGACGATTACATAATCAGTCAACTTCGATCGATGTCAATGATGACTTCAATTAGGTCGGCTAGACTGGCAGATCATGTTTTCTCAGATCACTTGTACCGGCTTGGAATATCAGCTGCCTACCTTATACTTTTGTAATGATTTCTTAAATTTACGCGAACACTACACATTGAATAAAACTATTATTTACGGATTTTTATACTGTTGTGTTTTGTATGATGAGTGTATAGTAAGAGAACCTTTTTTACTGGAAGGGAAGCATTCCATCTTAGTTCTTAAAGTGATCTGTATTTTGATTCTTTATTGAGGATAGATTTAGAAGTGACCACAGCATTCAATTAACATGTTGTGGTCTTTGTGCTCTTAATGATTTTTTTTATATTTCGTGCTCAAACTCGTCAAGCAGGGTTTTCATGACAACAAGCTTTCAATCCCACGCCTACTTCGCATTGATTAAGTGAAGCTGGTCACAGTCGAGCGTATGCTGCTGTATTGCCATATGTCGGAGGTGTCACTGACAAAATTGGCTACATCTTGAAGCATGCTTCCATTAAAAATATACTTCAAGGCGCTGAAGAAAATTAGTACAGTTTTACAATCAGTCAAGTGTAATGTCTCTCTGCAAGATGCAGGAGTGTACAAGCTTGATTGTGAATGTGGCCTCTTTTACATAGGACAAACAAAACGATTAATAAAAACCCGCGTTAAAGAACACAAAGCTGATGAGAATGCAGAAAAAATTGCTGAGCATTACCATTTGCTTGAGATCCTATAATTATTAAAATTAAATCCCAACCCATGCAAACAACTACAAGACTTCATGATACAATAAATGCATACTGCGTACAAAACATAAAATTCGTAATCTGGAGGCAACCGTGGTAAACTATGACAAAAGAACGTTGAACACCTCAGAACCCATCGCCCCCCGTGATGGCTGCTTTAAAATACTCGAAATATCGGGAATATAAAATAAGTTAATATACAGATAAAATCCGTAAAAACTAGTTTTATTTTAAAGTCTTTAGATGTGTATTTGGATATAACTAATTTTCAGGAATGCTCATATAATTTAAGTAAATAACTCACTATTTTGATAAAATTTTAAGTTTTCACTTCCCTTGTAGCTTGTATTTAGACTTTATGGGAATAAATTTAAAACTTACTTTTAAACCTTATAGCGTCGTCATAACAAAGTTGTTATGACAAAATAATGAATACGGTTGCGTGCGAGCTTCCCCGCCGTTAGAACTTGTTGGCAAAACTTTTCTCATCTCGTTTGTGTGACGTTATCTCTGTTTATCTGAAAAAAAAAGTAAAATACGTTATGTGATGCTCATGATGGTTACTACAGTAATTTTGTTAAAATTACAAGTAACTTCAATATACATACGTTCAGCAGGCCAGTAAAACCAATGCTCGTGAGCACCAGCTTTTTCAAACCCAGTTGTGAATCGGGTCTACAAGTTGAGGATAAGGGTGGGGAAATCGGAACATCAAAACAATGACAGCCTTCTTTTTCTGCGGTTGCACAGTGCGGAGTGGCACATTGCTGTTATATCGACACTTGCCTTTTTCCTAAGAGTTGGGCAGCGGGCAGACCACAACAAAAGCTATGTAGTATTAATAAATAGTTATTATTACTTTATATGACTAATGTTAAGTGACGGCAAATTATTGATTTACGTGAATAATCTATCGTTCCGTGATATTTTGTAAATATGGTAAAATTAATAATTTACCGGCGGTATAACAATTGTCACCAACACGTGAAAAAATATTCCAAAGACGACAAGAAGCGTAAAAGTTTCTTGGTTTTTTTTTTTACTTTGATTACCACTTAACTTCCAAATGATAATGACAAATTTTTCTTTCTATTAACCTCTCAAACGCCAAGCGTCCAAATTTGACCGCTTCGATATTCCGTCAAAATTAAAGAGGTCAAATTTGCACACTTTTCTTGCAAATTGCACTTGCAACACTTTAACCCATAACTACTTATGTTTAGACACTACTTTTCTGTAAAGCAGTTTTGCATTATAGAATCAATATGAAATTTTCTAACCTGTAGTTGAGTAAAAAACAGTTAGTCTATGAATATTAATTTATATTCTACGTTCATTACGTACGTTGTTGTGTTGTGTTGTTGTGTTGATTTTCAAATTTTTTCTAGTAGTGTTTTACTGTATAGTTTTATTATAAAATTGTTATAAAAGTTTTTGTGTGAATATAATTTATCTTTTAATGTAAATACTTTCGAGTAAAATATAGAAATAATTGTCATTTTCATGCTGCCGACATCCGCTTGGTATGTTTTTTTGTTATCAAAATACAATGAAATATTTTTGTAATGAAGTAAAACCTGACTTTTGTTTAGTCCACAGGATAGAAAATTTTGTATAGATTTTATAATATCAAACTTCTTCATAAAAAAGTAGTCTCTAAATATAAGTTTAATTGGTTTAAGTGCTGTGGGTGGGTGCGGTCGCATGCGACTGCTCGGGATATGCCAGGCGCATGCGACTGCATGGGAATTTATGGGGATTGAAGAATTAAATAGAGAGAAGGAACTAAGAAAGTTACGTCAGATCTTATTGGCCCCCATGTAAGTGTTCCTAAATTTAACAATAGAGAACTACAAGAAATCCTTATAATTTCGCCATGTCCGTCAGTTCTTCCGTGCTACAAAGCTGTAATTTAGCGTTGTTATAGATATTAATCACATCTACAAAGCTGTGAAATAAACTTTTATGAACTTATTATTTGAGATACTTTTATAATTCTGATATGAAACTAAGTCCCTCACTTAGTTGAGCACAGACTCTATGTCGGTTATACCGCGATCTCGAATCAAATGATCATATTATCAGGAAGACATCTTCAAAGTATACGTATTGTGAAGGTAACTACAGAATCCTACCCCTACATTGTGCATAGCCCTACATGGTTTCTCCGTTTTCATTAAATTGTACGATTGCAATATCTTTAGATGGGATCAAGTGTTATTCCATGAGTAGTATCCGCGTCAATATAAAAAAAAACATTACGCAATATCTTTAGTTATCGAAGCACTGTGTGGTAACGGAAATACATGTTTGTCATCACCATCATCATTACAACCCTTCGCAAGTCCACTGCTGAACATAGGCCTCCCCCAAGGTATGCCACAAAGCACGGTCCTGAGCCACCTGCATCCATCGACTTCCTGCATGTCTTACCAGGTTGTCACTCCATCTAGTGGGGGTCGCCCTACATTTCGCCTACCAGTACGAGGTTGCCACTCGAGAACCTTTTTTACCTAACGGTCGTCGGTATTTCGAGCCATATGGCGGGCCCGTTGCCGCTTCAGCTTACTAATCCGTTGGGCTATGTCGGTCACTATGGTTCTACTGCGGATATCCTCATTTCTAAGTTTATCACGCATAGAAACTCCGAGCACAGCCCTCTCCATAGCTCGCTGAGCGACCTTGAGCGTCCTAATACGGCCAGCAGTGAAGGACCACGTCTCGGTTCCGTAGGTCATCACTGGCAACAGGCACCAGTTGTACAACTTAGTTTTCAATTTTGAGGTATACCTGATGACAAGATGCGTCGTAATGCGTCGCAGAGATACACCGAGCATAGCTCTCTCCATAGCTTGCCGAGCGTCCTTCCTTACGGCCATACGAACAGCCTTCATACGAAGCCAGCAGTGAAGGACTACGTCTCAGTTCCATAAGTCATCACTGGTAACACGCACTGGTTGTACGGTCTCGTTTTTAGGTTTTGAGATATAGTTGACGAAAGATGTGTCATAATTTCTTAAACGCTGCCCAGCCGAGTTGAATCCGTCGATTGCCCTCTCGGTCGAAGTTGGACTTACCTAGTCGGACCATTTGACCCAGGTAAACGTACTCGTCAACAACTTCGAGCATAGTGCTCCCAACAACTACCGGCATAGGTGTGACATGGACATTAAACATGATCTGTGTTTTGTCCATGTTCATCTTAAGGCCCATCCGTTGGGAGGCACTATTGAGGTCATTGAGCATAGGCTAAAGTCCTCCAGCGATTCTGCCATAAGGACTATATCATCGGCAAATCGAAGGTGAGTGATGTACTCGCCATTGATATTAATAACGTATCCTTTCCAGTCCAGTAGCTTGAAAACGTCTTCCAATGCAGCGGTGAAGAGTTTCGGGGAAATAATGTCACCCTGTCTTACATCTCTCTGCAGTTGGATAAGTTTCGTATTCTGGTTCTGTACTCGGAGAGCCATCGTAGCCCTACTGTACAAACACTTCAGCACTTCAATATACCGACAGTCAACTTGGCACCGCTGAAGAGACTGTGGCACCGCCCAAATTTCGACGGAATCAAAGGCTTTCTCATAGTCCATATACGTCAGGCAAAGTGGCAGATTGTACTCTTCGGACTTTTGTACAATTTGCCGAAGGGTATGTATGTGGTCTATGGTATTAAAGACTTTTCGGAAACCGGCTTGTTCGGGAGGCTGGAAATTCTCTAGTCTGTGTGCGAGATAATTCGTAATGACTTTCGAAAACAGACCCTTTTTGCTGGAAACGAGGCATTTCATCTTAGTCCTCACGGGTGATAACGCATCTGCATTTTGATTCGTAATCGAGGATAGATGTAGATGTCTATGGGCCACAGCAACCACTTACCATCAGGTGGACTGTGTGCTCGTTTGACACCCTATCCTATAAATAAAATAAATAATAAAAAAACACATAGACGCGGCTCAGAAGGGATATCGGTATGTAGTTCTTCAAGAGGACGTTGTCACCTTTCCTGAAGAACAAGACCACCGCACTTCTGCTCCACGCCTCCGGAGTAGTACCACCATGTAAGGCCGGAATTAAAGAGCCTCTGAAGGACTTCAAGTATCGATTTTCTGTGTGTACTGTAATTCCATCCTCGCCCAGGGACTTGCCGTTTTTAAGGTGCTGTGGAGCCATTCTAATCTCGCTCAGTTAGGGATATGATCCGAATAGTTTCGGATAAGTGTTGGATCGTTACTTACACTTGCGTGTGGCTCCAACGATGATGTGTACAGTTGCCCATAGAACCTCTCATTCTTCATTCAGAATCTCAGGTGTCCCGGAAACGATGCTGTCGCATTCAGTCTACAGCTTTGACAGTTGGCTCTTACTGGCAGACAGATCTCTGGCAAAGACTTTAGAGCCCTGGTTCCGCTCGATCGCTTCTTCAATACGAGCAGTATTAAAGTTGCGCATGTCTCGCCGCATGCATTGGGAGATCTGTCTGTTCAGTTGCCTGTATGCTGTGAAATCTTTTGACAATTGCAGCCTCATCTCCCGGCTAACAGCCATGAGATTAAGAGTGTGGTCGGAGAGTTTTTGTGTTCTTCTGCGGCGGGTCTTGCAAAACTTAGCTCCGACCGCATGGACAGTTTCCACGAGCTTATCATTCATATCATCCACTGCATTGCAATCTTTTAGGCACTGAAAGCGGTTACGGAACTCAAGCTGAAAATTTTCGGGATTCTGGATTAGAGCACGAGGGGGACGGAGCGCTGACTTCATTAGATGAGACCTCTCCAACTTAACGTTTAGGTTCAGTGTGCCTCTAACCATTTGGTGATCGCTGCCAGTTTTCACCCTTGCGATCACTGAGACATCACTGAACAGTGTGCTTCTAATCGTCATAATGAATTCAATCTCATTTTTTGTCGAATCGTCGGGGCTCGACCAGGTCCACTTCCTGTGGGGCCGCTTCTGGAAGAAAGAATTCGTCATAAAGAGTCCCTCTTTCTCCATAAAGTTGGCCAGCTGCCTGCCCCTACGGTTCCGTTGCCCTACTCCAAATGTCCCTAACCTCAGCTCATCGCTTTCTCCTGTGCCTAGTTTTGCGTTGAAGTCACCCATCAACAACGTGTAGTGGGTTTTGGAGGAATGCGTGGCTCCACCTTGCATACATACATTTCCTCCACCTCCTCATCGGGATGTGCCGAGGTTGGTGCGTAAACCTGTATGACCTTCAGCGAATACCGTTTGGTGATTCTGAGTTTCAGTTATGCGACCCTCGTCGACACACTCCCAATCTTTACAACGTTGTTGATGAGAGACTTGTGGACGATAAATCCGACACCTCCTTGGGATAGATGGTCACCCTCCTGGTAATAGGACAAGTTGCCGGACTCGAGGATTACCGTGTCCTCCTCCTCTCTTCCGACCTCGGATAATCCAATAATATGCCAGCACAACTTCTCTACCTCTTCTTCCAGTTCCATTATTTTTTCGTCAGTCCTCAGGGTGCGTGCGTTATATGTTGCCAGGTCGAGTCGTCGTAGGTGGCAAACGAACCTCCACCGGAGATTGTTAGTACCTCTGCCCCGCCGTTACCATGGTCGCCACCGTAGCCAGAAATAGCGGGGCCGCCGGGGACTGGGTGCCATTTTTTTTGTTTCGTTATTCATGGGGGGATATTTGCCATAGTCGCCACGCTTGGCGAGTGGGTTGGCAACCTCAGTTTTTTATTATATTAGTGTTTATATTAGGAAGATGCTGATGCCCATCTCCTGCCTGTCTCCCTCTGTCGCCTCTTACGACACCCACGGGAAGATATGGGGTAGTGGATATAACCGCCATTACACGGCACAAATAAATATGTACAAAATGTACAATACAATATGTACAACAAATATGTACTCGTATGTACGGAAATAAATATGATTTGATCGGGTATCTGTTTCCATTTACACTTAAATATTATTTTTCAAATTAATGATTAATCATTTAAAAATCCTAATAATTTTAGCTTTTATGAAACCATATTCCACAAAAGATATACAACAAATATCTAAGTAATTACGAGCATTCCATTAAATAAATTGAATTGATACACATTTTGTTTCTGTTATCGTTCTACTAAAATCAAAAGTGGTGTATATGTCTTTTTAATTGAATCTAAAAAAAATATTGATTGCCTGTTAAACACCGGGCAAGAACACAGGTAAAAGAGCTATTTTTTCCGTAACGCAGCAAGTGAAATTTACCTCTAAGCTTTACTGAAAAATGTACATTACATAAAAACTGAAAAAACATGCTGTGTAGGAACGAAACATTTCATAGCATGCGAAGTTTGATAATTTTACAACACTTTCTCTGTATCAAGAGATCTTACCTACTTGAAAGTTCCAGAGCAAAATTATTCTGTAACATAATATTTTTTACTGTATTAATTGCATTGATTGGTTTGATTATTTTTGATTTAATCTATTTAAAATTTTCATTTAATTATTATGTTGTTCTATTTCAAGTACTCGTGTCTATTGAAGCAATGCTTTTGTTGTGGGTTGCAGCTTTTGAAATAGAAACATTTGAGGCTATAAAAGTGTTAGATGAAAGATGTGTATTTTTAGAAAAATACTCTGCGAAAATTGAAACAAAGTCATTTATCGTCATCTTTGTTAGCATCTTATCAATAACTTTGGATGTTATTGGAATGTGGAAATTAGAACTATCACCCAGTACTGTAACAATATTGACTTTTGCTTTCGCTATACATGATACTGAAATTGGATTCTATTCTGTTATAATATCTGGAATTAATGTCAGACTTTTCAGTATAGTTGAAACCAACACGAAGTATGGATCAAAAATATACCGACACATTTTGCTTATTGCAGCGCATATAGAAAAGGAATACAATTTACCGGTAATTATTCTAATTCTTAATTAAATTGGACACACAACTATCTACTTATCATCAAGCTGTATTCGTTTTTTTTATATTATATTATTTTTATATTATTGTTATAATTACTTACTTTTATATAAAATACAACACGTAGCATCTACCTTTAAGCGCAATCATATAATATGTAAATTTTATTATGTAAAATTTAAGTTTAAGAAAAATATTACCTTAATTCCCTCCTATTAAAATGTGAAAATAAGTACTAATTTTATTTTGTTTCCAGTAGATTCTCTAAATTTGACGTTATACACTACTGGTCATTGCAAATCAAAATATGTTTTGGTTTGGCTAAAAGATCTAAATTTAAATTAACTTTATTTTAAAAATAATATGGATATTTTTTTAAAAAGTGGTCATTTTATTATTGATTAAAATTATTGTTTCATAGCATTTGAATTTTTTCGTTATCGTGGATACGTTAACTTGAAACTAAGCATTCCATCTTAGTCCTCACGGGTGGCCAGGCATCTGCATTTTGATTCGTAATCGAGTATATATGTAGATGTCTATGGCTACAGCAACCACTTACCATCAGGAGTACTGTGTGCTTGTTTGTCACCCTATCCTATAAAAAATCTATCTAAATATTAAAAACTAAAAGGCAGATGTATCCTTTCATCTGCGGTGTAAGATGAAATACCTTGATACCAATTCAGAGGGTTTTCAGTTCTAATCTCTTACTATACAAAACAAAGCATTACGTTAGTTTCTTGATGGTATTCGGTGCAAGTTAGGTCCTTCCCCAATTGATAATAATCATTAGCGCTTCCATTACATTGTACAGCTGTCAGTATGGCTTTATTTTTGTTATTTATTATTCCACTGTTTACCGTATAGTCACAGACTGCTAAATTAATAAACACGAAAGTCCACGTGACTTTTTAATAGCATAAAAGTGACAAACAAGCACGCAGTCCACTTGATCGTAAGTGAAAGCTGTGGCTCATAGACATCTACATCTATCCTCAATCATGAATCAGCGGCGTTGCCATCCCTGAGGACTGAATGAAGAGAATTAAATGCCCGTTTCCAGTAAAAAGGGTCTCCGTTTTACTTCATTTACAATATTAAATTAAGTAGAGATTTAATTAATTTTAATTTTTAAACCGACTTCAAAAAAAGGGGTAAATTCTTAATTCGACCGTATTTTTTTGTGTGTTACCTCAGAACATTTTTCTAAGTGAAATGATTTTGATAACTTTTTTTTTATTTGAAGGCTGACCAGTAGTTTTATGTTATTTTGAAGTATAATGCGTATTCAATGGACTTCGACTACACTGAAGATGTTCTCATTTTATTTATATTGAAGTCGGTTGTACAAATTTTTCATTGTACCAATTGTTTTTAATATTATTGTTCACTATACATCACTATAATCAAAAACTTTAATTTTTCAGATTCTAATCGTGCTTGGCATGACTTTTATAACGACTGTTGTGTACAGTCTTATGGTCTTTCTAATAGATTCACCAATGGCAAGTGATTCCTTTTATTTTAAATATTTCGTATATATATACAAAAGAGGAGAGGAGTGATGGCAGGCCTGCTGTACACCTTGTTTAATTTATGTTGGGAATTAAAACGGGTACCGGGTGACTGGTGTAAAGCAGTTATAGTACCAATATATAAGGGAAAAGGGTCACAGCAAGACTGCAAAAACTACCGCGGTATCAACTTGCTTAGTATTGTGGGTAAACTGTATGCTAAGGTGTTAATTGAAAGAGTTATAAAAGAAACTGATGGAAAAATTTGAAGAATGTGGGTTAAGAATGGGCGAGTTAACCGTCAAACGCCTTTTCTACGCCGATGATCAAGTCATATTTGCGTCATCGGCGGCTGAGTTGCAAATGATGGTTACATTAATGAACTGGGAATTAAAAGAAAGGGGAATGAAAGTGAACGCAAGTAAGAGGAAGGTGATGGTTTTTGAAAGAGAAGAAAGCAAAACGGTGTGTGAAATAAGAATAGAAGGAGAGTTAATTGAGCAAGTGGATGAATTTGTGTATTTGGGATGTGTATTTAGCAGGGATGGTAGATATGATAGGGAAATAGAACGACGAGTAAATGCAGGGAATAGAGTGAATGGGGCACTACACTCTATTATGAAGAACCAGAATGTGTCAAAACAGGCACGTATGGTAATTCATAATACTGTGTTAGTACCTACTTTAATGTATGGTAGTGAAAGCTGGGTATGGCAGAAGAAGCACGAAAGTAGAATAAATGCTGTAGAAATGCGGTCTTTAAGGAATATCCTAGGGTTGAATCTGAATGACAGGGTGAGAAATTGCGTGATAGGAGATAAATGTGGTATGCAAGATGATATTGTGACCGGGATTAAGAAAGGAATGCTTCAGTGGTATGGAAGCGACGCCCTAGAAAAAAGTTTATCGACCATATTGGCGATATTTTGAAAATGGGCCACGTTAGAAGTACCCTTAACCGACGAGCATGTATGCGTAGATATATGGATGTAAAGGAGGCGAAAGAGGTATGTCAGGATCGTGCCAAATGGAAGTCCGTAGTATCTGCCTACCCCTCTGGGTGACAGGCGTGAGTGTTTATGTATGTATGTATGTATATACATATATATAAATATATATATATATATATATATATATATATATATATATATATATATATATATATATATATATATATATATATATATATATATACGAAATAGTATCACGGTCACGTAGATTTTAAGGTGATGAAGAAGACACGGGCAGACGATCGGCGCGCGGCAGCAATATTCCGTTTATCTACTCATGTGGCAATAGCGACAAATAGGGATGGGCAAGGGAAAAACTATATCGATATATATCGTATTGATATTTTTAAACAGTATCGATAAATTCACCTGATAAATATCGATAAATCGTCAAGTTTTGCATAATGTAGTATAAGGCTCAAAATGGTAAAAAAACGACAGCGAAACATGAATGTTTTTGTAGCTCTTTTGTTGTTTAACGTTTTGTCAATTAATACAACATTTCAAAATATATCGAAATTAATACGAATTCGATATTCTACGATTAATATTGAATATCGATATATCGCGATTTATAAATATCGACGCAACTAAGTTCTGCAATGATTTTAAATATTAATTTTGCTGATTGTTTTTTTTTTTTTGTTGTATAGAATAGGGTGACAAACGAGCACAAAGTCCAACTGATGGTAAGTGGTTACTATGGCCCACAGACATCCAAATTTATCCTCAATTACGAATCAAAATGCAGATGCGTTGTCACCCGTCATTACTAAGATGGATTTCCTCGTTTCCAGCAAAGAGGGTTTCCGGTTCTCTACACTCACCATACGAAACACAGCAGCATAAATCTACTATTCCACGCTGATATTCTGTGAGAGCGTGGTCCTTCCCCGGCCGAGCTGACCCATTCGTGCTACAACTATGCTACTAATATAACTGCGGCATTTAATAACCGATACACCACTACATATAGTTTCTTCCTCTTTTTTATCAGCTCGTAAAAGTTCACAGCTGGAGCCAAGTCTTAGAGAGGATTCACCTTAATCTTTACGCTTGGTAGACAGATTGAGCATGCGTTATCAGAAGTCTTGCACATTGGATGCTGTCATCCGTCGCTAGTCAAGGTTTATTACACGTCCGGCGTAAAGAGATATAATATATATATATATATATATATATATATATATATATATATATATATATATATATATATATATATATATATCTATCTTTCTACATCTCTCTCTATTTCTTATTACATCTGTCATCAGTCTAAGGATACATACGGGAAGAAATAGGGTAACATATATATTTTACAAATATTGACATTTACTAAAACATAGAGTTATAAAATTCCACAAATAACGCGTAAGCACAACTCACGCGTTACAGCATTATAAACTTTGAAATAATGTCCTTGGAATGAGATCAAAGTCTGAAATCATCATTTCATACGTTGCAGAGCCAGACTGCAGTTATATTAGTAGAATAGTTGTAGCACGAATGGGTCGGCTCGAACGGGGAAGGAACACGCTCTCACAGAATACCAGCATAAAATAGTAGTTTAATTTTGCTGTATTTAATATGTTGAGTGTAGAGAACGGGATATCTTTTTACTGCAAATCAGGCAATCCGTCTTAGTTATGACGGGTGACAACGCAACTGCATTTCGATTCGTAATCGAGGAGAAATTTAGATGTCTATGGGCTACAGTAACCACTTACCATCAAGTGGACTGTTTGCTCGTTTGTCACCCTATTCTTTAAAAAAAAATTGATGACAAATTTGTAACTTATAGCTTGTTTTAATCATAATTTTAGAAAGGTAACATCACGATTTTTCTGGTATGGCGTGAATTTAAATCCTTCTATTCACTTTGGTTGCTATGCTCAGCTGCTTCTAAAACCAACTCGGCTTGTAATCAACTTATTCACCAATTGTCCAACGTTCTGGCATTAAAATTCGAGTCTCAAGGTACATAAAGCTTTATTGTATTTCTTTTTTAATTTGAATTTCACTCGGAAAAGTGTTCATGTGGGTTTCCAGAGAAAACTGCAATTCAAAAAATCACGGAGAGCTTGTATCACAGCGTGAAATTCGAGAGACCTCGGTATGTGAATGCATCGGTCCTCTCAATTGATCTGGGAGTTCCATTAACGATTTTAGACATCAGTATCAACTACTTGCTTATAATTCTTCAGGTAAAATTATTTATTTTGGTTAATTTATTGTTTATCAATCGTTTTTTTTCGACGGACTCGGTGACATACCGAGATTTTTCTGACCAATAACGAATTGAGAACGTGGACTCTCTGCCAAGAATCCATATAATCTAAAAAATCCATAACACTACATTTTGGTAGAAAACTTTAAATATATTTTTAATAGTTTTAGGCCTACTAAAACTATTTGAAAAATTATGAAAAAAAACGTGTCCCGCGTGTTTTGTAACATGCAACAGAGGGAAATTGAAAAATATGATGGGCAGCAGCATCTTCCTGATAAAAACTGGTTTGCTGATAAATCAGTTTTATTGTAATAAACCAACACCTTCTGTAGCTGATATTATTTAAGATTGAAAAGTTTTAGTTGTAACTATGACTAAACTTTTTAAATATCAAATAAATAATTAATCGTGTATCATGAAATGTCACTATCGGACTACGACGTGTATATACTGTCTGATTGTTTTTACCGTCTGGAAAAAAGAGGGTGTAACAGGTAAACAAAATTTAAGCCATGTCTATCAGTACCACACCCTGATATTTTACAATTTTTTCGCTTTTATATTAGCATATTCTGAGATTGAATTATAAATTGGATCTATCAATAAATACCAATAATTTGAAATAAACTTTCGCTATTAAAATATAAGCACAAAACTTAATAAATAAATAAATTAAAAGCTTTCAAATCAAAATAATACACACCTAATTAGTAGTATTTATTAATATAATTTATTAATAGATCAATTTCATTATATGTTGATGTAAAATTTTTTAAACTGTCAGTGCCATAGGCTGCTATTCTGTTCACCTGTTACACCCTATTTTTTTCCAGGCGGAAAAAATCAACCAGTGTATTTGAAGCTTCGAGTTCATTGATAATTAACTGACAAGTGACACAACCATACACCCTACTGTTACATGTTATACAGTTCACTGTTGGACATATGCCTCTCCCATAGATTCGTTGCACGCTTCGCAAGCGAGTTGGCAATCCGTGGCAATTGCAGTCGTTGCTTTTTACGATACCCACTGGACAATATGGTAGTAGATATTCTTATACAGCCACTACACGGTGATAGGTGACTAATCATCGAAAACTAACGTATTTACTCGACCAAAGATATTAAAGGAAAAAAAGATTGTAATCACTAAGTGGTTTTTTGCTTTAACCTTTAAAAACCCTAGCGGTCTCACGAGACCGCGGCCATATTCCGTCAAATCCCTAGCGGTCACATGAGGTCGCACCCACCCACGGCAATTGAACCCATAAAAAATTATATATAGAGACTACTTCTCTGTGAAGAAGTTTGGCATTATACAATCAATATGAAACACTCTATCCTCTAGTGCAATAAAAAAACTTTTATCCTATGAATAATTATTTATAATCTACGTTTATTTCGTACGCCATTTTCGCGTGAATGTTATTGTATTGATTTTTGTGTTTTTCTGGTGTTTTATTAGTGTTTTAGTATAGTGTTTTATTATAAAATTGTAATGAAAGTTTTTGTGAGATTATAATTTATCTTCTTACGTAAATAATTTCGAGTAATACATATTAAATAATTGTGATTTTTAAGCTGCCGAAATTCGCTTGGTATGTTTTTTTTTTTTGTTATCAAAATACAATAAAATCTTTTTGTAATGACAACAAGATAGAAAATTTTGTATAGATTTTATAATGCTAAATTTCTTCATAGAAAAGTAGTCTCTAAATATAAGTTTTAATGGTTTCAATAAAGTTAATAAAGTTTTAATAAAGTGATGTGGGTGGGTGCGGTTGCATGCGACCACTCGGGATTTGCTGGGCGCACACGACTGCGTGGGATATTTATGGCGCTTGAAACGCTGATACCTTTTTCACATTGCGGCACTCATTGGTTAAAATTTTATACTGTACAAACTTCAATACTGTAGCTAGAAAAATAACATCATATGTTATTTTTCTAGCTACAGTATTGAAGTTTGTAAAACAGTTACAACTTATAATATGTCCAACTTTTGTGCACAGGCCTTCTTCTTCACTGAGGGGTTTTAGGCCTAGGTACCAACTGTGCTGCTCCACAAAGTGATGGCTAATTTCACATACGTTCGGATTTTTTTCAATTTCTTGGATATGCAGGTTTACTTATTTCACCGCTGAGCATGTAATAAATCCACACTTAAAATTGTAATTGAAATTTTTATTGGTACCGTTGGAGATTGAATCCGATTCACTCCCATACTGTGACATTTACAGCCAACGCTTAACCCCCGAGCTACCACGTTACTTCAATACCAAATATGAATTTGTTTTAAGATAATATTTTTAAACTGTTTTCAGATTTACATCGCTTATATAATGAAACAATAAGATTGTGAAAATAACAATTAAATGCAGTATTTGAAACCAAGCTTAAGGAAAAAATATGGAATGGAACATTTATAATTATAATATATCGTTCTTTATACCTTACATGTCGTAATTATCAGCAGTATATAGTAAAAAAATGCAGTGAAAAAAGTAAAAATAATTTATTTGGTTTCCTTACTATTTTTTTATGGACAAAAAAGTTTTGTATTATGTTTGAATTATTTAAATACAAATTTAAAATAAAATAAAAATTAAAGATATTTTTAATTATAGTTATTAGACAATAGAGCCACGCAGCAGCTTTTCCTGTCGCACGGATGGGCCGGCTCGAACCGGGCTGGTACCGCTTGGTAAGTGCAGGTGGCCGGAGACCGGAATTTGGTCCCTCCCCTTGGAAACCCTCCCCCCTCCCTTAACATGGTAGCGGAATCAATTTAAAAACTACCCCAGGTGGGTACCAGCACCCTTGGTGACGGAGAATCCCTCGCTGATCATCCTTCTAAAACTGTTAGGGGCAAGAGGAGCTATAAGACCAAGGCGAGCCCTGTCACGCTATCTGTGCATTTTTGCAACTTCGGGGGACTTCATTTCAATCGTTACACTTTCCACTAACATCTGTAGACGGCAAAGCCGGCCTTGCTCTTCTTAATAGAGACTTAGGTGTCCTCTTCAGCTGATAATTCATATCTCTCCTACCCGGGGTACAAATTAAAACACTCCTTTGTGCCCAACACACATCCACATTAGATAGGACATCTGTTTTCGACGCCTCGGCAGTCTTAAAGATACGAACCTGTAGATTTTATAGCAGTACATGGACAGCAACGAACATCCCCGCGTTTACGGGTGCTTCTATAGGTTTCATAGCGGTAATGATAAAACAGACTGACTCATCGACCACGTCAAAATATCTACAAATTCCCAGCTGCAGCAGATCTCATCCGCAGAGATAGTGATTTTTAGCGATTTTAACACCCTCCGCGCCGAATATCTCAGTTCATATTTAACCAATCATGCAAGGAGATCTGCTTATAACTTTTCCTTGGCATATTATCTGATAAAACTGGTTACTTCACCTACGCAGATTCCAGATGTGAAAGATCATAATCCTTCCCTGTTGTACCTACTGCTGACGTCTCATCTGTACGGATATCAGGCTGGTTTCCATTGACGCTTCTCTAGGCTCGTTGGATCACGGTCTTGTCCGGAGTGTGGTGCCAGTCACGTTAACGTCGTTATTGCATTCCACAGACTGATGAAGGCACTATAGGTCGGCGAATTGGGATAACATGTGGTCTTTTTTGCATCCTACTCTTGAAGGTGGGTTTGAATCCCGCTTGACGATCCCAGCGTTGTTGCTTATTCTGTCTCTGATCTGGTACTTTAGCTTATGAAACTTTTTATTCCATGCTCTGTGGTACCCACCGGATGCAGATCCCAGCCATGGTTTAATCGCTCCTGTAAATAGTATCACGCTATAATCAGTATTGCTACCGAGCCTGGGTTGACGGATAAACGTCTCGGAATTAAAACATCAGCGCTCTTAAAAATAAGTATAATTCCGCCTCCAGGTCCTTGAAAAGAGTCATTATCAAGGCAAGGGTCTGAGCATATCAGCAGAGTTGGCGAGAAATTAGTTCACCTTCCTTCGGGAACCCGTGCATTCTGGTCTCTCACCAAAGCTGTTCAGGGGAACTTCTGTCAGTAATCCCTTCCATCTCTGCACAGAGAGGATGACTCACTCTCCAAAGCCGCATACTAGAAAGCCGATCTGTTAGTCTCTCTCATTGCGTCCATCTCGACACTCGATAACGGGGGAAACACACTGCCAAACATCCTACGGTGTGAGTGGTCCATACCAGATGTACGATTCAAAGCTTTCGGTTCGCAAAGCACTCTTCTCTCTGGACGTCTGCAAGTCGAAGGAGCCCGATGAGAGCTAGGCGCGTTTTTAACGACTATTTTCCGGTACTCCTAAACACAGGGCGTAGTTCCGAATTTATGGAAGGTAACTTTGGTCCACCCGATCCCTAAAAAAGAATATTGCTCAGATCTGTCCAACTAGAGGTCTATCGCCATCACATCCTTGTTCTCCAAAATAATGAAGTCCACTATAAACTACCAGCTTATGAGGAAACTTGAGGATCACCAGTTGATTAGTGACCACCAATACGGTTTTCGTCGTTGCCGATCAGTTGGTTATCATCTATCCTACCTGACTCATAGAAGGGCAGAGGCAATACAATCCAAGGCCCTCGATCGGGTATTGCACAAAGCACTCCTTTCGAAGCCCCTTATACACTAGACGTGCCAATATTTCTCGGGAAAACGTCGCCGAGTACCGGGACAAACTTGTGTCTAAAGTCGAGTCTTTGCTGAACAAATCTATTCCAATTTAATCCCCAGAAGACACAAGCTGGCGCGTTTACCACTAAAAGATCAATGGTGCAATTATATTAGTAGAATAGTTGTAGCACGAATGAGTCGGCCGGGGAAGGACCACACTCTCACAGAATACCAGCGTAAAATGGCAGCTTAATGCTGTTATGTTTCGTATAGTGAGTGTAGAGAACCAGAGACGCTTTTAACTGGAAACGAGGCATTCCATCTTAGTCCTCACAAGTGACAACGCATCTGCATTTTGTTTTGTAATCGAAGATAGATATAGATGTCTATGGGCCGTAGCAACCACTTACCATCAGGTGGACTGTGTGCTCGTTTGCTCCCTCTCCTATAAAAAAAACAGCATCCATCAAATTCCTGTGTGTATTACTAGATCTCACCCCTATATCATCGGATTTTTTATTATTGACACTTATTGTTTAATGTAAAAACGTACCTTTTTCTTTAAGTCTAAAATTAAATATATTTTAAAACTTTTCTGTTAAATAAGTTTTTAAATTCTTTTTATATGCATCGCCGCCTATGAACAACTGCAACACCTGGGGAATTGCAGATGTGTTGCCGCCCTTTTAAAAAGTTGTAGGCTCTTTTTTTGAAGGTCCCTAAGTTGTATCGGTCCGGAAAAATCTCTGGAGGTAGACGATTTCACAAGGAAGTTGTACGGGGTAGAGAACAATTGCACGGTAGTGGACCGCCAATTAATCAAAATGATATGGATGGTATCACGAGTTATGTCACGATGTGCGATGTTGAAATTGTATGGCTGGAATTAGTCCGAGCAATCCTCAGAGCACTCTCCGTGGTAAATGTGATAAATATGCAAAGAGATGCAACATTTTTTCGCATTACCAGTGAGTCATGCCAATCGGTAAGAGCTTGGTCGCTAACGATTCGCACAGCACTGCGTTGGATGCTATCAAATGGAAGGAGCTGGCACTGTAGAGCCCCGGCCCAGAGAAGGGAACAGTATTTTCCCTTCCCCCCGGACTTCCAAAGAGTAAAGACGTGTTTAAAGTTTATTTTTATTACCTGTATTTTCTAATAAATGCTGTGACAAAATAGTGATAAAATATTAGGAGTGCATAAAGCCCGAGGCAGTTTACGAAGTGCTAATGTCATCTGCGGCAGTGATTAATTTTCAACAAACTAAATTATATGTGTGAGTAAAACCATCACATTTACAATCAACAAATAAATAGGACACAGCATAAGACACCACACGTTAGTAAAACGATAAGAAGAGAGACGGTTATATTTTACTTGTACGGTTGCATTAGGGGTACAAGTTCGCAAATATACTGCGATCACATTTTCTAACTCATATTGTCCTGGTAATTAAACGTTGAGGCGTCTTTTATTTCAAAACCGGTTATACAATGCCGATCAACCGTACACCGCCGCACGCTTCGCCCGTGCCTGTGAGCTCTGATGATACATCGCAATCTCAGACTACGCGGACGCGCGCAATCGACGCGATAGAACGGACGACAAAACTTCATAGTGAATCAGCGCCTGATATTCCATCGCTTACGTTAAATGTTAGTGAGCGTAAAAAAAGGAAACATGACGGAGTGAATCCTAACATTATGCCTTATATGAGTGAAATGTTTTCAGTTTATACGAATGAACAAGCAAAGCATTTCAAAGATTTACAAATTATAGTTTCTAGTATAAAAGAACAGAACGATGAATTAAAAAAGAGCGTCGATACTATGTCAAGCAAGTATGATGAGTTTCTATCACGGCTATCCGTTCTAGAGGCAGAGAAAAGGCAGGATAGATATATTATACAACAACTACAGGAGAAAATAGAAAATATGGAAAGGAAGTCTAGATTTTCGGGAATAGAAAGAAGAAACATACCCAAAAACAATGAAGAATCAAAAGAAAATCTATGTAGCACTGTTAAAAAATTAGGGGAGTGTTTGAATGTAAATTTGCGGGATTCGGACATTAAAGACGTGTATAGAACTAATTCTAAGACGGGGACTAGACCAATAATAGTGGAATTTAATTCAGTCATTATTAAAGAAAAGATGTTACATGAAGTAAAAAAATTTAATAAAACAAAACCAAAAAATGAGAAATTAAATACTTCGCATCTAAATTACTCACAAAAAAACATCCCTATATATGTCACGGAGACGATAACACAAAATACTCAAAAACTTTTCTATCAGGCCAGAATTTTCCAAAAAAGTCATAAATATTTATTCTGCTGGACATCTAGAGGCATTGTATACTTACGCAAGAATGAAAATTCTTCTCAAATTAGAATAAATAATGAAACAGATCTAGAAAATCTACGGAAGACCGAATGACTAGTTTTAACCTTTAGATTAGATATTTTCGCATCTTTTCTTTTCTTTTTAACTGGCATAATAAGAATAAAGTATATTCTAACACTATACGTTATAATACACATAGTCACAATTTACACACAGTACATAAACAAAAATCAAACATTATACACCTTAATTACATCTTTTAAATCACACTTACATTTTATAATAAATCATATTCACTCATTTTATATATACTACTTACAGTTACATTTTTCAATCACTTTATCGAATAAAAGACATTATTTGGTTAATAACGAGACTTTGTTAGAGAAAATTAAAGTAATAAATAAAAGGCGATAATAACGCTCTAAGCTTCGCTATTAACTTAGATACATTTACGGTATCAAGATCAATAGCATGTGACGTTGAAGATTGTTATAAGTTTTTGTCATCTAGTGAATCCAACTTCACAATTATTACGCAGAATATACAAAGTATTAACTGCAATATTACAGATTTTGAAGTATTACTGACTAGATTAAAAATAGATTTTGATGTCATTGTACTAAGTGAATGCTGGTTGCTTAATAAGGACAACTTACCTAAAATTACTGGTTATAATTTATGCTCCACTAATTTTAATAACAACCAAAATGACGGAATAGTAATATATGTAAAAGAAAAACATTTGTTCACGACTGAGGAGCCTCATTTTCAAGAAGGGAATTGTATCACAACAACATTGAATGATATTGTTATAATCTCAATATATAGGTCACCGTCATATAAAAATGTAGAAAACTTTTTTGCCTTCTTGGATAGTGTACTACAGAAATATTCGAAACATAAAAACATAATTATAATAGGAGATATAAATATTAACATTAACAATAAAACAGATATTAATTCGGATAAGTATTTACAACTGACAGCATTCCATGGGTTACTACTCACTCATACTCTAGTAACACGTGACGCAAGTGGTTCGTGTCTTGATCATGTTCTGCTAAAAACGAATAATCCTTCACTTACTATGGTTCCTCAAACTTCAATCACTGATCACAAACCTGTAATTTTATGTATGAAAAATAAACAACGTCAACAGTTTTATACAACTACTATCAGAAAAATAGATCACGATAAACTTAATTCGGATATGCAAAATATTGACTTTTTACCTATATATAATATTAAAGATCCAAATACTTCTCTTGAATACTTAGTTAATAAAATAAAAACAGTAATTGAAGTTAATACTAAATTAGTGAAGTTGCCAAGACAAAAAAAGATTATTAAACCTTGGATTACGACTGGTCTTCTTAGATGTATTCATCACCGTGATAAACTACATAAGAGGGCTAGACGATTTCCAGATAGTGAAAGTGATCAAATTATATACCGACGATATCGTAATCACTGTAACGTATTGTTAAAAAAGGTAAAGAGAAATTATGAAAAAGAGCTAGTGAATATGGCTAAAAATAATAATAAGAAGCTATGGGAAGTACTTACTGATATTATAGGTAACACGAAAAAGAAAGGGTATAACAGAGAACTGCTAAATATATCTAGCACGCCGCAAGTATCTGTTAACATTATTAATAATTATTTTTAAATGTAGGTAAAAGTTTGGCAGAGAGTTTTAAGGTAGGAAATAAAAACAGTGAAAGTTTTAATATTAACATTGGTGAAGAATCAAATTATCACTTAAATTCATTTGCTTTATTGGACACGGATGAAAGTGAAGTAGAACAATTAATTGACAATTTGAAAACCGACTGTTCAGTTGGTTGGGATGGAATTTCGAATAAATTTATTAAGAATTTTAAATATTTGTTAATACCTCCTTTAACTTGTATATTTAATCAATGTTTAAATGATGGTGTATTTCCTAGATATCTTAAGAAGTCCGTAATTCGACCTATTTTTAAAGATGGTGAAAAAACCTGTTTAAGTAATTATAGACCCATCTCTATATTACCTGCTTTATCCAAAATTTTAGAGAAAATTATAAATAATAGACTTACAAAATATCTGGAGAAAAATAATTTATTGTCAAATACGCAGTTTGGTTTTAGACATGGCAAATCAACGGAGCACGCAGTTCATAGTCTTACAAATTTTTTGTAATCGTATTTAGACAGTGGAAAAAAGTGTATTTCTGTTTTCTTAGATTTGGCGAAAGCATTCGATACCGTGTCAATAAAAATACTATTAAAAAGACTAGAAAATGTCGGTATCAGAGGCACTCAACTCAAACTATTCAAAAGTTATCTTTCTGAGAGATATCAATGCGTTGGTGTAAATAATATTACCAGCAATGATTTACTAGTAACACACGGCGTACCACAAGGAAGTATACTCGGCCCAACCCTATTTCTTATTTATATTGATAATTTTACAAAATTTAATCTCTCTCAGGGACATATAATTTCATATGCAGATGACACTGTTTTGATATTTGCTGCGGATACGTGGAAAGATGTATTCTCGTCTGCACAATTAGGTTTAAATGTAGTTACCAATTGGCTTTACAGTAATAAACTTTCAATCAATATTACGAAAACGAAATATATAGTTTATTCATTAAGAAAACCTATTGGCAACCTTGAAAATTTTAACTTAGTGATTCATTCATATGATTGTTTAACAAGGGATAACAGCTGTTCCTGCCTTTCACTTGAGTCTGTTGAATATATTAAATATCTAGGGGTTATAATAGATAGTAATTTAAATTTTAAACAACATATTAACACTCTTAGCAAAAGAATTCATAAATTAATATATATTTTTAAAACTATTAGACATGTTATGGATCCAGATATATTAAAACGAGTTTACTTAGCTTTATGTCAGTCCATTATAACATACTGCATATCAACGTGGGGTGGTGCCTCTAAAACGGTGTTACAAAAGATAGAAATCTCTCAACGTGCTATACTCAAAGTTGCAACATTTAAACCTTTTCTTTATCCTACGTCACAGCTTTATGATAACTGTCAGGTCCTTACAGTAAGACAACTGTTTATATTAACGATCATTCAGAAACAACATAACTTATTAGTATACAACCGATCGAACTTAAATAAACGCAGGAAATTTTCCGTAGATACAACTAATTTTAAAACAACTTTTATAAGAAAATTCTTTGCATTTTTGGGACCACACTTATATAATAAACTAAATAAAACATTGGACATTTACCACCTAAATAAAATAAATTGTAAAAAAACTGTACATAATTACCTACAAAAATTAACTTATAATGAAACTGAAAACTTGCTTAGTATTCAGACTTAAAATAAATTCTTATATAACTGTCACCTGTAATACTACCCGTATAAAATCATAATAACCAGACACACACACACATGCACGTGTGCAAACACACACACACACACACACACACACACACACACACACACACACACACACACACACACACACACACACACACACACACACAATACACACACACACACACACATACACACACACACACACACACACACACACACACGACACATATTTTACTCGCTCCTCTCCCATCACTGCTCACACACATTACACTCATAACACAATTACTTCTTACAGTCATACATTACACATCCTATGAGAGAGGAACGGCATTAGTAGTATAATTTATTATTTTGTTTGTACCTTGGTATTAGTAATAAGTGGTAACATAGTATATAAATATAATATGTGATACAATTAATTTCATTGTACTTAGGTTATATTAGCGGAATGTACAAATTTTTAGATAGAATTTGATTATTTAACTTTTGCTTGCATCCTAATATTTCGATAAATTAACGGTGGGGTTATGGCGCTGACAGCTGATGCACAGGTCTCCTAGTTCGGCTGCAGATGCTATGTTTTCAAGTATATGTACTAATGTAGCTTTATTAAATAATGTTATGCAAATATCGTGATGTACAACCTCTTGGAAATAAAGAACTTATTATTATTATTATTATTATTATTATTTCATGTGTGGCCAAACCTGCGTCTTATAAAGTTGCAGGCGGTGGGCCGGCATGAAATACTGTCCCGCTCTGCTGAGCACGCCAAGCTTTTTAGAGGCCAATTTGGCCTTTTCTTCCAAATGACCACGAAACTGCACGTCACTCATTAGAGTCATAAATTAGAGGCGGCCTGTACCTGCAATGAGGCTGTAACTCAATTTTACTGCGTGTTATCTTGTCGCTGGTGACTTTATCGTTTTCAGGCGTGTCAAGTTCATTCATAAAAGGCCAGAGAAACCTCCACAGTAGAGGGCGCGCCTTCATCTGACTGCCGACTTAGACAGTTGCACTTTTTGTGTGCACATGGCTCCTGCAATGAATATATTTGAGGTTAAATTATAAAAAAATAAATTTAATAAAAATTACAACATTTAATTTATATTGAATAAAAATTATTATATTATATTACATCGGCTGTCAGTTATTTATTCAATAAAAGTGTTAAATTATAAATTTTCGTTAAAATAAAATAAAAAATACTTATGAAATAAGTTATTTGAGTTTGTACCAAACTAATTTTATATTTAAATGTGTCATAGTGTCCTTAGATCTACGAGTATATACCTCTTACACTTCTAGTATTTGAATTACAAACACTTCCTTATTTTCCGAGCGTTTTACTTCGTTTAGGACAAATGGCACTAAAATTTAAATTCGTGTCATAATTTACTTCCTTCTGTTAAATCCGTTAAGATGTACAAATTACGTAGTTGGCGTTGGAATATAGTTTTTTTAAAATTCCATTTTTGTGCTTTGCTAATTTTATTTACCCACATATTACAACGTATGAAAACCCTGCGGTTGTCAACCCACCTGCCAAAAAGCAACTGTAGCGAAATTTCTCCTATGAGGCAATCTATGGGGGAGGGCGAAAATAGTTTTTATAAAGAATAATCGTGATGTAACGTAATCGGTTATACTTTTTTATAGGATATGGTGACAAACGCGCTCACAGTCAACCTAACAGGAAGTGGATTCTGTGACTCATATATATCTATCTATATCTAACCTCGATCAAGAATTAAAATGCAGATGCTTTGTCACCCCTGGACACCGAGATGGAATGCTTCATTTCCATCAAAAAGGATCTTCGATTCTCTACACTCGCCATACGAAACACAGCAAAAACAGCAGCAAGTAAGCTGCTTTTTACGCTTTTATTATGTGAGATTATGATCGTATATACGTATACGTTTTGCAAAATACTTATATAGGTATTAATGGAAATGGCAAATATCACAAACCTAAGAAAATTGTATCTAAAAACCCTAGATGTAGCGATTGAACGAGATTGAATATATTTCTCCAGGTTTAATTGTATATTAACTAAATCAGACCACCAGCCATATACCCTATAATAACATGAACTTTCGCAATCACCAAATATTTATTTGATTGGCTTTGGTTGGTGTATAATACCTCAGTGAACATATATAGGTATTATGTACTTACGCGATAAGTTTTAGAGAATAGTTTAAGAAAACAATTAATTAATTTATTGCATTTTATGTGGTTTTGTGTGATATTTACAGCACATGCATCCAGCAAGGGTATAACAATATGAAATAAAGTCAGCTAGTTCTAATGCCTATATTATAACTAATAAAAGTGAATTTACACCTGATAGATTTTATCAACTTCATGGTAAGTGGCTACGATAGTCAATGAATACCTGCAAGCAACTTTAAACAAAGAAGTCAACAAGAGAAGTCACTTCTGAGGACTAAGACGGCATGTCTCACAGACTGCAATTATAATAGCTCTCTATAACCCTCAATTAGGAATACAACTATGCAAGTATGGCTACTTAGAGGCAGACATACTAAAAATGGTTAATACATATCAAGTCGAACTCCTAGGTAGAAAAAAGTCCCTCAAATTAATAAAAGAAAACCACGCTACTGCGTATTTTGGCTACAGCACGAATGTATCGGATCGACGAGCAAGGAAAATTGTAATTATATTTTTTTTACTCGGAGTGCAGTGCTATAGGAATGTAAAGAAAAGAGAAAGTTTCTTCCTAATAAAATTAAAACTTATATGTGATTATTGACGCCGCCGCCCATATAAAACTGCAACAAAAGGAAAATTTTAGGTGGATTGCCAAGTTTTTAAAAGGTTTGCTCTTAACTTAAAGTTCCCTATGTCGTATCGGTGTGGAAAAATTGCTGGTGGTTAACGATTAACGATAACGAGACAAAGAAATGATCAATTGAGAATCAGAAAGCAAATACGTAATTACCATTGAAGACTAAGATGGATAGCTCAGTGATTAAAACAATAATTTAAAAAACATGACCGCGTTAAAAAGTTTACTCTAAAAACAACCTTCTCTCCCTTTTTGGTATTTGCAGATGTAATGTATAAATATTATATAATAGTCTATGTCACTCCTACAACTAAGGACAAATCCAATGGCACCTCATATGTTAAAATCCATCAAGCTGCTTAAGCTACAGAGCGTGCCATAGAAATAGACATAAATACACACATACTCTCGAAATACGTAGTATCAGTCACTCATCCCAAGAATCAAAGCAAATTTTTTATATTATATTTTATATACCTTGTATACCATATACAGTGCGTGTGAGTTCCTTCCCCGCTTTCCCAGACCTATTTCTCTACCAGAATTATGTTGAAACTATATATGTCGCACAAAGAAAATTACAGTAAAGCTTTTTAGATTGCTTTCTTGCGATAAAATGTAAACCTCAGGTATATTTTCAATCTAAAGCAGTGTAGGTACATTTACCGCGCAACGGAATTTGAATTTTATATTACTAGGAATCCCTCGTTGATCTTTGATATTGGATTTTCTATAGACATGGGAATTCCTTAAGGTTAAGGAATGTCTTATTTAGTTTTTCTTCCCTCTATTATTACGAAATAAAAATGTCCCTATGGCTAAGTTGTCATTGCCCTAGCTCCTGAATTTATATTTTTCGTGTATCATATTAATGTCCTCCAGCCTGGTTCAGGTTCGGTCATGGTGGTCAATCTCAACGGAAGCTAGCTTTTTGCGTTGGACGGAATTATAGTGCACATGTGTGTGCAATGATCCCTTTTCTTACTTTTATAGTCTGATGATGGTACTTTCCGCGGCGCGAAGAGAAACACCGCCAACTTCCTAATACAAAAAGTTTCTTGACAAAAGAACTCAATCACAATTTTGTTTGCCTGACCCGAGATTAAAAGCCTTATGATCAGTATTCACGATTATGAACACTAGATCAAGGAGTATTATTTGTACGCATAATATATCTGATGCATCATCTGCACGATCATCATCATTAAAGCGCTTCATGAGTCCACTTCTGATCAGAGGCCTCCCCCTAGGCATGCCACGAAGCATGATCAAGAGCCAGCTGCATCTATCGACTTCCTGCATGACTTACCAGGTCGTCACTCCATCTAGTGAAGAGCCGCCCTACACTTCGTCTACCGATAAGAGACTGTCACTCACCGCCGGACATTTCTACCTCATCGGTTGTCGGTTTTTCGAGCTATATTTCGGACCATTGCCACTTCACCTCACTTATCCGTTGGGCTATGTCGGTTACTCTGGTTTTACTCCTGATATCCACATTTTAAATCTATCACACAGAAAGACCCTGACTATAGCCCTTTCCATAGCTCGCTGAACGAGCTAGGGCTTCTTCATACGGTCAGCAGTGAAGAAGGAGACCTTGTCCTAAATCCATAAGTTGTCACTTGTAGTACAATCTTGTTTTGAACTTTTGAGGTAGCATACCTGACGAGATGATATGTCGTAGTCTTCCAAACGCTGCCCAGCATAACTGACCTGTCAACTGACCTCTTGATTGAAGTTGCAATTACCTAGTAGGACTATTTGCTCCAGATAAACATAACCGTTAACAACTTTAAACGTAGTGCTCCCAAAAACTGGTATCGGCATAGGTGTGACATGGACGTTAAACAGGACCTTTGTTTTTTCATTTTCAACTAAGATCTATCTGCCGGGAGACACTATTGAAGTAATTGAGGATAGTGTTTAGGTCCTGCACCGATTCGAATAATTCCATAAGGACTATGTCGTCGGCAAATCGAAGGGAAGGTAAGTCCTTGCCATCCATGTTGATACCGTATCCTCTATAGTCCAGTGTTCTTGAAAACTTCTTCCAATGCAGCGCAGCGGTGTAAAGTTTCGAGGACATAGCGTTACTCTTTCATACGTCTCTCTGCAGTTAGGATATGTTTCGTACTTTAGTTCTGTACTCGGAAAGCGGTCGTAGCTGTACTGTAGAAATACTACATAACTTCGATATACTACCGGCATCGCCAAAATTTCGACGAAATAAAACGCTTTCTCATAGTCCGCGAGATAAAGTGGCAGATGGTGCTTTTTGCTCTTCTGTACAATTTTCCAAATGGTACGTATGTAGCCTATGGTACTTGTTCAGCTCAGAACATTGCAATTCAGTACTTCAGTGACCGCATGACCAAAATTCACGCAAACGGATAGGTGTTGTTGAGTAATCCGATGCAGTAGTAGTATCCGTGGTAGAGCCACGCTGCAGCTATATAATGGTTCCCCGGTCAGTTCGACCATACATTCGACTAATAAATTTAATAATAAATAATTATATAATAAAATTACTATTAGAATTTGAATTACGAATACAATCAAACATCCTCCTCAGAGATAAATTATAAACGATAATAATTCATCTCTGAGGGCATTTGAAAGTTGCAATGTCTCATTGATAGTAATTATTATTATTTACAAACTTATGGCGTTTCATACTCAATCAAGAGAACTTACCAACAAACACTTAAATCCTGTCAAACAGTTGTCAAATTTTGTTTTTAATTATTATTTTACATTCATAATTTAATTTAAAGTTATAATTCCTTTTATATCGTGTAGGGAAATGTAGGAATATCCATTAACCCATATCGTCCCGTGGGTGTCATAAGAGGCGACTTAGGGAAATTGAACCAAAATATGGGCAGCAGCATCTTCCTGATAACATCCCAAATGTTTAAAAAAACTGCGGAAGGCTTATGTTCATCAGTACACTTTTATAGGCTGTAATGGAATGCTTTATATTTCGAAATACTAAATTTTATTCTTAATAGTAGAATTCGCCGATACAGCGAATGATACATTACAGCTCGTTCTTTCACTTTAATTAAGCTTTCTATAGCAACTCCACGGTCGTTCTATTTGCACTGAGGTATGTTACTGCCAGATGACACTAACACTATATCATATAATAATGCTGTTACATACTTTTAATAGTCTTATTTTTGCAATGAATAAAAGATTTCCTACGTTATACGTAACGTTGTACTTAAATAATAATACATGTACGTAACATAAGTAAATTACGTAATAATAATAACTATATGGTTGGTTTAGCGGAAGGAATCTGTACTAATTTCCTTTCTAAATTTCTGCTTGAAACAAATTGAGGAGACTTGAAAACGTTATTTTTAACGGATTATTTTTCTGACATTGATTGATCTCTTATGACAGCGAAATTGATGGTATTACTCTGTTTGATTTTGACTTGAATATCTCAGTGTAGTGAGGTTTCTTTTATTATTATAAGTTAGTTGTTGGCTACAATCCTTCCTGGTGGTAAATTGTGATGCAGCCGAAGGTGATAAAGTGCAATGACTTAACTAAACAAAAACCTATTCATTCTTGCCTTATAAAACATTTAGATATTACTGCCCTGCTTATGTAAAAGACGACTTTTTATCAAATACTATTTTTGAGTAAAATCGAAAAAAACGAGGGACATCGCATTTCCCAAAATTGTGCCGCTACGCTTAAAACATTATATAATGTTATTAACCTTGCAAATTGGCAATGTGCTGGAATCGTGTCAGATTAACTTCCACGTGACGTCATCGACGATTAAATATTACACTATTTTTTTTAATTTATACTCATTTTATTGATGTGAACGTGAAACTGTCGGTCGTTTTCATGCTTAAATCGCTGAACTGATTATAACATACATAGTTTCGACGGTACGCAGGCAATTAGTGATAGAAATTCTGATAAGCTACAAATAAAATCAACTATTTGAAATATTTTCAATGTTTGTAGTTACTAACTATATACTGCTGGGCACAGGCCTTCCCTCATTTCTGAGAGGGAATTTCCCCATTCAAGCCTTCCCTCATTTCCCCAAAGCTTGTTGGCGAACTTCACATGTCTTTGAAATATTTTTTTCTACGATGTTTTCCTTCACCGCCGAGCACGTGGTTAATCAGCACTTAAAATTGCAATTAACAATTTCATTGGTGCCGGCGGAGATCGATTCCGGGTTACTCGCGTTCTGTTATATTTACAGCGAGCGTTAACCATCTGAGTTACCACGGCTCTTAATTTTTTTTTTAAATTATCATAAAATAGACTACGATGTGTATACCGGATGACTGTTAAAGAGTTATGGAAAAAATTAATTGTAAGTGGTGAACACAAATATATATATATATATATATATATATATATATATATATATATATATATATATATATATATATATATATATATATATATATATATATATATACATATTTACTGCGAGCGTTAACCACTGAGCCGTGGTAGCTCTCTGAGCTCGTAACGCTCACAGTAAATATAACAGAACGCGAGTAACCGGGATCCCCGCCGGCACCAATGAAATTGTTAAATGCAATTTTAAGTGCTGATTTACCACGTGCTTGGCGGTGAAGGAAAACATCGTGAGGAAACCTGCATGTCTGAGGAATAATAAGAAAAATATTTCGAAGACATGTGAAGTTCGCCAACACGCATTGGGGCAGCGCGGCGGACACTTCTTTGCCCTAAAACCCTCTCAGAAATGAGGGGAGGCCTGTGCCCAGCAGTGGGACGTATATAGGCTGTAACTTTAACTATATATATATATATATATATATATATATATATATATATATATATATATATATATTTCTTCAACTCCACACATGTTACATAAATCATCTAAATCAGGTAAAGAGTTTCCTGTATTGATGATTAATTATTTATCTTTACGGCAGTATTCCCCTCCAAGTGTCTTCACGTGATTTACCTCATTTCTCATCATCTCATGCAAAGCCTC
This sequence comes from Parnassius smintheus behrii, assembly GCA_036936625.1. NCBI lineage: Eukaryota > Metazoa > Arthropoda > Insecta > Lepidoptera > Papilionidae > Parnassius > Parnassius smintheus. The sequence goes on from JAUPFT010000012.1 coordinate 3,131,462, forward strand.
CAAAGTTATAGAATCGATCATTATTCTCCAACTATAGTCAGAAATTATTTGTTTGACGAGATTCCAAATGTTATCAATGGGATTGAGGTTGCAGTTATTTGGCGGCAGTCTTACGAATTCGTGATCATGGTCAGCCAATAACTTACCTACGATATATTTTTTCGGAGCTTTAAGGTTTTTTATTAATAAGTATAATTCCAATTTCATGTAGTGTTCAAGAAACTCAATGTTTCGTAAGTGGACCCACTCAAGCAAAACTTGTTTTTTATGAATTCATGTTGGGAGGTCTATCTTCTTCTTTACAATGGTAAGAAACGTTGTCCATTACAATAATACAATTATGTGGTATGTTAAGTATGACTTTCTGTTCTAACCATTATGTAAAATTTTTAGAGTACATCTGGTTATGATAATTACCAGGTTTTGTATGTGTTTAAGTATTAATAGTTCGTTACCCACAAATCCGGATTCACTCCCAGTGTAAACTATTATACAGCGGCGACCAGGGCTATCATTCTTTCTCACTTCGACATAATATAATAAAATGCTAACAATTAACGGCGCAGTGTGCGTGAATCTATGTCTCATCTATATAAATTACTGTTTTATTATTTTGCTTTTTCTTGCTAATTGTACTGAGTATTCGATTTCATGAGTTTACATACCAAAATGGCTTCCAGGTGCAGCAATTTTAGGCGCTAGCTGATTATTCTTTTGCTGTACACGACCCGTTTGACTTGCTTTCTATTGCTTTCAATGTCTACATTGGAAAGTTTTGCGAAGTTTCAATAAGTATATCCTTTAAATATTTAGTACTTAGAGAAATTTTAAGATATCTTATGCGGATAATTTATAGTATAATAGGCATACCAAGCGGGAAAACTATGGCACATTCCTTCCTAGGATAATCTTTGGGGAGGACTATGTTCTGCAGAGGACTTTCATAAACTGTAATTGATGGATAGATAGACATACGGATAGATAGACGTAGGAAACCAAATGCCTCCTTACCTTAAGTAATAGTTAAATTATCACTAGCAGTAACTTACCACATTGCCTCCACTTTGAAAGTGTGCAGTGTTGGAAATTGAATCGGCTTTCAATAACTGAACTGATCAATTACAACTCTCAACATATAAGACAGCTTCAGCAATAACTTTAATACAATATGGTTTATCACGAACAGAACATTTTATCTTTGAATATATTTCTTTGTTTTTTTGAATGTATGTTTAACATCTCCAACAAGGAAGCTTCATAGTTTCCTTACAGTTCACTGAAATTATTGGCTAAAGGCTAAGTTATACTCTATCAATTCATTTTACTTCGAATTACTATATAATATCGTAAAGTTTCAGTTACTTATTGTGGATTTTCCACATAGAACTTTTTTTATTTTACGCTTACCACTCTAAACAAATATATTTTAAACGGAAAGAATCCCGAATGGTGGTTCTCTACTTCATGACGTGATATCTGATATGCATTGCCTCTATAGACTTCCTGCAGGACGTGCATGGACAACAAGACCGTGTTTTGTGTTATTCCTTAAAGAAGGCATATTTAGCAATGGACTTGCGAATGACCATAATGATTACAATAATGATGATTCTTAAATAAAAAAGTGAACAAATAATGATTTTTTAAATAATAAATGTGATAAACCAGAACACTACTCACCTCCAAAATATATATTCTTGATTAAGCTTAAAATTGAAGATGCGTTGTCATCCCTGGGGCGATACCAGTAAATAGGTTCTCCGGTTCTCTACACTCACAATACGGGACACAACAGCGGTAAGCTTCTATTTCTCGTATTTTGTGAGAGTGTGGTTTTTACCCGCTCGAGCCGACCCTTTCGTGTACAACCTTAATACAGTAGTAGCATGGCTCTACTACGCAGACATTCATATATATAAAGACATGACATATATATCCATCAAAAACAATTTTAATATTATAAAAAATATTAACAAGACAACATTAACATACTTTTAAAATTCGTTTAAAAACTGAAATTTAACTTCAGCTACACAGTTGAGTTAAAGTCAGTCTCCAAAACTTAACGACCTCTTAAATAAATAAATATAATCAACCTTCTTTGAGGAAATCAGCTGATTATTTTTTAAACAAAGCATTTTTTTACGAAATACAAGCGTTAATGTATTTGTAAACCACGTAATTTCTCAAGTTTGTATATAAATTAATTGATTTATAAATAAATTTTAGTGATACGTAAACTTTAAGATTATATTTTTTTACGTAGAAATTAAAAAAGTTAATTTTCAACGCAATAAAATCCGTAAAATTAGTTTTATTCAATGTGTAGTATTCGTGTTGATATAATAAATCTATTACCAACATTACAGACTACTACATATTAAAGTCCAATGCTGAACATAGGCCTCGCCCATGGATTGTCTCATAGCGGTAATTTTGCCATAGTTGTCAAGCTTGTCTGCCACGTTTTTATGCCTCGCTTGGTTGGACTAGTATGTAAAAATAGTTTTTTTTGTAATATTTTCAGTAGTTATCGGGAAGATGATGCTACCTATTCCTATTCCTACTTCTCATTATCATCCTTTACGAAACTCATTTTTCTTGTACGTCGAAACCATATGACAACAATAATTTATTTCTAAATTATATTGAAACAGAATTTTCGGAATATAAGCTCCACTAAAGTAGGTAGTTTGTTTTCTATCAACCGGCTACAAGTAAGGTGGCTAAATTGTTCGGACTGTATATAAATTATTTTCGCGGGTCCGGAAAACGTATTTCAAATTAATGTGTGCATATATTTTAAGTTCCTAGTACCTTCAATTATTTTATATTATCAACGTTTGTTTTTTAAGCTATTGCATAGCTTCTCTTATTTTTTTTTACTGGAAATGAGGCATTCCATCTCAGTCCTCACGGGTGACAACGCATCTGCATTTTGATTTGTAATGGAAGATAGATGTAGATGTCTATGGGCCGCAGCAACCACTTACCATCAGGTGGACTGTGTGCTCGTTTGTCAGCCTATTCTTAAAAAAAAAAAAATATTCTATCGCGGGCCTTGAGCGCGGGAACCGAATCCAGAAATTCCGTAACGAAAAAACCTCACGCTCCCCACTCCGACGGGCACGGAGGTGTGACTTGAAGGCCGTGCATTGTCTAACGTCGTTTCTTTTCGTCGACACGGTGTTTGTGTGCGTGCAACTAGACGTATTGTACGACTCTACGAAGCTCGCACGAATCGAGACGAGCTGCTCCGAAATCGGACGAATACATAAGCAGCTGTTTATGAGAAAGTATGTAGGTGTATAGGTATTTATTGTTAACATACATATTATTTAAAGGGTGATTATATTGCATTATTTCTGTATTTACACCTCTGTAACGATAACCTATTATTATTATTTGCTATATAAATCGATATTGTTTAAAAAAGGCAAAGTATCGATATAAATATCGATACCGCATTTATCTATGACCAATTGTCTTTGAGAACTGTTATAGCGGATCTTAGGATTAGTTCATTCATTCTTTCCTGTATAGGATAGTTATATATTCTTTGTTCATTCCATAGACAGGTCATTCGTGTTGTAACCTCCAAGAGAGTAACTTGTGCGGAATAAATCTGTGTAAATCTTTTAAATCCGAGTTTATTTTATTAATCTAAAAGTGAACTTTACATCTCAGAAGTGGGATAAACAAGACCCATAGTGTATTTATACTAAAATTCAAGTATTTACGTTTTTTTTTTCCACGTGTCATTTTTAAGACAATTAAAAAAAATATGAATAACGAAATAGAAAACGATGATGGTCGTAGGAAGTCACGATCACGTCATCGCAAGAGAAAAAAATTCTCACCGTGAATCAGAAAGTAGATCCAAGCATAAAAAACATCATAAAAATAGCCGTGACAAAGAATCGAACAAAAGGCGATGTAATACACAATCTACGGACTCAGATGGAAGCCGTCAAGATAATGTCACTCGTCGTCAACGCGTGAGATTAAGTGAAAGTGGAAGACGTCATTGTCGCACACCAACTCCAACTAGGAGCGGAACTCCTTGTCGCGAACCGGCGGGTGGTTGTACACACGGACGTAGATCCCGTAAGCGTCATCGTGATGATCTACAAGAGAATCTCCAGCCTCGTGTGTCTGAAGGAACAGGAGAAACGTCGCGTCGCAAACCATCGACTGAAGCAGGTAGCAATAGCACATTACATATCTTATCCGAGTTAGTAAAATGTTTGTCATCTACCCGCCCTGATGGTAATAAGTTTCCTACGTTAGGAAATGTGGTGCCCGAATTCGATCCTATGATTAAAAGTCAAACAGTACATATGTGGTTGAATAAAGTGGACGAGTGTGCTAAGTTATATAAATGGGGTGATGACCAAATCATACATTATACTATACCTAAGCTGTCAGGGGTAGCTAGAGTATGGTACCAAGCGTTACCCACTATGTCGTCCTCGTGGTCTGATTGGAAAACAAAACTTATTGAATCCTTTCCCAGTAGTGACGATTATGCCGAATTGTTGACCGAAATGCTGTCTAAACGAGTGAGATATAACGAGTCCCTAGAGCTTTATAAAAAATTAAATTTATTAAACCGTTGCGGGATCGAAGTCAATTAAACAGCAACCCCGTGATTACAATAAGGGAAGGAGCGTTCAAGATAAAAAAACGGCCTTCGCTAATAATACCCCATTAACTAGTCAGAGGCAGTCGCGTACTACATCTAATTCGAATATTATTTGCTATAACTGTAACGAATCGGGGCATTATAGTTATGAATGCACGAAAAAGACTGTAAAATGCACGAATTGCTATAGGTTAGGCCACTTAGCCGAAAAGTGTACAAGGGTTCAAACCGATTCCAAAAATAAAAGTGATAGTTTACATGAGAAAAACGTCATACAATATTGAGTACAGAGCCGGGTCACGAATGGCACACGTTGATGCCCTAAGTCGTAGCCCTGTGGACGAACCCTCTACTGAAGATGAGTCGCGGGTGATTGATGTTTTACAAATTGATGTAAAGGATTGGATCGCTACAGTTCAGAGTAACGATGATGAAATTAAAGGCATTAAGGAGGTACTGCAAGATAGTCGCACGAAATCTGTTGCAGACATTTATAAAAATTATCAGTTAAAAGGAGATCATGTTTACCGTATAGTTGATAATGGTATCCGCTGGGTAGTTCCAAGATCAGTAAGGTGGCAAGTATTACGAATGAACCACGACGAAGTAGGACATTTCGGTTTTGATAAGACTATTAGTCGTCTGCAAGGTATATTCTGGTTTCCCAAAATGAGGCGTTTTACAAAAAATACGTAACATCGTGTCTTGAATGTGCGCATCATAAGGCCCCGGGTGGAAGGAAAGAAGGCATGCTTCATCCTATCCCCAAAATTGAAGTACCATTCCATACACTACATGCCTATCATTTAGGCCCTTTCGTACGATCTCGAAGAGGCAACACTTATATTTTGGTTATTGTAGATGCTTTTACAAAATTTATAAACATTAAACCGGTTAGGAACACAAAATCCACAACCGCAATTAAAATATTCCGCGAACATTTTAGTTATTTTGGAGTCCCATCTAGACTAATAACAGATAGAGGTACATGCTTTACGAGCGCAAAATTTAAGTCGTTCACGAAGAGTTTAGCTTTGAAACATATATTAAACGCAGTTGCCACACCGAGGGCCAATGGACAAGTAGAAAGGTATAATAGGACGATAACGGATGCTTTAAGTACTAAATGTCATGGTAAGAATGATAACACCTGGGATGAGTATGTCGCTGATATGCAGTTAGGGATGAACACAACTGTGAACAGAGCAACTGGCAAAAGTCCCTCAGAGTTATTATTTGGTTATAAACTTATGAATGTTTCAGAGACTATCCTCGGAGATGTTATAAGTCCAACAATTGAGTATACACAAGGAGAAAAATTAGTGGAAATGAGATCCGCAGCGAGTGATAGAATAGAGAAGCAACAAGAAAATTCAAAAAAGGCATTTGATGAACGAAGGAAGCACGCAACAAAGTATAAAGAAGGCGATTTAATTAGGATTGAGAGAACAGTCGTTGATAGAGAACACTTAGGTAAATTAAAAAATTATTACCAAAATTTAATGGCCCGTACAGGATTAAGAAAGTACTACCGAATGATAGGTTTCTTGTTGAGGATACACCTTTATCGAGAAAAGGGAAAAGACGATACGAAAACGTAGTAGCGCTGGATAAAATACATCCTTGGTTAAATTATAAAGAGATCTCAAGCGGAAGCGAGAACGACCATAGTGATTATGCCAATGGTACCGACTAAAGTAATGAGTAAATTAAATAATTAAAAAAAATCATATTTTATAAATTTCTTTATGTATTTATTTGTGACATTTTGTCGTTTAGAAAATGGTGATTAACCTTAGACTTAGGAATAACTAGTGTATGATGAAAGTACGGAAGGTTACAGATCGAAGTAGACTATTCTGTAGTGATAAAAGATGTAGTAGATGTGTATGGGTCGTGAGCGGTTAGTGTTGTCGCACAGATAATCGCAGATCATGACAGACTGTATACTTTTACAAAATGACATAGGCTATGAGCGATCAGTGAAGAACTCACAGATGATCGCAGATCATAGCAGACTATGCATGAGTGTTAACGGCTTGGTCGCGAGCAGAATAACTAGTGTATGATGAAAGTACGGAAGGTTACAGATCGAAGTAGACTATTCTGTAGTGATAAAAGATGTAGTAGATGTGTATGGGTCGTGAGCGGTTAGTGTTGTCGCACAGATAATCGCAGATCATGACAGACTGTATACTTCTACAAAATGACATAGGCTATGAGCGGTCAGTGAAGAACTCACAGATGATCGCAGATCATAGCAGACTATGTATGAGTGTTAACGGCTTGGTCGCGAGCAGAATAACTAGTGTATGATGAAAGTACGGAAGGTTACAGATCGAAGTAGACTATTCTGTAGTGATAAAAGATGTAGTAGATGTGTATGGGTCGTGAGCGGTTAGTGTTGTCGCACAGATAATCGCAGATCATGACAGACTGTATACTTCTACAAAATGACATAGGCTCTGAGCGGTCAGTGAAGAACTCACAGATGATCGCAGATCATAGCAGACTATGCATGAGTGTTAACGGCTTGGTTGCGAGCAATCAGTGAAAACTATTCACAGATGGTTGCAGATCGTAACAGACTACGCCAATATGTAGTGTTCATTTATTTACTTAGCGTTTCATTTTTCACACTTGCCTTCCTATTTAGATAAGGTATAAACACTAGCTGTATTACTGTTTAAATTGTACAACGTCTCTACATATTATAACGTAAATTGTACGAAACCAATCATGTTATCTTTGTAATAGATCAAGTGAGAGGACTCACTTGTTGGAGGATGGCCGAGTTGTTAACATACATATTATTTAAAGGGTGATTATATTGCATTATTTCTGTATTTACACCTCTGTAACGATAACCTATTATTATTATTTGCTATATAAATCGATATTGTTTAAAAAAGGCAAAGTATCGATATAAATATCGATACCGCATTTATCTATGACCAATTGTCTTTGAGAACTGTTATAGCGGATCTTAGGATTAGTTCATTCATTCTTTCCTGTATAGGATAGTTATATATTCTTTGTTCATTCCATAGACAGGTCATTCGTGTTGTAACCTCCAAGAGAGTAACTTGTGCGGAATAAATCTGTGTAAATCTTTTAAATCCGAGTTTATTTTATTAATCTAAAAGTGAACTTTACATTATGTACAACAGTGAATAGCTGTACTTGTAAAATTTGTGTATAAAGTGTTTTGAATATGAATAAACAAAGTGCATTTATTATTTATTTATTTAATAAAAGAAAAAAAATTGTTTTCTTATCGGTCACCACGCTCAAAAAGTGTAACTTGAATTAATATCAAAGAAAAAGAAATACTGCATAAATAAAATAAATAAATAATTATAATTGCATAAGTTGATACAAAATGCTATGCAATAGCTTTACCGCGGCAGTCCTCGAGTGCCACACGTCTTTTTTTTCTAATAAAAAATAAGTTGTACCCATTTTTATATCATATTAGCTCTGTAGTTAGCAGCAGTGGATGATTCAGTAATGGGAATGTGCCTTATGTTATTTTTAGCAGGCAGTTTTTCTTTTAAAATACGTCATCTCCACACTAGAAGGTATTCTCCTGTATCGCAGAAGATAAAGGTACAGACTCTAAACAATTATTTGTAGGACATGCAAATACATGTCCAGTTCGGAATTTGAATCCGTGGCATTGTCAAGTCACTGCGTCTTTTAGAATTAAAAATAAAAGATATAAACAAAAGACAGTTCAAAGATAAATGAACTAGTTATCTTTAGCTAAAATTTAAAAACCAAGTATATTTTGAATAACTTAAGAATTAGGATAAAGATTTTTAAGCGAGCTCTTGGCCACACTCGGGGAAGTATTAAATGTATCAATATCAAAGTTAAGCGAGCCTTATAAATTTAGCTGTTCTCATCATGAAATAATTACGTCTATATTTCGTATGAGCTCTTTTTATGTAAAAAAGTTTGCGTTTCATGATACTTCCTATTTAAACATTGAAAGTAACATCAGATAATACGTCATTAATATTACGTCGAACACATAAAGGAAGAAAGTGATATCGTTTGCACCACTCTTCATAGTCCCGAGAATCCTTATGCGCTCTATAATCAAGATACTTTAAATACCTTTTCACGTCACCCTATACGAGATTCATAAATTTTATATTGTCGGTTCCAGACCCGTGATGCGTATTCAAAAATAGGTGCCTCGTACAAACTAACAGTAGGGAAGTTTCATCATTTTTAGGCTGTTGATAGCACAAGGACAACGGATGACAAATTCCATGGCTTTACATGCTTTTAATGCTTCTCATAGAAAAATTTAGAGTCTTGAATTACTCCAAGATCACAAGCCTCATATACTCATATACATTCATAGCCTCATATACATACCATTTAAGTGATAATAATAATAATATAATATTAAGCCTTTTATTTCATGCTAATAATGACATACGTACATACATAGTTTAGAGAAAAAAGAAGTGAATAGAGAAAAAGTTTAAATCTGGATAATAATATATAAGTTTGTTTGCATGAACCCCTCCTCAAGGGAAGGTGAAGGCCTCCTCTAAAGAATTCCATGTGTCTCTATCTTGAGCTGTTTGCGGCCAGCATGTACCAGCTATTTTTATCAATTCGTCTGCCCATCTCGTGTAAGGTCTGCCTTTGAGACGTTTGCCGATTGGACCCTTCCACGTTGTTACCCTGGTGGTCCATCTCTCGTCCTTTGGCCTCGCTACGTATCCAGCCCACTTCCATTTTTGTTTTTTAGCGTAGGTTAGAGCATCTGTCGCTTTGGTGGTTTCTCTAATTTTTGTGTGACGAATTTTTTGCATCTTTTTAATGTTGAGCATACTTCGTTCTATTCCGCGTTGGCAGGTAGTGATTTTGCTTTTTAATTTGGATGTAAATTTCCAAGTTTGACATGCGTAAGTTAAACAAGGTAGGAGGCATGACATCATGACTTTTGTTTTGATATTTGTTGGCATGTTACTTTTAAATATCTCTTTTAAGGACCAGTACTTGTTCCAAGTATTTTGTACTTTTCGTTCTACTTCTAGTTCATTTTGTTTTCCGTTGAAGCTATTTTTTTTTCCAAGGTATATATTATATTTCTCTGTATATTTCAGAGTTTCATTGTCCACTGATATTCTTCTCTGTATACTGTTTGCCGCGACCATTGTTTTCGAAAGATTCATTTCTAGTCCTACCTGCTTACTAGCTGTGTTTAGTGAATCGATCATATTTTGTAATTGTGTGCTAGATTCTGATAGCAGAACTAAGTCAAGAATAAATACTTGCCATTGATGTTTAATCCTGTCTTTTCCCAATTGAATCTTTTTATTATTGACTCTAGAATAGATATAAATAGTTTAGGAGACAGCGGGTCGCCTTGTTTTACGCCTCTTCCGATGGAGAACGTAAGACCAGTGGATTCTAGTTTTATTTTTGCTGTGCTACCTTTGTAAATGTTTTTGATTATATCTACATACTCTTGTTCAACTTTTTGGGCTTGCAGCGCGGTCCATATGCTTGAATGTGACACGGTATCAAAAGCTTTTTTATAATCAATATATGCGATGTAGAGCGTTCTTTGCTTCTCGTGATATTTCTCTATTATTTGTTCTAGAGTATGTATGTGGTCGATTGTTGAAAAGCTCTTGCGAAAACCTGCTTGTTCTATTTGTTTGTTTGCTTTTATTGTGATACTTATTTTTTTGTTAATTATAGAGGAAAACAGTTTGTAGATACACGGAAGTAAGCTTATAGGCATGTAGTTTGTAATAGCTTTTGAGTCACCTATTTTATAAATTAAAATTATTTCTCACTCTACCCACTGCGATGGTATTTCAGCAGTTTTTAATATAAGGTTAAATAAGTGTGTTAATGGGAGAGTCAGTAGTGACGAAGCAGCCTTTATGGCTTCATTTGTAATGCCGTCTGGTCCTGGGCTCTTATCTAGCTTTAGCCTTTTTATTTCTTGTGCGACTTCTTTTTCAGTTATTGGTGTAATGTTTCCGTTTTTGTTTGTAGAGTTAACATCGTTTGCGTTGATATAGCTGGTACACTCGTTTCCTTGTGCTTTGTATAGTGTTTTATATAAATTGGTTGCAACATTTATGATTTCTTTTCGATTATTTACCGTTTTGTCCTTACAGTTTAAGCTATCTGTCCAATATTTATTTGTTCTTAGTTCCTTAGGAGCCTTTTTTGAGCTTCCTGCTTTTTTCAGGTGTTTTTCTTTGTCCATTGTAAACTGCCAGCTCATGAGGTACCTTGAGGATCACCAGCTGATTAGTGACCGCCAATACGGTTTTCGCCGTGGTCGGTCAGCTGGTGATCTTCTGGTCTACCTCACTCACAGATGGGCGGAGGCAGTAGAGTTCAAGGGGGAGGCATTGGCCGTTAGTTTGGACATTGCGAAGGCCTTCGATCGGGTTTGGCACAAAGCGCTTCTTTCGAAGCTCCCTTCCTATGGGCTTCCCGAGAAATTGTGCGATTGGATCACCAGCTTTCTTGCAGATCGGAGCATCAAGGTCGTTGTAGATGGTGCAAGCTCCGATTGCAAGCCTATTAATGCTGGTGTTCCACAGGGCTGCGTGCTATCGCCAACGCTGTTTCTTCTGCACATCAATGATATGTTGCATACCCGTAACATTCATTGCTATGCGGATGACAGCACTGGTGATGCTCTTTACACCGGCCGAGCCAATATTTCTCGGGAAAACGTCTCCGAGTGCCGGGACAAACTTGTGTCTGAAGTCGAGTCTTTGCTGAACAGAGTCTCGGATTGGGGACGACTAAATCTAGTCTAGTTTAATCCCCAGAAGACACAAGTTTGCGCGTTAACCGCTAAAAAGAACCCCTTTGTCGTATCCCCTCAGTTTCAAGGCACTTTCCTTGTTGCCTCAGCCAGTATCGGAATCCTCGGCGTCGACATATCGAGTGACGTGCAGTTTCGTGGTCACTTGGAAGGGAAGGCCAAATTGGCCTCTAAAAAGCTTGGCGTGCTCAGCAGAGCGGGACAGTATTTCATGCCGGCACACCGCCTGCAACTTTACAAGGCGCAGGTTCGGCCGCACATGGAGTACTGTTCCCATCTCTGGGCTGGGGCTCCCCAGTACCAGCTCCTTCCACTTGACCGCATCCAGCGCAGAGCGGCTCGAATCGTCGACGACCGAGTGCTTTCCGATCGGCTCGATTCACTGGCGCTGCGAAGAGATGTTGCATCTCTTTGCGTATTTTATCGCATCTATCACGGGGAGTGCTCTGAGGAATTGTTCGGATTAATCCCAGCCGCCAAATTTCGTGAACGCACTACACGGCAAACGTCCCGATACCATCCACACCATCTGGATGCTTGGCGGTCCACCACTGTACGTTTCACAAGGAGTTTTCTTCCACGTACAACCTCTCTGTGGAATAGTTTACCACTGGCGATTTTTCCGGACCGATACGACCTGGGGACCTTCAAGAAAAGAGCTTACTCCTTTCTAAAGGGCCGGCAACGCACCCGCAATTCTCCTGGTGTTGCGGTTGATCATGGGCGGCGGTAGTCACTTAACATCAGGTGAGCCGCATGCTCGTTTGCCCGCTCTTCTATAAAAAAAAAAAAAATTCTATAGTCTTCAATCTGTAGCTTTTGTAGTCATGTTTAATGTATTTACTTATTAATTTGTATAGAGCTGATATTTCATTTTTAGTGGTTCGAGTTTTTATCTTAGCATGCTGTAACTCTTGTCTTCCCTTGATAAGTTCCAGTGTACGCTCTTTTAGAATTTTATGATTACCTTCTGATATTTCGTTGGGGGTTCGAGCGTCCTGTAAGCTCTGGGTTATGGCCTTGGTTAACATGTTATAGAAAGCCTGTACAGATGTTTTTTCTTGGCATTTACGTAAATCTTGGAAAATTAAGTTGAAATATTCTGTTTATAATATAATATTTCTTGTTCAGTTTTCAGTGATGGATAGCGATTGCTTTTATACGCTGTGCGTTTTTTCTTCTGCTTGTGACAGACATTGTTGCTCTGACTGCTCTGTGGTCTGACGGGTAGTTCAGATTTAAAACTTCTATGTTTTGGAAGATGTTTGGTTGATTTGACAGTACGTAATCTATTTCATTTTTGTACTTATCGTTCGGTGATCGCCAGTTCCATCTTTGGTTTGGTTTTTTTTTATGAAAGAAAGTATTTAAGATGGCAAGTTTGTGTTCGAGGACGAAATCAATTAGCCTTTGACCTTTTGGTTTCTTTCACCATACCCGTTTGGTTTCATTATTAGATGTTCATCTTTTCTTGGTTGACCTATTTTTGCGTTAAATCACCCATTACTATATAGTTCTTATAAGCTTGGTCTAGGGCTCTATGGACATTTGAGTAAAAGGTGTTAATCTCTTCTTCACAGGCTGTTTCAGTCGTGCATATATTTGGATAATTGATATGGGCAATCCTTGTATGCTTAAGTTCAATAATGCTACTCTATCATTTATGCCCATGAAACTTTCAATCCAGTTCTTGCGGGTTTTATTTATTATGAAACCGACTCCATGTTTACCAGGCGTGTGTCCCGTGTGGCATAGTATGAAGTTATTATATTCTTCTATCCGGATGCCCGTTCTCCTTATTTCACACAATCCAATTATGTCGTATTTGACTCTATTAAGTGCTTCGCTAAGTTCGATTAAGCATTCGTAAGTAGATAAAGTTCTGACGTTGTACGTTATTATGTAGAGCTGATCTTTATTATTTTTATTTGAGTTAAGTATTTCTTGGGTTTGTGTATCATTTCTTGTTATTGAATAAGATTGAATTTGAGATGACTTCTTTAGAGGGTTATGGTCTTGATCTTCCACGGTGACCAGACGGATTGGAAGATGCTTTTCGTTGCTTAGTTGAAATTGATTGAATGTTGCATCGCTGAGGGAGGGGAGGGCCTGTTGCTATGACTGTAAGTTGTTGGTTGTATTGTAGTTGGTTTGGTTGTGTGGTGTGTTGACGTTATTTTTTATTGACATTAATTACGTCAATATTTCGTATGAGCATCATATACTCATATACATTCATAGCCTCATATACATACCATTTAAGTGATAGCTGCCATTAATTGTATCACTTTTCATCGTGAACCACACAAAAAAACATTTAGAGACGTTTCAATAACATAGAATCCTCTGTACTAGCGATGAACTTAAGAATTTGCATACCACACTTGGTATCATCCATAGAGTATTTTCATATCATCCATAGAGTCCTTTGAAGTACAAGAAACACTCTTATATGTCATTCACAAAGATAATAAAGAGTAAGAGGGGAAATAGAGTTTTGAGGCTCTCCTGAAGGAACTGGTAGCCAAGTGATCGGTCTTCAAATGACGATCTTTATTTGTTCTGCTTAAACATACACATCCCTATTAATAAACACAGACTTGAGCAAGATTAACTTTACTCCTAGTTTAAAGCTTAAAATACCCAATTTCAATTAAGTTTACGCTTAAATAAGCTACAGTAACATTAGCTTGTGGTACCAATAACGGATTCTAAAGTATTAGGTTCTAATTTGCCATTTGACTGCAGTCCTAATTCATACCTAGTACTCAAACGTGATTATTATGAATAATTTAATTATGACACATTATAAGAATCTTGTTGATGAAAACCCAAAACCGCATGCAAATGTGGTTTTGAGTCCTTCAAGTATCCGCCTATGAGGCATTCTAGGGGTATTTATTCAGCATTCGACTTTGATAGACTCCATACTATCAACATTACGTGATGTAATAACACATTATGACATGATAATGTTATGACATATTATGAAATGTTACGACACATCTCGTCAAGTAGTTTTTAAATTAAAAAACGGCACACCACACATAGATTAACACTAATTTTACAAAATAAATGTAGGTTTAGAGTGCCTTGTTACAACGAGAGTCACGCGTGGACTGAGGTTTTTAATATCCTGATGAATTAACTTGACCTACTTTCACCTTTTAATTATTAAATAGAAACAACATTCACAAATAAGCATTTATGTTATTTTTTAATGTTATTGGAATAGGAAAAATAATTAAATTAAAAATGCAAAAACATAATTAGCTAAAATCCATGTAATAAAATAAAAATGGTGTGTCCTATAAAGTTTGGAGAGAGAATTTTTGTTCATTAATTTTATCATCATTATTGCAGATAATTTAATATTTACATTTTACTATTAATATTTTTTATCAATTAGCCTGTAAATTTAAAACTTACTTTGCCTTATCACCGACTTGAGAATGCGAAGTTATTTTTTTTTTACAAATCACTCCATCTTATTTCACCAGCGTTTTGATTCTTATTCAAAGACAGACGAAGACATACATGATCGACAGCATTTTTTTATCATCAGATTGACTGTCAATCGATTGTAACCCTCAATTCTGCAGAAAACAGAATTATGTGCAGTACGCGGAGATGGCAGTTACGCTCACCAGATGTCGCTAGTTGGAACGAATCGTCACCGTTACAGCCATTTAAAGTCCACTGCTGAACAACGGCCTCCGCATAAATTGCCACATTATTTACCTAATGTCGACGCTTGACAAAGGAGTATGCAACAACATTTTTTGTTTTTAGTCGTTATTTACCCGGCGAGCATGAGGTTAAAAAAAGTTACATCAAGAATGTGGCAGAGTGGGACATACCCATAATTTAATGTATCATATTTAAGTTATTATTATTATTATTTTTACTTTGATGATTTTATAATAATAATGAATGATTTAATAGAATTAAATGAAACAAGTTCTTAATTATGAAATTATTATTATATCATCATGTTTTTTATAAACTTTGTAATTATAGAAACAAAAGTTTAAGGACTGACAAAAATTTATTGTAAAAATGTATTATTTTATTGTATTTTGCTGGCTTGTTTGGAATGTAGACGCGAAACAAGCATTGACTTCTAAATGCAAGTAACATCTCGTCAATAGTCAGAAGCTTACTTGGAGAGTACACATTTGACAAACTGGTCCAAAATGCTTCTAAAGGCTGCCATATTACCAGTTTGTTTACGCTCCTCCCTCGTCGATTTGTCGTCAAAACGTACATTACGTATTTTGAAGAAACTGGAATCTCTGCAGTGACATGGTGGTACGAAATATGTCAACACCATTTCCATCAGTTCGCCAAAGATCTTTTAAACTTTGTTGATTAGATTTGGTGACGCCAGCTAAGTACAGTAAGCCAATAAATGCTTTCAACTCACAAATAGTGCTTTTTTGCATGTAAAAAGAAGCTTTGCCATTCGCATTATCTGCAGCATTCGCATTATCGCGCTGTCTTTGCCAAATTTTCGAATTAATGTGAACCAAGATTTTTTAAAGCATGTTTGTAGTCACAAAAATATTCCAGCATTCATACTCTGTAGCAGCATCCCTTCCAGTATTTTTTATTCGAGTGTGTTCGGTTACGATGTTTTCCGAACGAAGCCTCACGTTTGGACGCTGAAAATTTTTATACCACTTGGTACCATCTTTAAACGTATAGAAAGGGCCATTTACTTGCCTTTAAGCTGAGTCTCTCTGCCTGAGTAGTGACAATGGTAAATCGTCCTCTGGGTAGTTACATGATTCTAATACTGCAGCTTCTTCCTGCCTGGAGTTGGATGAAACACCAACTGAATCGTCACTTTCTTGTTCCGTCTCAGAATTCAATTCGTGCTTACTAACAATGATCAGTCTCTTGTTCTGAACTGGATTCAGCAGATGAATCTGTTGTAGCCTTCTTAAACATAGCAGGAATCCGTTCCTCTTGCCTTTCAAAATCCATTTCAGTCAAAAACTAGCAATAATTAAGAAAATCTCAAATAAATGAATGAACAACAAATTTATATACTTAAATCATAACAAAAATAACCTAAAATAATAGAAAGAAAACTAATAAAACAATCATAATTCATGATCATATCATTACGTAAAAAATATGTCAAAAATGAGGCAGGGTATAACATACCCGAGACAGGTTGGCGCACGAATATACCGGCCGGTATCCCACGCCACCGCCATACTGCGATCACGCCACTAACCCGCCCCGCGTGCCACGTACTTCAGCTACTGAGCGAGTTAGAGATGACGGGCAAGGATTTTAAAAAGTACACTACCTTGAAATTTTATCAGGGTGTATTTTACCCTGGCTTATGCTCGCCGGGTTAAGAAGACGCTGCTGCACAACTGATTTGTTTCCTCTGTCGACTCTTACGATACCCATGGTGTGATGTGGGATAGTTGTATTCTTAAACCACCACTACACAGTAAGTTATGACTTATGGTTAACTAATGTGTTACGTTGATGGTCACATAGTGTCATCATCATTGAAAAGTTGTGTTTTTTATAAAAGTTTCGCGGCTTCTAGTGATCGTACACAAAACAATGCTCAAGTGCTGCAATCTTTAATATTTTACATATTTTTAACTTTTTATGAGTTCTTCTACATCCGTAATTTGTTTGATCCATTTCCATAATATAAATAATAATATTTTTTGATAAACAAAATATGGTACACACTTATTATCTAATCTTAAGATTAAAGTTTCGGGTAGAACAAACATTATTAAAACAATAGATACTCGAATGCATAAGATGTTGTTTCATTCGAACAAGAAACAAGTTTCACCACTAAAACTGTGAATATTTATTAAGAATTTAATTTATGTTGTGTATTTAATAGTACGGAAAATTGAAATTGTAATTTTAATTAAATAAATCATAATATTTGGAAAATTGAAAAGAAAAGTTAACACTAAAAGATAAAAATTGCTAGCACTTAAACCAGGACAAGCCTATGTCTTAACTGCGAATATTTTCTTCCTTAAAGTAAATTAACATAGAATATACACTTAAACGCTTTACAAATTACTACTTTTTAATAACGTGCTAATAGGTGCTTATAATTATGTAATATGGTTTTATTTTAATTTAAGTTTAAATTTTAGGGCTCAGCTCATTTTTTTATTGTAATTAGATCTTCATACATAAACACTCACGTCTGTCACCCAGAGGGGTAGGCAGAGACTACAGACTTCCATTTGGCACGATCCTGACACACCTCTCTCGCCTCCTTCACATCCATACACCTACGCATACATGCTCGTCGGTTAAGGGTACTCCTAATTTTGCCCGTTTTCAATAAATCGCCAATTTGGTCGATAAATTTTCGCCTAGGACGCCCCTTTCCGCCATTCACTTCTGCAACATAAATTTTCTTTGTCACTCTTTCCTCATTCATTCTTTCCACATGACCAAATCACCGAAGCATTCCTTTCTTAATCCTGGTCACAACATCATCTTGCAAAAAACAAAATCTTCAATATTGTCATAAGTTTGTGATTTAAGCCAAACAATCAACTATTTTTGCAATTGTATTCAATAGGCGGATGTATATTAATCATTCGGTTAATTTTATTATATAGAAAGGAACCAATAAAATATTGAAACTTTTTAATAAAGTAAGTCCTAAAGGGAATATTAGGACACACTGTCCTTCCTTCGCGTTTGGGGTTGTTTTGGATCGTAAGAGACTTGTTGTTGGGATGTCTCATGTTGGGATAAGATCGCATCAACTACGAACAGTTGTTTTACCGTCAACACATCGCATATAGTATACAATTGAGCAGTGAGAAATCAGTACGGTTTAAACGTCATAACCCTGATTTATGGGTGAACGACGAGGAACGCCACGAAACTGCGACGCTCCGCACTTAAAATTCGGGAAAGTGGGGAAAAAGTGATCGAATAACAGTGGTTTTGGTCTTAAAAGTTGCATCTCAACAAGACCTATCTTTTGGTGTTTTTAAAAATAGCCGGACGATATTTTTTCGAACTTTTTCAGGTGAAAAACCATTTTTCCTTATATGACAACCTAAAAAACGGTAAATCGCGTGCGGCGCACGAATTTTCGCTGGTACACATAGTTTTTTTGGTGTCGTTTTGTGCGTCTTGTGATCCTCCAACTTCCCACCAAATATTATAATTTCTCGAGTACGCATCTCCAAGTTTTGGTTGTTTTTACTAAAACCACGTGGTGGGCCATCTTCGGATCTTACAAAAATTTTTAGACAGCAAAATGAGGAAATTAACGAAATTATCAGTGATGATGATGAGGGCCTCAAACTAAAATTTAAACGGGACAATAAGAACAATAACCTGTATAACGTGTTTCTTCTAGTTGATCCTAAGGTATACAGCAAAATGTTAACAATGGGTCGTATCAGCATCGATTACCAGCGCATCCATGTTGCTAGCTTCTCGCCGTTCCTTCAGTGCCACAGGTGCCTGCAGTTTGGCCATACAAAACTAAGGTGCACTGCGGACCAAAGCTTCTGCTCACATTCTGCGAGCAGAGAGCACAATGTGAGCAATTGTCCTAACAAGGATAAGACCGACAGCGCAAAATTCATAAACTGCCGCACACACAATACGCGTTTCAACACTTAACTGGACACTAAACACACGGCTAGCTCCAACACCTACCCACGTTTGTGAGCCATGAGGGAGAAGATAAATAATCGTGTCGACTATGGATACACATAATAAATTAAAAATTTTACAGTGCAACCTCGACAGATGTAAGAATGCACAACATGAGATTCTTCTCTGCTTTATGGCCGGTGATTATGATATCGCCCTCATCTCCGAGCCATATATTGGTTCTGGAGAACAGGTAAAATCAACATTTGAAATTGACACATATCAATTTTTCACGGGCAACAAGATTAAGGCCTGCATGCTGGCAAAACCAGGATGCGGATTGGGACTATCGCAATACTCTACATCCAACTTCTGCGCAATAAAAATCACGTTTGGTAATCGCAATATTTATATTGCGTCCATATATGTAGAACCCAATATTGACGAATCAAATACGCTCGATAAGCTTGACGTCTTTCTTAAAAACACAGGCGATTCTCATAAGATAGTGGGGGGCGATCTCAATGGGTGGCACCCGATTTGGGGAAGCGTAAAATCAAACCCAAGGGGCAACGAAGTTATATATATAATACACAGCAATGACATGTATGTATGCAACGTCGGTAACATCCCTACGTTTGAAACGGGCACCCACGGGCGAGATCCCTCTTCAATAATCGATCTCACATTTGCTTCCGGCTCCATCATCGATAACATCTTGGAGTGGCGTATCAAATTGAACATTTCACCAATTTCCCAGCATAATGCAATAGACTATTGCATCGACTTTGACACATCTAACACCACACACACATATCAAAACTCCACTTTCCTGTACAAATCTAATAAAGCTTGTTGGCCTATCTTTAAGGACAAACTGCACACACACATGACACTCACAAACATACTCGAACATGACATTTCTACCCTGAACGTTGATGATCTGGAACATATCATCAACGAACTAACCAATGTGATCCACTCTGCATGTCGAGCCAGCATGCATGTTAAAAGTCGGGGAACAAAGCCCAAGGCTCCTTTTTTTTTTTTTTATAGAAGAGGGGGCAAACGAGCATGCGGCTCACCTGATGTTAAGTGACTACCGCCGCCCATGATCAACCGCAACACCAGGAGAATTGTGGACGGAGGAGTTGGAGACCCTCAAGCGGGAGGCGGTGGATTTACACCATCAGCTCCACGCTGCCAAGCGCCAGGGTATGCCTCTGGAACATATTTTAGAAACGAGGAAACAAAAAAAAGGAACTATACGCCAACAAGATGCGTGAGGAGTCGACTAGGCATTTTCGTGAGTTTTGCGAATTGCAAACTAAGGAAAATGTCTGGTCACTCACGAACAGACTTCTCAAAAATGCCACCCCTAGACGCCCACCAGCCACTCTCAATAGGGGCTCCACCTACACCACAGACAGCCAGGAGACTGCCAAAGCACTTCTTGACCACTTCTACCCAGATGACTCACCAGACACCTTAACGCGACATCACGAGCTCAGATCAGAAATGACCGACCTTCCTCAGTCCCACGATGATCCTCCCTTCACCCAGGAGGAGGTGTTAGAGTGCTCAAAACAAATGAGCCCCAAGAAGGCTCCCGGACTTGATAACTTCACATCCGACATATGTCAGCAATTTGCAACAGATTACCCTAGACTCCTGACAGATATACTGAACCGTTGTCTTACACTCCAACACTTCCCTGACCAGTGGAAAACAGCATACGTAAAAATTATCCCGAAACCGGGCAAGTCCGACTACAGCGCATTAGAGTCCTTTCGTCCAATAGGACTTCTACCTGTGTTTGGCAAACCGTTGGAAAAGCTTTTTATCAAAAGAGTCGTATACCACGCGCAGCGAAACAATCGACTAAACAAATTTCAGTTCGGTTTTCGGGAACAGACAAACACGTGCGAAGCCATTCACACAGCTCTTAAAATAATTAAATTAGCCAAATCAGAAAAACACCTCAGCATCGCGATATCTCTAGATATTAAAGCAGCCTTCGACAACGCTAGGTGGCCTGCACTCTTCAACCGGTTGCGCCATATTCTATGCCCTAATAACATCTTTGGACTCATCCAGGATTATGTTCGCGATCGGAAGGTCATCCTTGACCATGCGGGGAGGCGAGTCACCAAGACGATGTCTAAGGGCTGCATACAAAGTTCCACGTGTGGGCCTGTTCTCTGGAATATGATACTAGACGAGCTGCTCGATGCGAGGCTTCCAGCGGGCTGTCACATACAGGCTTTTGCGGATGATGTCTTGCTGGTTGTCACGGCCGCGAGTGTCGGCGAGCTGGAGAGTGCTGCCAACTTAGCTCTCCATCATATAGTCGAGTGGGGAAGGAGCGTCAAGCTGACCTTCGGTCCCACTAAAACTAAGCTCATTGCCTTCACTCCTAAGGCTAAGGTAGCCAGCATTAACATGGACGGACACCGACTTTCTTTTGTGCCAGAAGTTAAACTGTTGGGAGTCATCTTAGACGAAAAACTAAACTTTGGGAACACGTGAAACAGGTTATCAACAAGGCCGTGCGAATCTTTAACACGCTTTGTATGTACTCGAGACCCACATGGGGAACCCATCCTGAGAACATCAGTACCATTTACCACCAAGTGATCGTGCCAACTATCACCTACGCTGCTGGAATTTGGGGACACGTTGCCCAGAAAAGGTGCATCAGGAGGGCACTCGGGAGCATGCAGCGCGGATTTGCCATTAAGGCTATTAGGGGATTCCGCACGGTATCTTCATCCGCGGCCCTGGCGTTAGCCCAGTTTATGCCTCTGGACCTGAAAGTGCGGGAAGTTTGCGCTGTGGAAAGAGCTCGGCTTCTGGGTACCTCTAACTACATCCCCAGCGACATCCCTCTAGAAAAACCAACTCCCGTCTCTGAACTCCTGCATCCTGCCCAACGTATTTCCTTTATTCCTAAAATATTTACAAATTCACATCTACGGGATCTGCATCCGAACAGACGACACATTTTATATTCACTGACGGTAGTAAGCAGGAAGACGGTGCAGTGCGACCCGCTTTCGTGGGCTATCTCCCTACTAATCTTAATCAAGTGGCTTACATATAGAAGTTTAAATTGCACAACACGTGTACAGTATTTTAAGCAGAGCTATTTGCCATTCTGAAGGCATGCAGGTGGATCAAAGAACACAAATATACACACACAGTCATCTATACAGATTCACTCTCATCCATACACGCTGTACAAATCAGAAGCAACACACACCCCATCATTACACAAATACACAAAACTATACACGAGTACCGAGAAACAGGCATCATAGAATTGGGATGGGTCAGGAGTCATTCTGGCATAGCTGGCAATGAGGCAGCTGATAAGGCTCCTAATGCTGGCTCCAAGTTGCGCAAAGAACCTGACTGCTTGGCCTTTCCCATTTCATACCTCAAACACACAATCAGAACTCAAAATCGCGCGACCTGGCAAGCTAGGTAGTGCAGAGCAGGGCCAACATACCAAACGACTGCTTCCAACACTGGAGGATATCGAGAAGTTACGCACTATCACCAAACCCAGTTTGTACCTCACCCAGGTGCTCACCAACCATGGTTTTCACAAAGTTTATCTTTATCGCTGCAAAATAATTGACAATAATTATTGTCCTTGTGATAACGTCACCCCACAAACTCTGAAACATCTCACTGAGCATTGCCCAGCATTTTCAGTGCAACGATTAAAACATGTCATACTTTGTGAAAATTTAAGAACTCCTCCATTTAACTTAACCGCATTAATGAAGAAGAAGTCCCTTTTGGACTCTTTCATTCAATTTGTTAATAACGTTTTTAAAATACTTAAGGACTTCAATAAGAACTGTGCATCTGTAAATAGCAATAGTAATAGTAACTAAGCAACCACTTCTCTTTAATTTGTTTTCTTTATTTATTCTATTAGATATAATTAATAATTATTGTATGTTGTAATTTTTAAACGTTTGATTATCATTAGAATTAAGATCCTTTGAGCTTTTAATATTTTAATTTTCACTGTTATCAACCCTATTGTACTCACAATTTTTATTCATGTGCCTAGAACTAAGATTGTTTATTTCAATTAATTTCATTGTCATTATATTATTTTATTATACCACTGTTACTATAAAACGTTTAGAATTAAGATTACTCTATGAGTTCGTTTCCTCCCTTTTTGCTGTTTTTATACAACGTTTTCTGTGTTTAGAATTAATATTACTTAATTGTCATTATACTATACTTTTTGCTTAGAGTCAAGATTACTCTTTGTTGTAGTATTTAATTCATTTTATTCTTTCTTTTTGTATTTTCATCACTCTTATTTTTCTTTTCTGATGTGACTAAGAAAACACAAGAATATCTATGATAACCAAATGATAATTTTATTAGAATAATAACTATGTACAAAAATTTCAAACTCTTAAACAAATTATATTAATATAAAGAGAAGGCATACGCAATATGTATCAAATAGCAGAAACGCGTAGCCTTCTCCATGTGTCATAGAAATAAGTAATAAAAAAATGTTTAAAAAGAGTACAGAACTGTGAAAACTGCCAATATACTCCGGTTGGTGGGGGTGTACCCACCGGCGGAAACCATAAAAAAAAACAAAAAAAACGTCATAACCTTAAGTAACGCGCGTTGGGTCCTTTCAACTCTTATTATATGAGATTTTTGGCACCTCCCCACGCTCTTATGCAATTTGATATTACGGATTGGGCCAAGACATAGTAGACTTTTACGTAGTCGTTTACTATTATGCGTATGAAAGTATGGTACTTATGACAAAAAAAAATTAAATTTTTGTCGGACTGTCTTTTGCCAGAAGCTAATCTCCACAGCCTATCTAATACAAAGTAATTTAGGCTTCCCTTATTTTAGAACAGTTTCTGCGCAAAAATAATACATATATACCCATGAAAGCCAAAGCTAATAAATTCCATGCAGAAGAAGTCGCAGGGAACAGCTAGTAATTAATACAACAACTAGCTAATATTTAAGAACGAAAAATTCATCTCTAAACTTTTCTGACCTTGACTTCCCCTGCTATGAAATCTGTTAAATATTTTACCTTATTTCTAAGTAGCTCCGCCCTGGTGGCATGATTTATGAATTTGGTATTATTTATATTTTAAATATCGAAGATAATATAATGAAATAGTAGTATATTTTATTAATTTTTGCTTTTAAAACACCACATATTTTCGCATAAAATATAGCGTGAATCAATCGGTCCATCCAAACTGAAGTTTAATTCGGACATGTATTTTGTATTAGCTGTTATTCATGCATTATTGGCACAAAAATAAACCACCTAAGCTTAATAAAAGAAAGTTATTCCGATTTATTTTTTCTTTATTTGTTTATTAAGGACAGCCAACAAATCGTCCACCAAAAATATTAAATTCTTAAACTATCATCTAAGAATTAAGCTAAGTGCAAATTCAATTACAGGCTTGACTTCAAAGTGTGAGTGTTTAATGTTTATTTAAAAATTAATAAAATATTACGGACAGACACTTTAATTTTATTAATTTGTATAAAAGATTACAGATTTAACTTACTCAAAACAATATCTTACGTAAAAATTTCACCCGTCGTTAAAGTTTCAAAATATAGGCCAATAATGGCACATTTATTTTATAAAGTCAATTATGTAGTTAGGATAAATGAATAAATTCAATAAACTTGATGCCTCTTAAATAGCTTTTAAACTAATACCTTCCAGAGAATTACCGAAAAAGGTCGTAGTATCTAATCTTGTTATAACCGTCGACTACACTTAACAAGAATTTAATAAGACATTTGTTGGCCGTGTTTAAAAGTTTAATTTGCAATAACTTCAGTAAGACGTAAAATAAATACTTTTAAAGAGGACAATGTAAAACTGTAAAACTCGTTACACGAAAGAATTATTTTAGCACTTTGCAATTTGATAGGTCAGTATAATTAGGACAGATTTATGCAGTGTTAGTAGAACTACGGTAGTTGTCGACGATGTGATGGAAACCACTTCGGGTTATTTTTATTTATTTTATTTAATATTCTTTATTGCACACCATATAAAAAAATTACTAATTATATATACAAAAGAAGTATGCAATGGGCGGTCTTATTGCTGATAGCAATTTCTTCCAGACAACCAGTGAATGGACAGGATCACACAAAAATTACAAGGGTAGGGCACATTGGTGTGATAAAAAAAGGATACATATTTCATATATATATATATATATATATATATATATATATATATATATATATATACACATACATACATATATATACATATATACATATACACACATACATACATACACACATATACATACATAGACTACAAACATATATACATACAAAAAATATATATTTTTTGTATGTATATATGTTAATATATATATATGGGTTATCATCGTCGCTCATGCAAATCAGTTCCAATGTGGCAGCAACATAGACTCTCTCGATAGTCTAGTGTTGGTATGTGGGACTGCTTATCATATGTTCCACTTCCAGCTCCCCGGTCGGGCCTAAATTAGTTACTGAGTTTTCTGTTTGTAAGAGGTCGGTAATTAAATCAAGCGAATAACAAGTAGAAGTACAATTTGATCAGGATATGATGGGAGGGAAGGGGAGATTTCAAGAACAACATTGTGAAAATAAATTGTTTTTCCGATTTACCTTCTGTATCTGGTATATCCTTTAACATAAGGCAGTATATTTAGGTTTGAGTAAAATTATTAACGTGAAACAGGATCAGATGTTTATCCTTGTAATTCATGAAGTCACAGGGTTTATATTAAAATGGCGCCTACTTCTGATAGAACGACATGAAAAGTACCAGAAAATGAAAAATAAAATGATATCACAAAAACACGCCGAATACTATTACCAACTAAGAAAAACATTTAGTTAAAATATCTTCGTTCTTCAATAATGGATTATTCCTATTCATGCTAGGTATCAAAGTTTTTTTTTATAAAAGATTTGAAAACTATCAACAAAAAGAAAAATACTTTTAGTAAATGGAATCACCTTAACGGAATGGTCGTATACTCAAACAAAATCTACATTACAGCCCGCTTTCAGTATAATTGCAATGTTTGAAACTGCTTGCTCGGTATATTGGGAAATAAGAACTTTAAGAGTTCACTGTGTTTGTTTATTATAGTTGTAGGTGTAAATATGAAAATAATAAAATCCACTCCCCCATACCATACCGTGGGTGTAGTAAGTGGCAACAGAGCGAAACAAATCAGGAGATGGGTAGCAGCATCTTCCTAAGAACGAATAAATATAAAAAAAACTAAGAACCTTTCTTCTCCATCGATAATCAATGGGGAAGGAACGTTCTCGAATGGCAACCTTATGTGCGTCTGATGTGGGGCGTCCCCCCGCTAGATGGAGTGACGACCTGATAAGACAAGCACGAAGTCGATGGGTCCAGGTGGTTCGAAACCGTGCTTTGTGGGGTTCCTTAGAGGAAGCCAATGTTTAGCAGTGGATTTGTGAAGAGCTGTAACGATGATGATGGCAACTATGAAAAAGTCAACCCTATGAGGTACTCTTTGGGGTTATATAGGCCAGTATTAAACCTTTATAGGTTTTCGTTTATAATTGATGGATGGAATAAATTCAGATAAGAACCACAGAGTACTTTACACTTGAAATTCGGAATTGTGCATTGTGTCAGAGTTTGGGAGTCCTATTTTTGGTAGCAGACATATGAAGGTGCAATGATGATGATGATAATCATTATAATATGTAACGGATACTTTAGATACATTTGATAGTCTGTAACGAATATAATATTTATAACAATAAAATAAACGAAAATAATAGAACCAGTCCTCAAACGGCGGCAACCATATGCGGATACAATTCCTATACATATTATATTTTCTAACATATTTGAATTCTTAAGTTATTATGAACATAATTCAAACAAAGTAAAATAAAACTAAAATTGAGACAGAACCAACAAAGTACCGCAATCGTTACTGATTTGTCAGAGAAAGACTTCGTACCTCGCTTGATTCACTGCGATGCTGTGGGATTGTGGTTTATGTGGTAAGTTTCACAAAATAACTGACTACATAATTCATCCTTCTGTTGTTAGTAATTGAAAATAGTTATATATTCTTTAAAATGTTTTATTCGAGATTGAAAACTAAAATGTGTGTGTAAACATTTCAGTAGTGCTTACATTAATTAATTTATTTAAAATATATTGTGGAAATCTTTTTAACTTCCCGCTATGAAAATTATCATGTGCGTGCGTGCGCGCGCGCGCGCGCGCGTGTGTTGTGTGTGTGTGTGTGTGTGTGTGTGTGTGTGTGTGTGTGTGTGTGTGTGTGTGTGT
The DNA here is from genome assembly GCA_036936625.1 of Parnassius smintheus behrii. Classification (NCBI taxonomy): domain Eukaryota; kingdom Metazoa; phylum Arthropoda; class Insecta; order Lepidoptera; family Papilionidae; genus Parnassius; species Parnassius smintheus. Next base: position 3,158,945 of record JAUPFT010000012.1, read on the forward strand.
GTGTGTGTGCGCGCGCGTGCGTGCGTGCGTGCATTTTTGTTATATAGAGAAGGAGGCAAACGGGTATGCGTCTCACCAGACGATAATTTAAACAACTGCAACAACAGGTGAAATGCAGGTGCGTTGCCAGCCTTTAAAAAAAATTTCGTAGCTATTATTTAGTAAAAATAAAATGACAATTACAAAGAAAACAATAAAAACAACAACATCCAAAACCTTCACAACATACAAAACAAAATCCAAGGCGGAAAACAGGCCTAACTAATGACTAGATGTAAAATAATTTCGTTGATAAGATAGGGAGTTATTTTATTATTTTCATAAGAATTTCTACTCAACAATAAAACAAATTATTATGTCACATGAGAAAATGTAAAAAGATAATATAACGTGCCTACATTGAAGTAACAAACAGAGAATATAACGATAGCATATACGTGCGTATCTAATTTCCCCAAGGAACATAGAGCCAACGACAATATATTATCATGACTAACGTTAGTCAAATTTGACTAAAAGGACGTGTAAGGAGAATAAATTGACACCAAAATAGGTGGTAGATTAGGTAGTAGCACTTCTTTTCGATATTGTGTTTTATGTAGGGATAGGTAGTTAGGTTAAGTACGGGTTTCCGCCTTTCTGTGATGGTTTAGTAAACCTGGTTTGGTTATTCACACTGAATTAACAAAAACCTGTGGCGGATGTTAATATAAAACACACACATATACACAACAACAGAAGGACAGGGTTTTGTTATTTAAGCGTATTAAAAAAACCTGTGGCGAATGTTAATATAAAACACACACATATAACTAAGAACAGATGGACAGATTTTTGTTAATTTAGTTTATTAACAAAGACCTGTGGCGAATGTTAATATAAAACACACAAATATAACTAAGAACAGATGGACAGGTTTTTGTTAATTCAGTTTATTAACAAAGACATGTGGCGAATGTTAATATAAAACACACAAATATCAACTCTGGGCTGGAGCTCCCCAGTACCAGCTCCTTCCACTCGACCGCATCCAGCGCAGAGCGGATCGAATTGTCAACGACCGAGTGCTTTCCGATCGGCTCGATTCACTGGCGTTGCGAAGAAATGTTGCATCTCTTTGCATTTGCATGTTGCATATCTTTATCGCACCTATCACGGGGAGTGCTCTGAGGAATTGTTCGGATTAATCCCAGCCGTCAAATTTCATGAACATACTACACGGCAAACCTCCCGATACCATCCTCACCATCTGTATGCTTGGCGGTCCACTACTGTACGTTTCACTAGGAGTTTTTTTCCACGTACGACCACTCTGTGGACTGTGGAATAGTTTACCACCGGCGATTTTTCCGGACGGATACGGCCTGGGGACCTTCAAGAAAAGAGCTTACTCCTTGTTAAAAGTCCGACAACGCACCTGCAATCCCTCTGGTGTTGCGGATGTTCATGGGCGGCGGTAGTCATTTAACATCAGGTAAACCGTCTTCTCGTTTGGGGGCAAACGTCTTCTACAAAAAAACAACGGTTTAGCAGTATTGATATCCGACGTAGATAGATAGAGGTCCGATAAGATCCACATGCACGTAAGCGAATCTGCTAGTTGGTGAAGTAAAGTTATGTATAGAAAATCGTGTGTGTCGTGATACTTTAGCACTTTGGCAATCAACGCACGCATCGTACGTGCCTATTGTCGACATTCTTTGCGAATGTTAGGTCATACGTATCTTGCTGCCATCAGCTTAATCATGACTCCCGCACTTGGGTGACTTAAGCAATGAATGGTATTAAAATTTGGCGACGTAACTTTTTAGGCAAGTATAACCCTCGAGACAAATTAGATACATCGTAGTACAGTTTCTTTCCGGCGTCAGACAGATCTAGCTGGTGAAATTTTAAAGATATATGCCAGCGAAGAAACCAAACTCGTCGTATGTATCCTTCACTGCACGTACATCCTACAAGTTGACTGTTATGTTATGTTATCTACATCAGCCACGATGTTGTTCTGTCCTGAAATGTAGCGAATGTCATTTGTAAATTGGGCAACATAATTGAGGAATTGAAATATCATAGGTGAGCATTTGTAAGAATTTTTCTTAAAGAAGGAGACGATGGGTTTATGCTCGTTAAACACGATAAATGGTTTAAGTTTGACCATATATCTAAAATATGTTTTAGAAATTTGCCAGCAACATAATCTTGTATTATGTTGCTGGCAACTTTCTATCAAACGGGCTGCATTTTCATTGAGTGTTTTTAAGTTTCTTTAAGAGAAATCCTGGAGTGATGCATTCTGATTCAGATTTCTGCTGCAACCTGCGCCTGTAGTTTTGTAAGAGGCATAAGTGAAGATAGCTAAGCATGCTCGTGGATCTGTGTGTGCTAACAGAGTCACTTTAAACCATACTTTCCTTACGTATAGTGTCCTGAAAAGACGATTCTGATAGGAGGTTATTTTATGGTGCCTGCACTTTAGCTGCATTTGGTATATAACGACGAGATATCTGCGGAGTTCTCTTATATTCTTAGGAAGTAGATAATTCATAATCGCACTGACCTCATATGGTGTTATATGGGCTTTGTTCCCTCGGCATTTAAATTAAACCCAATAACTCCACTTCAGGAACCCCGAAGATTGATTTTGCGATGTTGATCACCACATCATGTTCTTTATGGCGCTCGAAGATAGACCGTAAGTGTCGCTTGTGATCTTCTATGATTTTAGAAGTCAGCAAGTTAATGCAATGCAAAATCACAATCTCTTAAAAAATTTTGCTATAAAATATTGAAATGTTTGCGGTGCGAAGAGAAGAAGGTAAGTAATTTACGAGAGTGGCGTGAAACAGAGGCGAGCAACTTGAAGGAATACAAAACATTATTCCACTGCGGCGATCAACCTTGTGAAGCTAGATAGCTCGCAAGATCTGAAGAATGCGGACAATATCTGCTCAGTAGCGAATGCATAGGGTACTTTAAGACGATGACGAAAGGTTGAAGTTGAAGTTTTCGAAGATTGTTTATATCACGTCAGGGTCAACAATTGTGTATGGCGGAAAACCATATATATACAATAAAGAGTTTACTACATTATATACAAGATTATAAGGAAACACGCGATTAGCGAGAAGTGTTAAATTATAACGTTAGCAGAGTTTGATATTGCAAGAGGCACATAAAAAAATTGAGAAGGAAGCAATTAGCGTATCGCGTAAACGTGAGCAGAAGGGCAGCCTCTCGGTGTGGTGTAGCTAGACCGACTAATGAGGTAATGAGCTGGAGAAAACCGAGTGCCGAATGGTAACGAAGACGCCCGGGCCCCGAGCGCGCTGTTAGACTTATGCTTAGTGCATTTGCTCGCATAAAGGCCGTTTCTACATAAATCCACATGACTGGTCCCAGGTGAAGTCCTGGCCCCCGGTGGTCACTCCGAGTGTGGACCCCGGAAGTAGGCATGTGTTTTGGTGCGCATTATACGACGAGGAAAAGTGGAGGATTATTCGTCTCCTAACAAGGAGCCGCGATGAGGCTGCCGATGTTGTTGAGGTCGTGGATGTGTGCAAAAACATTCCCGTGGCTCTGTGCGGCGAAGGTGGAACACCATGGGATTTAGTTGGTACGAGTTCGATATAACCTTTTCTTGACCGCCTTTCGGAAGCCCCATGAAAAAAAGGTAGTCTAGATAATGTAATCAAAATAATTAGATGACACAGAATAAAGTTATGTTACTGGAAGATTCGATTCTACATCCCACTCCCCCGTAGTAGGATGTAAGTGATGAAGGGATCGTTCTTATGTATAGTTAGTTGGCGTAGATATTAGACTGATAAAAGTGAAAGGGCCCACGGTTCCGCTAAGTATAAAGGCATGTGGTATGGCGGTTGGCGTCAGCGCTTTACTATATCCCGACAAGGACCCGAAGTGGTAGGGCTCTGGTAATAGAGTCCTGTAAATTGTGCATTGATGCTTAATCAAGGATAGATGTAGGTGAATAGGACGATAGCTTCCACTTATGGTAATTATGTGGATGCTATCATCCTGTATATTTAAAGTATTTCCCTGAAGATCTTGTAGATTTAAATAAATAAAAGACATGAACCTATTAGAGCAGAAATAAGCTATATTTTAAGTAATTTAATAAACACGAATTATTTACCTCAAAATATGAATTTATAGGTAAACGCGAGTTTCGCTCTAATTTTTTTATTTTTTTATTTTAGATTTTTAAGAATTTCATATAAATTAAAATAACACAGTTATTTAGTAGTATATAATAGGTCAAAAATATTGAGCGACCAGATACTGATTGTTTTGACTTACCTGCACGCATTTTTGGCAGGGACAAAAATCTGGCCCCGTGCTAATTAACAGTTAGATATATTTGGTCCATTACTACTTCAGCAAATCAGCTTACCTAGTCATCTTCGTAACGATTTCTACTATCACGCTGAGAAACTCCGAGTTGATCGACTTTATACTTACTTCGTATTTGTATCAATATTAAAATAAAGTTGATTTTTGATGCTTTATTATAAGTGCTAATTTTACGTACTATTGGTTATCTTTATGCAAATAAATATATTAACCAATAAGAAGCCCTTACCTATTTCGTAGGAGTCGTAGACTACATTTTAAACTTTTTATTATACCCTAAGAAAAGGAAAAAGTCTCAAATTTTTATCTCAAGACCAATATACATTTTTCTTTAATGCGCACCTTTACTCTCTAATCTTATCGTTTATTTCCTTCATTACATTTTGTTGAAACTGGACGCCGTAAGAATATCCTTTGAATAAAAAGAATATGTTAAAGTTACAAACACTTTGAGTAAAACAAAATGAGAAAATAAAATGGAAACGGAATGGATTGAGACCTTCATTATAGTCTGTTTGCAGCAGTTTTCTAAGTACTGTTACGTGTTTAGGGTTTTCTTTTTTGTTATTTTATTGAAGTTGTTTTATACGTCTATGTAAATATACGTCTATATACAGCTTTTTGTGTTTCTCGTTAAGTGTGTTTATGGAATTGGTATTCAAATGTGTAGAAATCACTTTGCTGCCAACTTACTCTAGTGCTAAAACTTTTATTCCTCAGATATGCATATTTCCTTATGACGTTTCCTTCCATACGTAGTAAATCAGAGCTAACTCACACATTAACACTAACAATATGACTGTAAATATAAATAAAACTAAAATAATGCAATTTCATATAACTAGAAGTAAGTAAATTAATTTAAATATAATGTAGGTACAATGAAAAAGTGCTACAAGAAGTTGATTATTATAAATTTCTTGGTATCACTATTGACAATAATTGTAATTGGAAAAGGCATGTTCAATCGATATGTGACAAATTAAACAGATTTGTATTTGCACTTCGCCGACTTCGAGAAATAGCATCTGCTAAAGCAGCCTTAAACGCCTATCATGGCTATGTTTCATCGATATTGCAGTACGGACTTCTAATATGGGGCAACTGTTCTGAAATAGAACGCGTATTTAAATACCAAAAAAAATGCATTCGAGCAATCTGTGGAGCACATTCCATGACATCGTGCAAACCATTTTTTAAAGAAATAAAAGTGCTGCCACTCGCATGTATGTATATAAAACAAGCGGCGATTTTTGTCAAACAATTCCCTGAATACTTCCCAAGTAATAACTTTTTAAGAGATAGAAGTTTAAGAGAAAAATCTAATAACAGAATATACTTTCCAAAATGTAAATTGATGCTCTTCCAAAAAAATTCATATATAATGGCGATTAAAATCTTTAACTCTTTACCCGACGAGTTTAAAAATTTCCCAGTGACAAGGTTAAAAAACCAACTTCATGAATGGCTTTTACTTAATTGTTTCTATACTGTTAATGAGTATCTTGATCACAAAAATCAAAACAAATTACATATTGTTGTTATATATACAGACAAGGCAGAATGTATAGGAACTTTCATGATTTAATAATACTATTGTAATATCTACCTACATTCTATGCAAATAAATAATTATGAATTATGAATTAATAATTTCATTGTTGACAGCAGAGATCGACAGTAGCTGTTACCGTTACACTTATAGCCTATTGAGGGCCACAGTTGAACATGGCGTGTGTTCAAAGGCCCCAATAGGCTATCTCCCATAGATTGCCCAATAAGGCAGGATATTTACCATAGGAGGGATTTTCACAAAAACAGAGGTAGTTTTAATAAAAATAATGACTTAAACAAACATAAGCTAGTGATACCAGTTTCTTGACACCATGGAGTCAGTAATTTATTCTTTGGGCAATGTATACGCTATTACAACAAAGTCCCAGAAAATATACAAGTATATAATTACCAAGTTTAAATATTTAATTAAACAAAAACTATTTAAAAGATGTAATTACGATATAAATGAATACATGGTTGATAATAACCCCTGGGAATGAGGTGGTCGCTTCCAAGCTGTTTCGAAAATAAATTTTGTAACTATTTTGTGACCAATTTTGTCAAAATTATTTTTCTAATAGTTCCGCTGGGTTTCTTTTTAGTTCTTCCAAGTAAAGAGGTTATTTGCACCAGTGGTAAAGCGAAAAATGACTTTCAATAAGAATTACGACAAGTAATCTTTTGAATAAAAATATTCTATTCTATTCTATAGTTGCCACACTCGGCAAGTGAGTTGACTCTCTTAGTTCTGCTACTCGATACTAGATGGCACTAGTGGCATTAATAATGGCGCGCAACAATTATTTTGAATTGTTACTGCGAAAATGCTGTTTCCCATCTCCTGTCTCATTTGATATTATTACACCGCAATTATAAAGCAATTGTAAATTGATTAGATTTCTATGACTTAAATCCATGGTACTTTATTTATTTATCTTATATATTTGCTCTTAATGTAGGTAACTTTATAGCATATGTAATAGGTATACATTATATATATCAGATATTTTGTAGTAGCTCATAATTTTGTATATCCGTAGTTAATATAATCCGGCGTTATTTTGCGGAAAACCATTATATTAAAGTTTCCAAAAATTAATTTTAATCAATGCTAATTCTTAGCGAGGAGTCACCACAGTCTACTTCACCTAAGGATGCCTCGTGTACAGGCGAACACGTACACGTGTCGTATTATCGACGGTGGTGTGTCTTTTCTAGTGTAGTAGCGTTTGGAGTAATGGTGCTGGAATAGACAGTGACGAGGATAGTGTTGTATCGTATCTCATCAAATTAATTAATGATTACTTTTTTTGTTATATTAATTATCCGTTATTTAATTCCATATATCCTATCAAAAGTCTATTGGAGTAATTAGGCCTTCACTTGAGAGTGCTCAAAGGTGGAATATTTGCTAAATATTGTATGAATAATGTTAAAGAAAAGTTATTATCACTAACTGCAGAGACATACAATGTGTATGATAAACAACTATAACTCCAAAAATCATAAGTTTATATCTCAAGGGCTCGTTCAAATTCATAAGAAGGCACTTCAGTAAACATCACTAACGACTTTTTAGTTGCATTAATATGTCGTTAGGATTTAGGTACGGTCAAAAATAACTTTTCAACAAAACAACAACTTGAAGTTAAATCATGTTACCATTAATATTAAAAGTTCATTATGGAGCTCGTAGTATGTAATACAACTTTAACATAGTTTGTACATCATGCAGTAGAAGGCGTAAGAGAAATTAGGAACCTATCATCCCGTGGGTGTCGTAAGTAGTGACAAAGGGAATTGAAATACAAAAAAGGCAGCAACATATTCCCGACAACTTTTTTAAAGAATAAATAAGGTGATAAGTGATCATATAATCCACCTCACACATATTATATATATATATATATATATATATATATATATATATATATATATATATATATATATTGCACATATTATTGTTGCGTAAACATGTACATAATTAATGCCCAGTATATGGCAAGCTGCCACTAGTACCGAGTAGCAGAACTAGTAGAGTTAAGATATTTCTATAAAATTCCATACTAGAACTTTCTAAACCTAGTCATTCAGGACCGGTATGTACTCGAATATTCTAGAATTTTCAGTAGAAGAGGCCCTATAAAAGGACGGTTAGGGCCGCCAGCGAGTCAGTATTGAATGGCAATACAAGCAAATACTTCAAAGCCATATAACTGGGAACTAAAGTGATCAGTTTTACAATCGTGTTTAATATTAGTGTGTTTTAAGTTATTATTGTTGTTCGATAATCAAAGTGTTATTTTTGGTAATTAAATCGGCAGTTTTTATTATCACGAACCCCAAGCTTCTAACATTATATATCTACACCTACATCCACCCTCGATTACAAAATTCAGATACATTGTCACCCATCAGGACTAATATGGAATGCTTTTTTACCAGTAAAAATGTATAGTATTCTGTAAAAACGTAGTTCTACCACGATCAAAAAGATCCATTCGTGCTACAACTATAATATATCTGCAGCGTGATCTATCATGTACACACTGTAAAACGTAGTTCTACCACGGTCAAAAAGATCCATTCGTGCTACAACCGTAATATATCTGCAGCATGATCTATCATGTTACACACTGTAAAACGTAGTTCTACCACGGTCAAAAAGATCCATTCGTGCTACAAGCGTAATATATCTGCAGCATGATCTATCATGTTACACACTGTAAAACGTAGTTCTACCACGGTCAAAAAGATCCATTCGTGCTACAACCGTAATATATCTGCAGCATGATCTATCATGTCACACACTGTAAAACGTAGTTCTACCACGGTTAAAAAGATCCATTCGTGCTACAACCGTAATATATCTGCAGCATGATCTATCATGTTACACACTGTAAAACGTAGTTCTACCACGGTCAAAAAGATCCATTCGTGCTACAACCGTAATATATCTGCAGCACGATCTATCATGTTACACACTGTAAAACGTAGTTCTACCACGGTCAAAAAGATCCATTCATGCTAGAACCGTAATATATCTGCAGCATGATCTATCATGTACACACTGTAAAACGTAGTTCTACCACGGTCAAAAAGATCCATTCGTTCTACAACCGTAGTATATCTGCAGCATGATCTATCATGTACACACTGTAAAACGTAGTTCTACCACGGTTAAAAAGATCCATTCGTGCTACAACCGTAATATATCTGCAGCATGATCTATCATGTACACACTATAGATTAAAAAATATTAAAGCAAATGTTTTCAAGCTTAGTGAGAAATGGTACTAATGAAAAATAATATGCATTAAGACGTTGCTTCAGTTGCTTCAAAAGGAAAATAAACTCAGTAACTAAGGTAGTGTTTGTTCATAATTTGAAATTCAGATTCACCAGCAATAGAAATGTACGACTCTATAGATGCGAAAATGTATACATGTAAATGAAGGTAATTGTGAGATATTTTACGTAGTTATATAGATATTAACTTTACATTTTACTTTTGCATAGTGTGTTTTAAGTTATTATTGTTGTTCGATAATCAAAGTGTTATTTTTGGTAATTAAATCGGCAGTTTTTATTATCACGAACCCCAAGCTTCTAACATTATATATCTACACCTACATCCACCCTCGATTACAAAATTCAGATACATTGTCACCCATCAGGACTAATATGGAATGCTTTTTTACCAGTAAAAATGTATAGTATTCTGTAAAAACGTAGTTCTACCACGATCAAAAAGATCCATTCGTGCTACAACCATAATATATCTGCAGCATGATCTATCATGTACACACTGTAAAACGTAGTTCTACCACGGTCAAAAAGATCCATTCGTGCTACAACCGTAATATATCTGCAGCATGATCTATCATGTTACACACTGTAAAACGTAGTTCTACCACGGTCAAAAAGATCCATTCGTGCTACAAGCGTAATATATCTGCAGCATGATCTATCATGTTACACACTGTAAAACGTAGTTCTACCACGGTCAAAAAGATCCATTCGTGCTACAACCGTAATATATCTGCAGCACGATCTATCATGTTACACACTGTAAAACGTAGTTCTACCACGGTCAAAAAGATCCATTCATGCTAGAACCGTAATATATCTGCAGCATGATCTATCATGTACACACTGTAAAACGTAGTTCTACCACGGTCAAAAAGATCCATTCGTGCTACAACCGTAGTATATCTGCAGCATGATCTATCATGTACACACTGTAAAACGTAGTTCTACCACGGTTAAAAAGATCCATTCGTGCTACAACCGTAATATATCTGCAGCATGATCTATCATGTATACACTATAGATTAAAAAATATTAAAGCAAATGTTTTCAAGCTTAGTGAGAAATGGTACTAATGAAAAATAATATGCATTAAGACGTTGCTTCAGTTGCTTCAAAAGGAAAATAAACTCAGTAACTAAGGTAGTGTTTGTTCATAATTTGAAATTCAGATTCACCAGCAATAGAAATGTACGACTCTATAGATGCGAAAATGTATACATGTAAATGAAGGTAATTGTGAGATATTTTACGTAGTTATATAGATATTAACTTTACATTTTACTTTTGCATATTAAAATAGCAGGTTGAAAACCTACGATCATTGATTAAAACTATTTTTACGGATTTTATTGCGTTTATTTTACTATTATTTTTAATTCCCGACGTTTTGGGCGCTTTCCAGCACCCATCGTCACGGGGGCTGAGATGACTGACGTCCCGATGTCATTGTTAAACCCGGAGTGCCTTTAGCTTTTTTAATTATTGTTTATGGTCCAATCTATGCAAAATGAACTGACTATGTCCTGAGGTCTTGCAGTGGTATGCTTGGGTTTAGTTGGTAGTAGTTACCTCCGTCCTTTTTTATTATAAGAATTAAAAAATAAGACATTATTAAATAATATTATGAATAGTAGTTAGAGGGCGCTGTCCGTGTAAACATTAGCTCTTCATTTTAAATTAGTTTAAAAATAGTAAACAATAATATTCCATCTAATAATTGCAATAAAAGTGATAAGTAAACAAAAAGTAATGTGTGACAGTGTTTGTGAAAGGAAAATTGGAGAAATAAGTTAAAAAATTTACATTGAAATAATTTACAATGTTGAAGCTACATAATATATACAACAAATATATCTTAAAAGCAATACAAACTTCCTTGCAAAAAGAAATAGAAAATGCTATATCTGAAATAAAAGCCAATTTTAAACAAAGCTTCAAAAAATTTACTGGAACAAACACAATTTAAGCAAGATATATCAAATTTAGGCTCCAAAATAGAGCAATTATAACAAAAATGCCTTACTCTCCAGGCTGAAAATAATAAATTACAAAAAAAGATCCAACACATACAAGAAAATGTACTCCAACCGAACAATCAACTCTATGAAAGAGTTTTAGTTCTACACGGATTTATAGAGAATTATTGGGAATCGGACGAAATAGTAATGGAAAAAGTTATAAATATTTTTTATGACATACAATGCTTAGATTTAACAGGGTATATAGAAGGACTAACATTCATAGGCAAAAGTAGTAATAAAAGACCGCTAAAAATCGAATTTATTAGCAAAAGAATGAAAAAATACATCTTAGATAACTACATATATTTAGAGCAAGCCGGTTTCAGTGTCACAGAGTATTTAAGTCCTCAAGCTTTGCAAAAAAAAAGCAAAAGTTGAAGCATGCCTTATACATAGCGTGAAAACATGGACACCACGCGATTATAAGAAACAATAAGTTAAATGGAAAAGAAGCAACCGATTTATCACTAAATGATGAGAAAATCAATATGTACACGCAGACAACAGAAGGCAGAGATGATACAAAAATAACCGTCTATAAATCACCAAACTTTACCGTTCCCATCTCTACAAAAAACACAAATCAAGCTACAACCAGCGAAGGAGTAGGACCAAGAAAAGACAATAATATAACAAGTAACTCTACTTTTCGGAGTTTATTTTAATATTATGTTTCAAAATATGCAAAGTATTTGTAATAAAACTCACCTACTAGAGGCATTTATAGAAGATAGATGTAATTTTCATGTCATATGTATATCAGAGTCTTGGTTAAATAAACAAAAGAAGGATTTGTTGAAAATAGAAGGATATTCCATAAGCTCATCTTTCTGCCGGGAGGAGCATAACGGTGGTGGAGTATGTATACTAATAAAAAACACATTAGAATATTACGAACGAATAGATATATCTTCGTTGTCCACCGAAATGATTTTTGAAATATGTGCTACTGAAATCTCTCAAATAAACCTTTTTGTTATTAACCTCTACTGGCCTAATAGCAAACGGGAAATCGCGTCGCGATTCACGTCTAGATAAACTCTTGAGTCTTATCTCAAAAAAAGATCATTCTAAGAATATTATCATAGGTGGCGACTTTAACGTAGACTTCCTAACAAATAATAGCGAAAAAATAGGCTCTCTAATTTAATGTTATCGTATAACTTTCACCAAAAGATTAAACAACCCACCAGAATTACACCAAACAGCTCCACATGCATTGATCTAATTTTTATTAATTTTAAATTAAAGGATATGAAAATAGCTGTTCATGAATTTGGTTTTTCAGATCATTGTAGTTTATTAACTTCTATACCGTCTCCAACACAAAACTTAAAGCAATTTTTATTAAATAAACGAATATACAATAACTTATATATAACTAAATTCAAAAATGAAATTTCTAATATAAATTGGGATGACATACTTAAACCTAATAAAAATGTAAATGAGAATCATAACATATTTAGTGAAATCTTACAAAGAGCTTTAAATAAATGTAAACCAAAAATCCAAATAAAAATAAAAAATTCTCCAAAGAAAAATTATTTAACAGTAGGATTAAAAACATCGTGTCGCTATAAAAGATTTTAAAGTTATTGGTTTCCAAAACCAAAAATGAAATTTTTAAATATCATTATAAACAGTATTGTAAAATATTAAAAAAAGCCATCAATTTATCCAAAAAATTATGTAACAAATATAAATTTGAAAATTCTCAAAATAAAACTAAAATTATGTGGCAAATCATAAATAACGAGACTAACAAAAATTCACGAAAATATAGAAATGTTCAACTAAAAATAACAGATAAAAATATATCATGTGATCCTAAAATAGTAGCGAACTTATTTAATACCTTTTATGCATCTATAGGAAATTTACACTCAAATAACTGTAATTTAAATAAAACAACTTTAACAAAATCCATCGAAAACACTCTCTTCTTAAGCCCAGTAGAAAACTCATGAAATGAATACCATAATAAAAATCTCAAAAATAAATCATCCTACGGCATTGATGAAATGACTCCTATTTTGATTAAAAGTTGTGCTGATTTGTTAACAATCCCCCATACAATATTGGTAAATCAATCTTTTTCAGAAGATATCTTACCAGATGCCCTCAAAATATCTCTAATCAAACCCTTACATAAAAAGGGCGAAACTACTGACATAAATAATTATCGACCTAGCTCTGTTACCTACGTCTGCTAAAATATTTGAAGCGGCTACGGCGAAACGTCTTTGTTCATTTTATGAAAAATATAAAATTTTGCATGTAAACCAACATGGCTTTAGGAAAAACCACTCCACCACCTTAGCAATTTGTAAATATGTAAAAAGCATCCTAGACAAAATCGACGATAAAAAAATCGCAGTAGGCCTTTTGATCGATATGAGTAAAGCCTATGACAGAGTCTGTTATAGAACTCTATTGGAAAAACTGTATCAAACAGGAATTAGGGGAATAGCTCATAATTGGTTCAAATCCTATCTTGCTAACCGCTTCCAATATGTAGAAATTGAAAATACCGACTTCGAGACAGGCAAAATTACTCATGTCAGATTGGATGCAACTTTCATTACTGGCTCTATCCCTCAAGGTAGCGTTTTGGGTTGTATTTTGTTTCTTATTTACATAAATGATCTCCCAAACATACTGGACGATCTATGCGTGCTCTTTGCAGATGACATCTCCATCTTAATTTCTTGCACTAATTCCACAGATTTAACTACAAAATTGAACTATACATTAGATAAAATTACTGGCTGGCTACAATTACATAATTTACAACTTAACCTTAATAAAACTAAAATTATTCAATTTAAACCCTACCAAAAAACTGGTTTACAAATATCGTTTCACTATAAAAATACAAAATTAGAAACTGTTAATTCCGGCACTTTGTTAGGAATAGACCTGGACACACATTTGAGTTGGAAACAGCACGTACAAAAAGTTGCAAAAAAAATATCCTCATTTATTTATGCACTGCAACACCTACGTGTGACAGATTTTAAGACTGCCCTTGCGGCTTACTATGCACATGCTCACTCCGTACTCTCCTATGGCATCATCTTGTGGGGAAACTCTTGTGATGTAAACAAATTATTTATATTACAAAAGAACTGTCTACGAATATTGATAAATTTTGACAAAATGGAGTCATGTAAACCCCACTTCATTAAAAATAAAATTTTAACACTTACATCTATCTACATCCTCGAATCTTGTAAATTTGTTAGGAAACACCCAAAACTCTACTCACCTATTAAAAAGACTAAAAGAAATAATAGAAATTTATATAAGCTTAAGATACCCTTCTCCAAATTAAAATTAATTTCAAACAGCCCTCACGTTATGTCAATAAAGATTTATAACCATTTACCGAATTCCATAAAAATCCTGGAAAATCCTGTGCAATTTAATAAACAATTTAAAATATTTCTTATTAATAAATGTTACCATAATTTAAATGAATTTTTTGACGATAAATAACGATAAAGTAAGAATACTTAGACTATACATTGTGTTTCAAATTAAATTAATTTATATAAAATAATATTGAATGTTGATGATATGATAATTTGTAATTTATGTTTAAAAATTAGATAATACGAAAATAGTTATCCCTCTAGTGTTGCTATGCTTATCTTAAATTTGTAATGTGACATGTAATAAACAATTTGAATTTGAATTTGAATATAATATAAATTATTTAAGCATAAAAATTTAAATAATTTAAATTACATAACATATGGGAACTAGGTAAAAAGTAAATAGCTGTATACATATTTCAAGGAATAGTGGATTTTAGGTCACAGAAATATTATATTACAATGTAAGTACCAATATTGTTCTTTATCCATCACTTTATATATTGTTAAAAATAACTAAATGACATATCGAAACACTTAAAAACTTCGCCTCCTAAAATTGCACTGTCTGTCGCCAGTTGCCGCATAATAAAAAATGTCAATTGATAAAATAGTTGACGCTATGTACTTAACTTTCGGTATAGTCAATAGCGTAAAAGTTCTTCAGCTGTTCGATTTATGGAATGTAACCAAAAAAAAAACGTGTTTTGTCCGCATAATTGGCATTTTTTACACTTTCCCCACCGTCACACTTGCCTCGCTATAACTTTACGACTGTCAAGTCTTATAGTTGCCGCAAATGAAAATCCACTACATTATATTATACCGCGTGTAGGTACTATAAGAGGTGACAGAAGGAAATATAAGTTTTTATAGAATAAGGGGTAACAAATGAGCACACAGTCTATCTGATGGTAAGGGCATGTTGTGGTCCATAGACACCTACATCTATCCTTGATTAAGAATCAAAAAGCAGATGCGTTGTCCCCTAAGGACAAATATGGATTATATCGTTTCCAGTAAAAATGGTCTCCGGTCCTCAAAACTCATCACACGGAACATGGCAGAATTAAGCTGCTATTTTACACTAATACGCTGATATGCTGCGAGTGGCCCTTCCCCGGTCAAGCCGACTCATTCACGACACTAAAGCCATAATATATTATTTGCAACTTGGCTCTATCATGCGGCATCTTTCGGACCAAAACTCAAATGAAAGAATTAAGATACGTCTAGATCACTCCTGACGCTGCTCTCTCGTTGTTCGTTACGTTCACAATAGACTCAGCGATTCCGAAGATTATCCCATACGAACAAACAGACAGACGGACAAACAAAATTATTAATTATTATTATTCTGGAGCCGTGGTAGCTCAGATGGTTAGCGCTCGCTGTAAATTTCACAATACGCGAGCAAACCGGGTTCGATCCCCGCCGGCACCAATGAAATTGTTAATTGCAGTTGTTTATGGGCGGCGGTCAACACTTACCACGAGGTGAGCCGCATGCTCGTTTGCCACTTCTTCCATTAAAAAATATTAGTGGTTACGGGGATAGTGCATAACGGCGATACGCCCACGATCAGAGTCCATCACAATGTAACAGCACGCTAAATATTACGTAGTTTATTATTTTTTGCAAAATACTAGCATAGAACAGAACAGTCTTTACGTAAATCAACCTTCCTTACAATAGATAGAATGGATGTATCAAATACACCTTCTTTTACAACAAATAGAATTAGTTACTATTAAATAATTCTTAAAATACAGCTCATTATTCATAATAAATATTTTAGTGAATTTAAATAACTTCAAACGATTTATATTAAATAATTATATTTGTTCATTTAAATTGAACAAACATTAGGTTTACATAGTCTGTTGAAAGATGGAGCTGCAAGCATCATTCGAATGAAATTAAGCAAGACTTATTACATAAGATAATAAAATTTGATACAGAATAATCATATTAATTCCAATAGTTAAATATGTATTTTAACAATAAATGAAACATCAAACGTCTTTAAAATTTTCAACAGTCAAAACAATGTCTACCTAACATCAAACTTCAATAAGTAATGGTTTTATGTTTACAAATTGCTATTTAAATTTAAATCTTACATATTTCAGATATTTCTGTACTAATAAATTTACATAAATGATAAACTAATACATAAATGTCAATATTTGCCAATTATTACCGATAGATGGCAATCAACAGCTAGTTTTTCAGTTTCCAGAGTATTAAATCAATTTGAACAAACATTAGGTTTACATAGTCTGTTGAAAGATGGAGCCGCAAGCAACATTCGAATGAAATTAAGCAAGACTTATTACATAAAATAATCAAATTTGATACAGAATAATGATGTTATTTTCTATAGTAAAATAAGTATTTTAACAATGAATGATAAATCAAACGTCTTTAAAATTTCTGAACAGTCAAAAGTGTCCACCTTATATAAGAGCTCAATAAATAATGGTTTTATGTTTACAAATAACTATTTAAATTTAAATCTTACATATTTCAGATATTTCTTTACTAATAAATTTACATAAAATGGTAAACTAAAACATAAATATCGATATTTGCCAATTATTACCGATAGATGGCAATTTGCGCCCATATGCACGTAATGAGGGTGATAATAAACTACTCACTATATGTCGCTAGTTGTGGCTGAGGTAAAGTTTTTTATTACACAATATCAGTTAGTTTTTCAGTTTCTCTGACACTCTTCTGACTCCTCTTCGCTCTGACAGCGCGCGACATGTTATACTCCCGTTCACTCGGGACCTTTTTGGCGGGAAAATTTGTATATAGAAATTTTTTTGCTATATTGCAAATTTTGCTATATTTTCACTTTGAGACAATATTTATGGATAAAACTTACAGGAATTCTTGTTGAATGTATAAACTATCGAATAAAATTATTTTTGGTTGCTAGAAATTGTAATAAAATATGTAAATTACTATGTATAACATAGTAGTAGTATATACTTCAATTTTAGTGACAAAATTACTACTAATTTGAATTCTACACTTATGTTTTTGGAGAAATTTATATCAAATTGTTTGGAAATATGTATATTTTTATGTTTTATGTGTTTCCATTCGTTACTCATACCAAAATATTAAAATATTAAAAAATTAAAAAAATAAAATAAAATAATATTTTATCTGTGACATTTCGAACAATATTTCTAAAATATGTTCGTGTGAATTTGAAATAAATACAACGTCATGTTATTTGAAATATATACGAAAACTATTTTTACTTACATTTTACACTAAAAATAAATGAGAATTTGATAAATAACACATTTATGAACCAACCTCCAAACTAGACCTTCCGAAGTTTGAAGTACTTTTGGCAATTTACTTTTCACTTTTTATACCACAAATTATATATCTACGTGTTAACTATATTACAAGAAATGTAAAAAGTATAATACTTTCGTTTTTAGTCCAGACACAAATATAAAATTCTACAAAAAACACGGAGCACCTTCATCAAAGTGACACGTGGAACGGTCGGAAGTTCAGAGTGATTTCTTTTTTTTTTTTTCTAAGAAACATTGCCAGGTTATGGTTTAAAATAAAAGAGCATATCTTTGTCTTTGATACTAATATCTATTGCATAGTGTCTTTGGTTTTGTTTAAAACGAAAAAATAGTTTTTTCATAGGTAGACATGTTTACATAATTCTGATCGAATTAGATCACGGTTTGGCGGACGGAAGGTTGGTATTGCGCGATCCAATGTGAGCATGGCTTGGTTTACGGGGTATTAAATTATTACACAAAACAATGCTTTAGTGGTTTGATCTTTAATTTTTTATATTTTTTTGCAATTTTTCCTTCAGTTTTATCTATACTTTGAGATGATCATTTCTAATTTAATTAATATAAAATATTAACTAATAATAGAGAAGGAAACATTACATTTTCTGAAAAAAATATTTTTCAAATATTTCCCCTCATTGCCACCAGGGTGGCGCCAATTTGCAATGAGGTGAAATGCCGCCCTGGTGGCAGAAAAAGTCGTGAATGCCCTCATCGAGTGAAGATGGTAGGTATGCACTAGTGTAACTGGTAAATATGGTTTATAATTTGCAATCCACCTCCCCAAATCAACCTTCCTTACAATAGATAGAATGGATGTATCAAATACACCTTCTTTTACAACAAATAGAATTAGGTACTATAAAATTCTTAAAATACAGCTCAATTCATAATAAATATTTAAGTGAATAGAAATAACTTCAAATGATTTATATTCATAAATATTTGTTAATTTCATTTGAACAAACATGAGGTTTACAAAGTCTGTTGAAAGATGGCGCTGCAAGCAACATTAAAATGAAATTAATCGAGACTTATTACATAAAATTATAAAATTTGATACAAAATCATCACATTAATTACAATAGGCCTGTTGGTCTAGTGGTTAGCGACCCTGACTGCTATTACGGAGGTCGTGGGTTCGATTCCCACCCAGGACAAATGTTTGTGTGATGAGCACGATCATTTGTTCTGTGTCTGGGTGTAATTTATCTATAATATTTATGTATTTAGAAATATATAAGTATGTTTATCAGTTGTCTAGTACCCATAACACAAGCTGTGCTTAGGTTGGAACTAGATGGCGTTGTGTGATAGTTGTGGAATATTATTATTGTGGAATATTATAGTTAAATGAGTATTTTGACAATAAATAAAACATCAAACGTCTTTAAAATTTTCATAGAGTCAAAACAGTGTCTACCTAATATCAGACCTCAATAAATAATTATTTTATGTTTACAAATAACTATTTAAATTTAAATCTTACATATCTCAAATATTTCTATACTAATATATTCATTTAACCGATAAACTAAAACATAAATATCAATATTTGCCAATTATTCACGATAGATGGCGACTTGCGCCCATATGCACGTAATGAGGGTGATAATAATCTACTCACCAGATGTCGGTAGTAGTGGCTAAAGTTTTTTTTACGCTATATCAGTTAGTTTTTCAGTTTCCAGAGTATTAAATCAATTTGAACAAACATTATGCTTACATAGTCTGTTGAAAGATGGAGCCGCAAGCAACATTCGAATGAAATTAAGCAAGACTTATTACATTAAATAATAAAATTTAATTAGGAAATAATTATATTAATTCCTATAGTAAAATAAGTATTTTAACAGTGAATAATAAATCAAACGTCTTTAAAATTTTTGAACAGTAAAAAAAAGTGTCTACCTAATATCAGACCTCAATAAATAACATTTTATGTATACAAATGACTATTTTAATTTAAATCTTACATATTGCGGATATTTCTATACTAATATATTCACTTAAACGATAAACTAAATCATAAATATCAATATTTGCCAATTATTAGCGATAGATGGTGATGCACGTCATGAGGGTAATAATAATCTACTCACCAGATGTCGCTAGTTGTGACTGAGGTAAAGTTTTTGTTACGCAATATCAGTTAGTTTTTCAGTTTCTAGAGTGTTAAATTAATACACAAAACAATGCCTCCATTGTTTGAACTTAATACTTTTCCTAAATTTTTGCAATTTTTCTTTTAGTTATATCTAAACTTTGAGATGTTCATTTCTAATCTAATAAATATAAGGTGTTAACAATAATACAGAAAGAAACATTACATTTTGTGAAGAAATTATTTTTCAAATATGTCAAATATTTCACCCCATTGCCACCAGGGCGGCGCCAATTTGCAATGAGGTGAAATGCCGCACTTGTGGCAGAAAAAGTCGTGGATGCCCTCATCGAGGGAAGGTGGTAGGTATGTAGTGGTGTAACTGGTGTAATATGATTTATAATTTTATAATCCACCTCCCACGCTGCATGGCGACCCTGCTTGGGATGCAATGTCAGTGATTTTGCGGAGCGTTCTAAGAATAATAAGCTTCGGAAAGTTTTAACCACAATAAGCTTCGAAGCATACGCTACACAGACATACAACAATAAGAACGGAAGCAAATTTGTTCCCGTAAATCATACACTACCAAAAAATGTAATATCCAATAAAAAAATCAAATATAAAGGGAAAATCATACACTAAACAGGAGGAAAAAGAAGTGTTAAAATTCCAAAATGCGGTTGCGGTAGTAAAATATGTTTGGCGATAATGGGGCTACTGGAGACAACACCAAATATGTAAAAACAAATAACATCTTACTGGCTATCCTCCTAGCAATAGCCAGCGTGGGCATCTTAGTATATATATATATATATTTTGGAGCTGACTCCGTAGGGGTGCCTATTGGTGACCATAATGAAAGGTGAATTCTTTTACTAATATATATTTATTATAGCGAAACGTGCCATACAGTTGGCGGGCAACTAGTGACTGCCTGAAAAATCTTATTCACTACATAATATAGTTACAATACAACGTTGCGAAGTTTACATGTGTGTGCGCGGCACACCTACAATACTTCCCCCTTTACAACAATTGAATACAAAAAAAACTTAAAACTATACAATGAATATAAACTTAAAACTAACAACAAAAACTTGCTAATGCGCTTGTGCGCAGGGCTGTACGGAGACCCCCGCGAAAGGGGTGGCGGCCGCGGCGGGCGCGGGCACATGCTGCAGACTGGTGCTAGAAGCACCTATCATCTGACCCATATTCTGGCCCGATATCGGAATGCCTGCCATTAACACTTGATGACGAAGCCAGCTTTTGAACTTCTTATTAAACTTTACCCAAATAGTGTACAGGATTATCGCCCCCATAAAACTGGCTATCACATATAACCATGTTTGAAAATTATCCACTTTATTCTCTACAGTATTTTGAGCCTGAGAAACAATAACTGGTTTTTCTTGCAAATTACCCATAGTAAAAATCGTAAAACTTATCGCGCTAATGCTTTCGCAAAGGAAGTATTTCGAATGAAATTATATTAAATACATTATAACTAAACTAGCTACCTGGAACCTATATGAAAGTGCAGTATACGCAAAATACTGAACACGATGCTTCTACAATTACATTCAACTTAAATAATGTAACTTGAATATCCTGAATGAAAATATTATGCACTAGACAATGCAAATAATACTTTCACATCCATAGTAACTAAACCTGATTATCATTTAGACATGTAATTGTATAATATATATTTTATATTAACACTAGCTTATAAATCGTGAAGGTAACTTAACAATCCGACCACTTCGCGTTGTTTTCACGGTTATCGGGTTGCTCGGGCCGGGTAACAACGACGTCAGCGGTGTGGACGGTGGTAACGGGAACCGTACATGCGCAGGTGCAACATCCGCTGCGTTGTCAGCGTTACTTTGGCGTGGCGTTGCTTCGTTACCATCACATTCCTTTAATACATATGCAGGCTTTAATCTGTCGATAGAAATATGTACCTGTCTATCGGGTAATTGAATTAGGTAAACCTTTGGGCCCCTTTTTATCACGCGGTACGGACCGTCGTAGGGTGGTTTCAAAGGTTTACGTATTGAATCGTCCCTAACAAAGACATATTCACAGTTACGTAAGTCCTTGTGCACAAAAAGACTATGACAGTTACGTGAATCGTCGGATGTAGGCTTATAACTACTAATAGTATCTCTAATCTTATCCACTAAACAATAATCATTGACGTTACGGTTGTTCGAAAAGCTGTCATAAAAGTCTCCCGGTAGACGCAAGTTTCGTCCGAACGTTAACTCGGCGGCGCTAACCCCTGAGTCGCTGCGGGCGGCCGCGCGAAGCCCCAGTAATACTGTGGGTAGCTCTTCCACCCAGGACCCATGTGACAGGCGAGCTGAAAGTGCTGCTTTTAAAGAACGATGCCAACGTTCAACTGCGCCATTGCTTTGCGGATGATAAGGAGTAGTTCGAATTCTATTAACCCCCAACATTTTTAACAGCTGGTTAAAAAGACTACTCTCAAACTGGCGACCTTGGTCGCTAGTTAACTTTATCGGGCAACCGTAACGACAAATCCAACCTTCATATAAATGTTTGGCAACAGTTTCTGCCGTAATGTCTCGTAACGGAAAAGCTTCAGGCCACCTGGTCCTCCTATCAATTATCGTAAGTAAGTATCTATAACCATCTGGAGAGATCTCAAGAGGGCCAACGATATCGACGTGCAAATGCTCAAAACGCTCTACTTCCGGAAACTTAGTCAGATTCGATACCGTATGTCTGTTAACTTTAGAACGTTGACATTGTATGCACGTTTTTGCCCACAAAGAAACATCACGATTCATACTAGGCCAGAAATACTTTTTGGCTAACATCTTTCGCGTAGAACGAATTCCAGGATGGCTCAAATTATGTAAACTATCAAAAGCTAGGCGTCGAAACTTTTCCGGTAGGTACGGACGAGCTGTATCAGTAGACATCTCACAAAAAATAGACTTATTTAACATAGGTATAACTAGTTCCTTTAACAAAATATTATCGGTATTTAAACCAGACATAACATTCATGATATAACTGTCGCTACGCTGCTCATTTGCAATGTCATCGAAATTCAACGCAGTTGGCATAGTCACGGCTTCGATGCGCGATAAGGTGTCAGCTACGATGTTATTCGTACCGGTTATATGTTTTATATTTGTAGTGAACTCACTTATGAAAGCTAAATGTCTCGTTCTCCGAGGCGTTTCGCTTTCATCGCGTCCTACCTTTTGAAATGCAAAAGCTAAAGGTTTATGGTCCGTATACACGGTTATTTCTTGCCCTTCAAATAATTTCCGAAAATGTTTTATAGCTAAGTATATAGCGAGCAACTCGCGATCGTATGTGCTATATCGCTGTTGGGTGGTGGTCAATTTTTTTGAGAAATAGCCCAATGGTTTCCAGCTATCTCCTTCCTTTTGTTGCAAGACTGCTCCCACGCATATATTGGATGCATCAGTCATTAAAGCGAGTTCGGAACCCACTCTAGGGTACGTCAATGTAGCGGCCTGTGTGAGACCTGCCTTACATTGCGTAAATGCTTCGTTCGCACTATCCGTCCAGACGATGGGAGTCTTATCATTTTTCTTTGAGCTTTTAAGATATTTATTTAATTCTGTTAGATATAAAGTTGCGTTAGGAAGATGAGCTCGATAAAAATTGACCATACCGAGAAAACGTCTTAGCTCTGCAACAGTTTTCGGCTTCGAAAATTCCACAATTGCCTGAACCTTATCTTGCAACGGCCTGACGCCGTCGGTACTAATCTCGTGTCCCAAAAATTCTAGTTTAGTTTGTCCGAAACGACATTTTGCCAAATTAATCGAAATTCCATATTTATTAAGCCTTTTAAAAATAATTTCTAAATGTTGCCTGTGTTGAACTTCGTTGTCACTAGCTATAAGTAAGTCGTCTAAATAACAAAAGACAAAATCAAGACCTTGTAAAATGGAGTTCATAAAGCGCTGGAAGGTTTGTGCTGCTCCGCGCAAACCGAAGGTCATTCGAGGAAACTCGAAAAGTCCGAATGGTGTTATGATAGCGGTTTTCTCCACGTCACCTGGTGCGACAGGTATAAAATGATAACTTCTATTGATGTCTAATTTTGAAAATATCTTTTTATCCGGAAGAATAAAAGTAAAATCGTTCAAGCGAGGAATCGGGTATCTGTCGGGCTTTGTTATCGCATTCAGCTGGCGATAGTCCCCACAAGGTCTTATATCTCCATTCTTTTTAGGAACTACATGGAGCGGACTAGCCCACGCGCTCTTTGAAGGACGACAGATGCCCAGTTCCTGCATGATGCGAAATTCTTCTTTAACCTTTTTATACCTGTCCGGTGGCAACGGGCGCGCTTTCGCGTGCATGGGCGGGCCAGAGGTCTCGATATAGTGGACGACATCGTGTTTCGCAGTTTCTCGGAATGACGCTGGTTTAGTGATGTCCGGATACTTTAACAATAAATCCTGATATGGATGATTTACATCAATAGTTTTAACACTAGGTTGAGATACATTGACAACAGATGCCGAAACATTCAATTCTGTAGTTTTATCTATTAATTTACGCGCGTTTAAATCAACTAATAATTTGTAGTACGCTAAAAAATCGGCGCCCAAAATTGGTTGTTTGACATCTGCTACAACAAATTCCCAACGATAAGGTCGGCGTAAGTTTAAGTTTAACACTATTGTCTTGGTACCGTAAGTTGCGATTTCATTGCCGTTAGCTGCGTATAATTTATATTCACTACACTGATTTAGACGATCTTTTCTCGCGGCTGGTAAAACAGACACATTGGCACCGGTGTCAACTAAAAATCTAAGTCCGGAGTTACTGTCTGACACACACAAACGATTGAATGGAAAAACGGTACAGACCTGAAGACCCTCGGACTGTACCTCGCTGCTCAGTTTTCCGGCTGTGTTGTTTTCCACGCGCAAGGCTTCGTACACCTGTTGGCCTTTTCTCGGAACTTGTAATGGTAAAAGCATAAGTAGTTCTCCTTCCGGGGACGGCAGGAACTGCTACGGCGGCTGGACTGTGAACGACGCCGGTTGCGATCCGGGGCGCGGGACCGCGACCTCTGCTGATCGATCCGGTCCACGGTAGCCTTTATTTTAGCCACCTCAGCTCTCAACAGGGCCAAGTCATAGGCGGTAGTAGATGCTGGCGCTGGCACGGTGTAAGTAGCGGTGGCGGCATATGAAGGCCGCACAGCTTCCATGACGTTATCTGCAACTGCTGCTAGGTTGTCCAGGTCCTTGGAGTCGGACACAGTTAGCACGGCTCGGACTTGTGTCGGAAGACGACCCTGCCACAAGACGCGAAGGGTTTCATCAGGAACCTTGTCAGTAGCGAGCTCACGCATCCGTCGAAGCAGCTGAGATGGTTTCTGGTCGCCCAGCTCTAGCTCGCTCATAAGCTTCTCGATCTGCCTCGACATTGACTCCTCATAGATGTGGAGTAGCCGAGCTTTGAGTGCGTCGTACTTGTAGGTAGGAGGCGGGTTGAGTAATATGTCCATCACTTGCGCGATAACCTCCTTACTTAGCTTAGACACGACCAGGTCAAACTTCGCCTCATCACTCAACCTCTGAGGTGCGAGGATAGCTTCCGTGCGTACGAACCATACGCGTGGCTGGTCCGTCCAAAAGTCTGCGAGGCGAGACTGTAGGGACACTGCATCTACCCCTGGCGCCATGATGGGCGGTTGCGCGGGTGGCTGGATGTCTTGAACGGGTGGCACGTTAACAGGCGGCACGTTCTGTGACGTAGGCGGAAACGGCGCACTCATGTTACTATATCTATTGTCCACTGATCACAACCACGCGAATATTGCCCACTACTGCATTAACATCACATAGACCACTTCAGTCATCTTGATCACGTCGGGGTCACCAGTTTTGGAGCTGACTCCGTAGGGGTGCCTATTGGTGACCATAATGAAAGGTGAATTCTTTTACTAATATATATTTATTATAGCGAAACGTGCCATACAGTTGGCGGGCAACTAGTGACTGCCTGAAAAATCTTATTCACTACATAATATAGTTACAATACAACGTTGCGAAGTTTACATGTGTGTGCGCGGCACACCTACATATATATATATATATATATATATATATATATATATATATATATATATATATATATATATATATATATATATATATATATATATCATATCTTAGTATATGTATATATATATATATATATATATATATATATATATATATATATATATATATAATTAGCAGTTCCAGTTTTATTCGAAGAATAGTTATTGCTCGAATGGGTCGGCTCGACCAGGGAAGGACCACGCTCTCACAGAATACCAGCGTAAAATAGTTGCTTAATACTGCTGTGTTTCGCATGGTTTGTGTAAAGAATCGGAGACCCCTTTTATTGAAAACGTGGCGTTCCATCCTAGTCCTCACAGGTGACAACCAATCCGCATTTTAATTCATAATCGGGGATAGATGTAGATGTCTATGGGCCCTAGCACCCACTTACTTTTAATAAGGTGGATTGTTTGCATGTTTGTCACCCTATCTTATAAAAAAAATTAACACCGTATAGTGAGGTTTGGAGGAATACATGGGTCTAGAAATATCCTCATACGTTACCTCCACCTCCACATCGGGATGTTCCGATGTTGATGTGTAAACCTACACGACTTTCAGCTAATACCGTTTGGATATTCTGAGTAAAAGGTGCGCAACCCTCGTCGACACACTTCCAATCTTTACAACGTTGTTAACGAGAGGCTTGTGGACGATAAATCTAACACCTCCTTGGGACAGATGGTCGCGCTCCCGGTTATAGAACAAGTTGCTAGATTCAAAAATCACCGTGTCCTCCCGCTCTCTCCGGACCTCGGATGACTCTATAATGTTCCAGCGCAGGTTGTCTATCTCTTCATCTAGCTCGTGGATCTCGTCAGTCCTCAGAGTGCATGCGTTATATGTTGCCAGGATGAGTCATCGTAGGTGGCAACCGAACCTCCACCGGAGATTATTAGCACCCTCTGCTCCCGCCGTAACCATGGTCACCACCATAGCCAGGAATTGCCGCCGGGGACTTGGGGCCGATTCTTCTTAACTATTATGGGCGGTAAATTGCCATAGTGTCCATGCTTGGCGAGCGGGTTTGCAACCGCAGTTTTTTTATACAGTTGCTGCTATCACGAAGATGCTGCTGCCCATCTCCTGCCCGTTTACCTCTGTCGCATTTTTCGACACCCACGGGAAGGCATGGGGTAGTGGATATTATTAACCGCCACTACACTGCAACGTGTAGGTCTTGTTTACCTGCCTTGTAAATAATAAACGGAAAGTATACCTGAAGATAAACAGTTGTTAAATATATGTGTCAAAGGAGGGACGAAAATGTGTTTGAGTCTTTAAGGACCTTATTTGATATGCAGTCCAGCCAACGTAACAAACATCCTTTAACTCTATGACGAGTTGCTCTACTTCAACTACATCAGTGCTTAACAATACGAAGGATTTTAGGAAATTTGTAGTATATCATTTGTTATATTCACTGTGTTTTTGCATTTTTAGTCTTTTCTCTGCTAAATATTTCCCGATTGTTACAAAAAACTCATTTATATCATCGACTGATCTTTGTTCGTGTGTAGGATCTATCAATTCAATTGCTTTGCTTTTAGGTTTTGATGTACATATTATTATTTTAAAGCGTCGCATAGTTATTTGTTGGTTTTTTTGCATTTATTAATATATTTTTTATATGTTCTCTTTATTTAATAAATTATTACAGTAATTTCTATATCTCATTTTTTGGTGACTGTCTTAATTTTTCACGCAAACTATCTCTGTATCTCATACAACGAATAACTCCCGGAGTTATCCACGGTTTGATGATTCTGTTTCGTTTTGTTATTTTGGCCGTTAAATTATTTGACTCTATAGCTCTTTGAATTGATGTTGAAAAAATTCCATGGATTAATTTGTATCACATGAAGCGTATACGGTATTCCAATTTATCCGTTTTAAATCAGACTCCAAAGCAACAATATTTATTTTATTAAAAGTTACGAGAACCAAATATTTTTAGTTTCACTTTTAGGCATAATAGTATGGTGTGATGATCCGCGACTGAAGATTGTAAAACTAAATTTCGGGATTGCAATTTAGTATTCAAAATAACGTGATCTAAGCAGCTATTCTGTCTATTAGGGATATTATGTGCCATTAAAATGCCATAATAAGAGCATAAATATAAATATTCTAACGATTTGGGATCACTAGTTTTAGAACAAATATTGATATTTATGTCACTGATTAGAGATACTGTTTTGAAAGTACAGAGCTTTGCAAGGATCCTATCAAGTGAATAAAAGAAACTTCAATATTTTTGAATGATGGAGATCTGTATTTGACCGAAAATGCAAAATATTTGCCACCGGGCAAGGTGGTCTTCCCCGGGGAGCGGCCAACGCTCCGAGTTAGAGAGAAGAGAGAGAGAGAGAGAGAGATAGTTCGGAGATGTTTTATATATACTGTTTACGATTAGGAATTTTTGGTAGCGTGATTTAGGCTTCGGTGTGTTTCGCTTGCGGTGCGACGACAGCGCCGCCACATCACCCCCCTGCTCAGACCGGAGGTCGGTAGTGCACCCTCGTTTCCGACGAATGTGCAAGTGCCAGGAGATTGCCTTGTAGTCTGAGGTGAGTCAAGAAGAAGGCAAGTAATCTGCGAGAGTGCCGTGAAGCAGAGGCAAGCAGTAAGGCTCAGAGCCGTGCCGAACACTGTATAGCGCAGAGAGTAGCTTGAAGGAACAGGAAGCATTATTATTCCAGTGCTACGATGAACCTTGTGAAGCTAGATGGCTTGCAGGATATGAAGACTGCAGACGATATCTGCTCGGGAGCGAATGGGTGTGGTACACTATGAAGATGATGAAGCTTAAAGTTTCCGAAGGTAGTTAGTTGGGTGTTCTGATCACGTCGGGTGGTCACCACTGTGGTCGTGGAAGGGGAGTTCTCCCGCCGGGCAAGGTGTTCTGCCCGGGGAGCGGCCAACGCTTCGAGTGATAGTTCGGAGATGTTCTAAATATACTGTTTACGATTCGGAATTTTCGATAGCGTGATTTAGGCTTCGGCGTGTTACGCTTGCGGCACCCATACAGATATTGCCACAACATACAGATCTCCATTGATTTTTTTATTTTATAATAAAACAGGTACAATCTTGACATTTTGGTTGTTCAATAGTTATATGATGATTGTATTTATCCATCATTTTGATTTCAATAGTTTTTTGTCATATAATGGTTATAACATTACAGGATAACCAACATTCTTTCAGTATAATAATGCCACAGGAAATGTCGAGTCTCCTTAGAGTTACCAAAAAACTATCATAATTCCTTGAAATACTACGAATATACAAAAAGTAAATACAGGTAAGTACTGTCATACAGTGTGAAGGTTGATATAGTAAACTCTTACAATCTTCGACTTTACAAGACACATTCAGATTAAGATTTATTATCTATTTCATCAATTATTACCTGTGTAAGTATTGAAACCATATGAACATAAAATGAGATGAAGCATATGTAAATGTCTACATGAGATTATAACCTAAAATAAAGCACTGAGGGCCTAATAACTTACGATAAAAACTAAGTTTCATAATTAATGTCTACAATATACTTGCTAATAGAGCAAGCAATTTATAGAAATTGTTATAAAAAATTATTCTTTCTAAAATACGTAAAAAAGTAGTATATAAAGTTTTGAATGCAAGGTACATAATATTTTTTATAAAATTTGTTATTCGAAGTCTTAATAAAATATATTGTGATATAATATTGTTTTTGTTCTTAAAAGTAATATGTTTAAAGTACTTAGTTTGATTGTTGTAGCAAAATAAAATATACTGTCACAAAAACGGTTTTCACCTTAAGTTTCAACAGATCCCCTTCTTCTTGAATACGAATTTAAGGCAAACCTTCTTTTTTTTTCGAAGAAAAATTTTTTCATAGAACCTGCAGCAGTATGAGAAATCGTGACATTTTGCAAAATCTGTTGTCAGGAAAAATAAGCGTCTTCCTTTCGGTGTAAAAGCTTCCGATATGTAAATCAGCTGTTTATGTATGTTACCAAAACCCAAAAAAGAAGTATTTAATTTTTTTCTTTTAGAATAAGTTTTTTAAGGTTTTACGTAACGTTTTCTTTTGTGAGGTAAATTCGACCACTATTAGTTTTGGTATATTAGATTTTGTTGTGTTGCGAAATATGTTTTAATATCTCCTCTTTCTACTTGTAAATTTAATATGTTACCAATTTTTTTACCGTATTTGAAAGTTCATTCTTGTTCTCGTTTTGAATTTCGTTTTGGTATATTTCTAATTTTTACCCTACTTGAACCTGAAGCCCTTTCGAAGTTTTCTATTTCCATTTTCATTTTTATTTTCAATCTGTTTTATATAAACTATATATTCTTTTCGTTTCTTTTTGAACCCTTCCAACTCCTTCTGAATTTTGTCATACTTATAAGACAGTGTTTTCATTGAGAGTTTTAAAGTATTATTTTCTGATTTTATTTCAGATAGCGAATACTCCAATGTTTGTAATTTGTTTGTTTGTTCGGATGCAAAACTAAAAACATAGTCTGTACGCATCTCTTCCATAAAAATATGAAATACATTTTCACGCTTTCTCTTTAAGCCTCCCATGTTAATATTGCTATTGTTATCTCTATTTTGAAGGTCGGATATGATGATATTGACTTATTCTTTCTGAATCTGTCTCGGAAGCATTGTTTTTTTTGGTGGTGTAAGTTTCAAAGACATTATGATATTACAAGTATAGCTGTTTATCAATTATTATAAATACAATGTGGTGGGTATTTTACTGTACCAGAAGTATCGAACATAAGCCAACACTTTAAAAGAAATGTAATAGTCAGGCTAATTGTCTGCAAATTGAATTATAGCAGGAGCGCAGTTACGTACCTCCCACGTATGCGTGGTGCATGATGTTCTATGTGCGTACGCCGTTGATTCGTCAAGCTTCGCACCACTCTGGTGCTCAGTTCGCTGGCGATTAGGGGTGGTTATATGGGTGTCACTAGATCTCTACATTTGAGGCTGTAGAGATGACTAGGAAGAGATGGTTGAAAATAAGCTAACTTCGTTTTGAACTCCTATTTTTGAGCAACTTTGAAAAAACAACTAAAGAAAAAAACAGATCATTATGAATACGTCTGCACACCTCAGAAGTCCGCAAGGAAGAGGGTAATAGGGAAATGATAAATCATGATAAACAGTATAAAAAACAAATATTACTGGCCAGGACTGGAGAAAAGTTTACGCAAATACGTCAAAAAATTTAAACATTGCCGAACTATGAATACTCTTAGAGTATAAAAGAGCTTATAACAATTTCAACCACAGCTAATACTTCGTTCGAAAACGGTACGGTCTTTCGTACAATGAAGAGGCCTAAAGCCGGCTGTAAAATTTTAAAGCTAACAAATGTGATATGGTTTAGTAGTAAGTTCGGTCAATAAATAGAATTAAGGTCTAGAATAAAAGTAACAAACGAGCCCACGCTCTACCTGATGATAAGTGGATACTGTGGCCTACAGATATGTTTATTTATCATAGATTGATTAAGAATCAAAATGCAGATACCTTGCAACCATCGAGAACTAAGATGGAATGCTTCGTATCCAATTAAAAGGGTCTCCGATTCTCTCTCGATACGAATAAGCTTCTATTTTCCGCCCTTTCCAGTTTGTCCGAACCCATTCTTACTATAATCATATTATAGTGTAAAGTTTATTAAAATAGTGAGCACGCCCACGCTAGATCTCGGGAACCGTTGACACAGTACTATCGTGTATTGTGGTTCAAATTTTCGAGCAAAATTGGAGGTATTTATTTAGAAACAATCCATCGGCAAAATATAGAAAGCTGTGTAATATTTATTATTTTTAACTGAAAAATTATTTTTTAACTGATGGCGGCGCCACTTAGGCTTGTGAAGTTGTGATCTTAATAGAAGTGTTGAAATAAAACAAGAAACATACAAATGTGTATTTGTTATAATTGTTACAAATCAGTCTGGTTTATAAATTAGAATAGGTAAGGTGCCTGAAGGTACCTTTCGCACCTTTGCTGCTTATAAAACAATCTTAATCATCATCATTTGGTTTCTTATGTTACTTTACTACGATTATGATTAAATAAATATAGCGTTTCATTTATTGTAGTGTTCCTATTACGTTTTTTCCAAACATGTTGAAATAAAATTTAAAATAAACTAACAGACAATATAAGTAAACATCGTAACAATAGGTAGGTATAGTGCTTAAGCATAGTGCTTAAGCATAGTGCTTAAGCATAGTTATACAACAATTCGAAAAACAGGTCGAAATTTATATCGTTTGGGACGACAATTTCCGGACTATTTTTTGATACCAAGTTTATACTGAAATCCGTAAACGTTTAGATGAAAACAGGTGATGATTATACCGAAAAAGCATGTCGCTATAATCCTCACCAAGGTACCCTTATAACTCTGGAATCGTTGAAGGACTATTTTCGAGATTCGGCATGTGGTCACGACTTGATTTGATTGTTTTTAAATAAATACCTAACTTGAAAACTGAGTTTTCGTTTAAAAGTAGCAACAATAGCTGCATTAGCTGCATGTTTATTATTTTAGAGTATTATCCTGTGAAGCGTTCATTGCTTGTTGCACGGAACGGCAACGTCGCGCGGTTGTGAAAATCGACAAATTTTGGCGGCCGAAGTGTTTTTCGCTGATAGCGCGAAAACCGTAGAACCTAGGATTTTGATCTATTTGGAGCATAGTTCTCTCATTCTAAGCTACGATTTGAGATATTTTTGACGACTCTCCGTTCAGTAGTTTCCACGCTCCAAATGGGCGGGACGCGACGCCAGCAAGCACGTTTTCAAAGGCCTGTAACTCGAGAACTATTGAAGCTACATTAATATTTTTTTTGGAGCAGAGTGCTCTAAATAGGGCTCATCTGTAGAGTTTTTAATCATAATCCAAATCATTACCGTTTCAGAGATCTGCGTGGGCTTGCTGACGGGTCAGGACGCCAGCAAGCCCATCGGTTAATCACGTCTAACTCCTTTCACATTCTAGTTTCGAAGTTGATTTCACGGGAGCAGAGTGCTCCAAATTTGCTCGAAAATTTGAACCACAATACACGATAGTACTCTCAACGGTTCCCGAGATCTAGCTTGGGCGTGCTGACGGGACAGGATGCCAGCAAGCCCACGGTTTTTAGCTCGCAGCGTCGTTCGTATTAATGCTCCAATTTATTTACTTGACTGTAGAGGTGCTCCTTTTTTGCTCTGAATTCTGATATAATGAAAATACACCTAGCTCGACTGGGCTTTCTGGGGGGACGCGAGCCAAAAACCGGAAAGTTTTTTGTGCGTTCATGGACTTTGAAAACGCTTATGACAGAGTGGACAGGACTGTATTATGGCAAACACTGAACTCATATGGGTTGAGCGCTGGTTTGATACAGGCATTAAGGTATCTTTATAGGGACTCTAGTGCTTGTGTCAGGATTAACGGGATCTACTCTGACTCGTTTGGCATCCAAAAAGGTGTCAGACAGGGCTGTGTAGCTTCCCCTTGGTTGTTCAACCTATTTATGGCCAGGTGTTTGCAAACTTTGAAAGACGAAGAATGTGGGTTAAGAATGGGCGAGTTAACCGTCAAATGCCTTTTGTACGCTGATGATCAAGTCATACTTGCATCGTCGGCGGCTGAGTTGCAAATGATGGTTACAATAATGAACTGGGCTTTAAAAGAAAGGGGAATGAAAGTAAACGCAAGTAAGACGAAAGTGATGGTTTTTGAAAGAGAAGAAAGCAAAACGGTATGTGAAATAAGAATAGATGGAGAGTTAATTGATCAAGTGGATGAGTTCGTGTATTTGAGATGTGTATTTAGCAAGGATAGTAGATATGATAAGGATATAGAACGACGTGTAAATGCAGGGAATAGAGAAAATGGGGCACTACACTCTATTATGAAGAATCAGAATGTGTCGAAAAAAGGCACGTATGGTAATACTGTGTTAGTTCATAATACTGTGTTAGTTCATAAAACTGTGTTAGTCCCTACTTTAATGTATGGTAGTGAAAGTAGAATAAATGCTGTAGAAATGCGGTCTTTAAGGAGTATGCTAGGGTTGAATCTAAATGACAGGGTGAGAAATTGCGTGATAGGAGGTAAATGTGGTACGCAAGATGATGTTGTGACCAGGATTAAGAAAGGAATGCTTCGGCAGTTTGGTCTTGTAGAAAGAATGAATGAGGAAAGAGTTACAAAGCAAATTTATATAGCACATGTACACAGCAAAATCGGGAAGGGACGCCCTAGAAGAAAGTTTATCGACCAAATTGGCGATATTTTGAAAATTGGCCACATTAGAAGTACCCTTAACCGACGACATGTATGCGTTGATATATTGATGTAAAGGAGCGAAAGAGGTATGTCAAGATCGTGCCAAATGGAAGTCCGTAGTCTCTGCCTACCACTCTGGGTGACAGGCGCGAGTGTTTATGTTTTTTAAATATATTATATTGCATTTTTTTTAAAGTTCTGCTGAGTTTCTTACGGGTCCTTCTCAGGACTAAGGTTTTTACCGAACCAGACGAAAAGTTTAAATGATTTTTAATAATTGTTCTTGTATTCTAAATTGGATAAAAATAATACTATTATATTTTATTTAAAATTATTTCACTGATGGTAGTAATAGGTAGGTAAAGAAGGTACCGTCTCTCAGTGTAGTTGGCGACGTGCGTCTACCACCTGCAATACCTTCAATACAAAACATACAAACCCGATATCACAGGTTGTTTAATATAATTTTCATGAGCTTTCAAAACTAAGGTTTTGATAGCTCATGAAAAAATAATAGTATGCAATTGTTCACGTAAATTTTTTTTGTTCATGAAAAAATAATAGTATGCAATTGTAAGACATGAAAATTAAATCTCATATTATTTACATAACTGCAGTCAGGTTTATGTTTTTTTAATTATTTATATGTCTAAGTAAATCGCTACAGAGGCAGCTTAGATAAAAATGGTTACGCATTATTTATCATTTGCGAGTTATGTAAAGGGTAAGGATCTCTGCCAAATTGTTCTAAGAAAAATTGCCAACCCCATTTCTGCCCTTTAAAAATATGGGCAGGTTATGTCAAGCCAACAGAGATAAATTGCCAACGCTCAACAGGGTATTTTCCTAGAGATATTATCTCACAAGATCGGGGAAACATGTTTTAAGTCGGAATTGAATCTACAAATCATTTTGGTGCAATTTTTGGTTTTCATTTTATAAATATTAACTGATAAAATATAATTATATGTCATCTATCATTGATTGAAACTACTTTAATTTACATGATTTTTAAATTCCCGACGCATCGGGTACTTTCGAGCACTCATGTCACGGGGGACTGAGAGCTCGGTTACTTTTAAGAGGCTTGTAACTTAATTTGGCCGCCTCTTCCAAGTGAATACGAAACTGCAAGTTATTTATATTAGATATGTTGAAGTTGAGGATTCCAATACTAGCAAAAGCAACAAGGGGGGTGCCCTGAAACTGAGGAGATGAGACAAAGTGTTTCTTTGCAGCGATAAACGCGCAAACTTGTGATATTTCTGATATTTCCAATAGTCTCAACTTAAATAAATTATCTTAAGCGGCCAACATGTTTAATTATTATATAGCTATCCGTCAAAAGTTACTCACACGCACGCACGAATCACGCACGCACGCACACGCGCATACATACATACATACGCAGGCTGCACGTGTGTGACCGTTAGGCATGTGCTGTATTTAACAATATAAAAAAGAACACACTTCGGAGATAGGTATTACAACTTCCACGGAAACAAAAAGGATGCTTAGAGAAATTTAGGCAAGTCCAGTAAAAAATTAACAACACCAATCTACAACATTGCGGTGCAACGGAATTTATAGTGGCTCTTTTATTTAATTGAGTACGTTTTCTTTGTGAAATATTTTATTTTCGTGTCTAATTACTACAAATTAATATACACATACATAAATACACTTTTCTACATGCTACCGTTTAAGCCTGTTTTTATACATTATGTTTTAATTCAATCTTAAAATATGCTCGGAGTTTGTCTGCGTATAATAATTCTTAATTAAATTGCGCTTGTAATAATTCTTAATTAAAATACCGTAGTGGGACGCTTGTAACGGAAATGTTAGACTCACAGAAAGTCAAGGGATATAGGTGGTTTAGGATCATGTTTTGTTGAATTCCGTCGGTTCTATAATCAGTATAGGACCTGTGAAAAGCTATAAGGATAAGAATAAATATATCATTGCATTTACCTTCTAAAACCAATTTGTTTGAGTCTTTTCATTTTTTTCTTTTAATATTATTTACATAAGATCAGATCTTGCAGTGACGGTGATGATGATAGACTTTTAACATTTAAAGTAGCTCATAAACTGGTGTTTCAAAATTATTGGTGAGAAATAAAGGGTCATTAAAAATTGTTTTTTGAATTTTATGTGTAAATTTATTTCATTTTGTTCCGTAATAAATTTAAAAAATAATCATGATTAAAGTTGCTTATTTTAAAATGTCTTATATCGACTATCCTGTATTTGGAAGCGTATGTATATAAATATATCGAAAATATCGTGGTAGAAAAGGACAATAACTTGTATTGGCCCGACCCGGGTTCAAACCCGCGACCTCATGATTAGCAATCACGTTTACAACCACTATACCAACGAGGCAGTCAAATAATAATTTAGAGACAATCAGTAGTAGTCAAATTTAGAGATATTAATACATTAATTAGGTAAGGAATAATAATCTATACAACCGTTTGTTCTTAAGTTTCATACATTGTTCTTTATTTGAAAACTTTTGCATGTATATTTTTTTCCACCTAAATTTGCACATAGCGGATATTTCTCTATTATTAATCAGAAACTACCACTGAACCCTTATAAATTTCTCGGTCAAGAAATTGGCTGGTTTTCTTGATATATAAGGGACTCTTCAAGGTAAACAGTTTATTCTTTAACAACGTTACACCGGCATAGATATTTATGGAGGCAATATGAGACAACATATAACTTACCAAGTGGCTGTATGGAAACGTTGGGTCAGTATTAAAATACGATAGTTTCATCCTGGATAGAATATTTTCATGTGGCGATATTTAGGTTTATGATAATCAAATACTATTTAATTAATCAGTTTTTGGTCTCTGAAAAAGAGTCGTCAATGTTTTCGGATGAAATATTGCCTAGATCATCATCACCACCATTATCAGTATCATCATCTTAACAAAAGACCTTTAAAATTCCACGTCTTAACATAACCTCTGAACATAGGCCTTAACCATAGACTGCCTCATATGGAGAATTTTCACTACATCTGCCAAGCTGGGCCGGACAGTCGACAGTTAAAAAAATATTCTTAGGAAAATGCTGCTGTCCGTTTCCAGTTTCATTGACCTCCCTTACCTCTTACGTCACCACTCACCGATCTCGACAAAAGCCTATTAAGCCTACTATTTTACGCTGGTTTCTGTGAGAGCGTGGTTTTTCCCCGGCCAAGCCGACCCAATCGTTCTACTAAGTATTAGCGTCCTTCTTTCTGTCGTCACTCACGGTATATAAGTATGATGATGTTACGAGTATATAGTAGTGATAGAGAGATAGATAACACTTTATTGTACGCCAAAAAAGCATAAATATTAACAAAAAAAGGAGAGATAACAATATGGAACAATGGGCGGAATTATCGCTAAGTGCGATCTCTTCCAGACAACCTTTAGAGGGACAAGATTGCAAGAAAACAATAAAAATATATGTCTAGTTTGGCGATAATAATAACATTATTTTATTATAAACTATAAAATAGAAATAAAGATGTTAATAAAGATATATAAATATATTTAGTAGTGGATTATCATACGTCGCCAATAGCTAAGCAAAAGCAAAGTTAGTTTAAAATTATATTTTTTTAATAAACATAAATAATATTGTATAAAATCCTACAAAAATATTTCAAATGAAATCCTTTTTAGGTACCTTTTATTAGTTGCTAACATATTATGTCAGAATCCACAGGTTTCAAATTGGAGAATGTTTCGAATATCACAGAATACTAGCGTAATTCGAAAAATTACGCTGGTATTCCGTGAGAGCGTGCTCATACCCCGATAGAGCCGACCAAATCGTGGTACAAACATAATATAGCTGTACTAAATGATGAATGAAATGGTGAATGGTACTAACACGTATACATGCTAGTTGAATATATCTATCTCACGCTTAAGTAGAAATATAAATGTATCAATCAAAAAAGGAGGCGCATTTGTAGCTAATATTTTCTGCCCGCAATACCGAAAGTGGAATGTCACTTCGGAATCTCGTTTTCACAGCTATGTACAGAGTTCGTAACTACGAAACAGTGAACTCGAGCGGAACCAAACATTTGTCGTTGCCTTAACATGTTTTACGAACTTCACTTATTGTTTCCTTGGACAGCTCTTTCAAAGCTTTTATATAGGTAGCGAAAAAAAAAACTTGTAACTTAACTTGGCCTTTCTGATTTTCTTTTCTTTTTTTTAGCTATTTGTGCTTGATGTAGCAAAACTAAACATTTAAGTATTGGTTTTTATAGAATATGGGTAGCAAATGAACAGATAGTTCATTTGATGGTAAGCATTTAGCCCTCAGTTAAATATCACAATGCGGATCCGTTAGCACCATTGAGGACAAAGATGAAATGCCATGTTTCCAGTAAAAAAGGTCTCCGATTCTCTATACTCACCATACGAAACACATCGGTATTAAATTCCTGTTTACCCTGTGTGAGAGTGTAGTCCTTCCCCGTTTAAGTCAACTCATACGTGCTACAATAGCTGCAGCATGCCTCTACCACCTATGAAGTTTCATGTCTATAGCTTATCGGGAATTTAGCTTTAAAAATTTGTACTAAACAGACAAATAGGGAAGAAAGCGTGTTAATCAAATTTGGTAAAATACACAAATATTTTCTTTTGTCGCATATACGCAAAGTTGAAGCATTGCGTGTACAAAAGGATAAACACGCTTTACCATGCAAATCCTCTCCGCTACATGTAAAAATTCAAGCTACGCTACACAATCTCTTAAAAGACAACTGCATTAAATGACACATTTAAAATGTTAAAGCAAGTAATTTACATAAGCGTTAAGCTTTTACCGCAAGATCTTTTTTATCAACTCATAAAAATCCACTGCTCAACATGAGCCTCTCTCATTGTAGGGATGACTTGGACTTTTAATAATCGTCACGCTTGGTAGGCAAATTGAATGACCGGATGGAATAAAGAGTTGACTACGCATCTGTATTCTTATTTTCAAATCGATGATTCTTAATCTCTATCTTAATAATTAAGGAAACTTGATCCATAGAAAACAATATTAAATATAGAACGTTTTACAATCCTTAACATGCTATATCTTAAGTAACTGCTATGGTTTTTGACACCCGTTTTTTACGTTACTTAACATCATATATATTGTACGTTGAAATAAATCACAAAAGCAATGCTCTTAAAAATCGTCTTTAAAGAACTGAAAGAAAACATATGTCGCCATACACAGAGCATCATAAAGCATTACTTGAATATTATCATGAGACCGGGGCGCAAGAAAAACTTATTTTCACTGAGGACCCTTGAAGATGACGGCGCAATCGCTGAGGATGATAACATTGCGATTCGAATAAAGGGACGATATTTTGCGGGGCCCTCGTAAAGCACACGCGTCTGTGAGCCGACTCGGCGAATTTTAAACCATGTTAGCACTTACGAGACGGACACGATACGACATAATGTAAGTAGTTAAAATTTTTCGATTTATTAAAAATGTTATTTATAATAAATTTTCCTTAGATATAAAAAACATTTTATACGAGTGCAACAGGTACGTACTAACATAGTACATATTATCACCACTGGCTGATAATAGAAAAATATGCGGTTTCTTTGGTTTATACTAAAAATAACAATTTCTGTAATTATTGTGATAGCATTATTGTGATGCAAATACGTATTGAAGAACAATGTTTTATTTTATATCCTATAAAAGTCCACACCTAAACATAGACCTCAAATTGCCTATTAAGGCAATTTTTTATCAGATCATAAAGCTTTTGCTATGGTTGGATAAAACTATTTATACGGATTTTATCGCGTTCAAATAACTTGTTTTAAATTCCCAACGTTTCGGGTGCTTTACAGCTTTCAAATACTGAAGGTAGCTGAATCAACAATGACATTGGTACGTCAAACATCTCAGTCCCTCCAATCCGTGACCATAGGTGGGTAAAACGTCGGGAATTAAAAATAAATAAATTAAACCCGGTAAAATTCATATAAATAGTTTTATTCAATGTGTAGTGTTCGCGTAAATTTAATAAACTATTTTGCTATCGTTTTCACAATTATAGATGCTCGTGTGTGAGTATTTTAGTAAATGGAGCGGGTTATGCTGGCTGGATGTTAACTGGAGAGCACGCAGTTGCAGTTAGATGAGCAATAAATAACACTTCTTCAGAGTTTCTTCTTATTTATTTTCTTGATTCCATATTCTTATATTGCCGGATTTGGAATGATTTACCAAAAAAAACGCCTCTTTTTTATAGGCAGCTGTGACCAATCAGAATTAATTAAATTTGCACGCGGCACTAATGAATTTGCACACGGCATTAATGATCCCGTCGACAAATCAGAGCACAGAACAACCTTTTCTAAAGGAAATTTACAAATTTCTTTAATAAGTGTGGTAAAACATACCTTACGATATTTTTATACATTCCTGACAATACCTTTCTTACGGTTTAGCTCCGGAGTAGCTAAGCTTTTTCCGCTTAACATACAAGTAGCGCCACCAGGCGGCAGGAATTCACAACGCTTATCATGATAATATTATGCTTAAGACTCTATACAGAATATATTTCAACTTCTTATTAAATTAAAATCTATTTTTATATTGATAAATTAGATTACAAAAGTGATTAATTGACATAATATTATCGTATTAAATTACTACAAAAGAAAAAGAATCAAAACAAATCATTAAATTAACACTTAAATCTTAATATCTCTAATATAGCTCTTTAAAATTATAATAAGAGAAAGTTCTAATAAGTAACTAAACTCATATTTTGTTTCTAACATTCTAATTAAACCTAAATAAGCAATTAGATTCATATTTTCGTTACAGACTTTGTTACTAACTTTCGTTACGCAATTTTAAAATAAGAATTGAAGCTAATACAAGTGATTAATTCACTTTCATGGTATTAACGTTATTAGTCTTTATACTTAGTTTAGATCACAGATAAGAAACAATTGAGATTAAACGTTTAAATTCACTTGTCATTGCTAACACTTAGTTTTAGATCACAAATAAGAAACAATTAAGATTAAATGTTTTAAATTCACTTGTCGTCGCTAACAACAATTTTCAGCCAGTTTGGCAACAGCAGATTTTTATTATTCTGAGTTGTTATACCCATCTCCTATATGAATTTACATCTGTCGCCTCTTGAGTCACTTACTGGTTGATAAAAGGTGGTGGATTCTAGCGAAATCAAATCCTAGAAGTTTGGCCAGTCTCCACTTTTTCATTTTTGAGTGACCGACCAAACGGCTTACTATATCGTTCGTCATGCGTACAGAATAGGATTGGAATAAATTGCCAGCGTCTGTCTTTCCATCCCATTACAATACGGATGTCTTCAAGGCAAGAGTGAATAGACTTTTGTTAAGTCAGTGCGCTTCATCACCTTGAGCTATATCACCACTTACCATCAAGTGGAATTGCAGTTAGGTGCTAGCTATACAATAGTAAAAAATCGAAATAATTGAAAAAATAAATCTACCTTACTAAAGATTGAGTTTCGCTAATACTTTGAATAATTTATCATTCAAACGTTTTTAGTACTCTTGCTATTCTTTACTATTCGAAATCCAATGCCGTGTGCTTAAGTTTTTCGTAATAACAGCGTGCAACTGTAAGATATTTTTGTCACAGTTTTAATAACAATAGACCTCCTGGTGGTACGTAGCAACTGCAGTACAAAGACAACTGCAGGAAGCCACAAAAGGAGACCATAGATGCGTAACACCCCTCTTAAACCAAATATCTTACATTCTTTAGTTATACTGACTTTAATAGCCTTTACCAAAACACAAAGGTGCTGTTGCTTGGAGGTCAAAATGAGTAAAATAAGTAAGTAAGTACAACAGTATTAATTAAGACAGACTTCTAGATGAAATAAGAAAATCCTCCGGCACCTGCAGAAACTATACATAATACATGTACATAGTGTATGTAGCTTCTCCAGTTTTGAAACGTATTGCTTGAATCATGACGATGGTCATCTGGGACTTTTAAAAGTTTCCATAGCTCAAGATGATATTTCATAAACCGGCGAAATTATTGATGCTTATAAAGTTCACATATAAATGACCATTACGACAAAATGGATAAGTAAATATTTTTGGTATAACATTATATATAAATATATTATCTTTATTCTCGAGTGGCAGCCTTGTACCGGTAGGCGTAGTGTAGGGTGACCCCCACTAGATGGAGTGACAAACTGGTAAGAAATGCAGGAAGTCGATGGATGCAGGTGGCTCAGGACCGTGCTTTGTGGGATTACTTGGGGAAGGCCTATGTTCAGCAGTGGACTTGTGAAGGGCTGTAATGATGATGATGATGACACTAAGTGCAATTTACCGTAGTTAAATAAAATGCATTCGAGTAATTTTCAATAAGAAAGATTTCACCATCATTTTGTGAAAAAAAGATATCAATCTAAAGCCAGTGCAAAGCAAATCCAAGTCATAATCGCAAAAATTACCACTTAGTAAAGTACTGTTCTTATTTTGACGTGTAGTGGCTGCGTAAGAGAATACACTATATAATCCAGTGGCTGTCGTGTGACGATAGATGGAAACTGTAATACAAGATTGCCAGCACCATTTCCCTGATAACTACAGAAAATAATAAAAACTGCGGTTGCGAACCAGTCTGTCAAGCGTGAAAATTATGGCAAGTATGACGCATAATATGGTCAGCACTGGATTTTTGATTGGCTGTAATTAATTTAAAACACTTAAAATTAAGTTTTACAAGTAGAAATTCTGAATAATAAACAAATTTTTGTACTATTTGGGTTTAATTATTATATCAAGATGACCTTGCTTATCGTGAGGTGTAAACGGCTTGCATAATATGAAAAACGAATCATGTGTGAGCATACGTCTCATAAAAACGTGATTCTGACCACGTTTACAGTGAATAAATTGTTTTGATGTTTTTCTTCCTTTTGTATCAAAACCATTTTCAATACAACAATTTGTGTTGAATAATTCAATAGAATATAATATTTTCCTTTATAAAAACGTAAACCTAATTACTAATAGTAAATAACTTATCTAATTATAAATAAATTACCTAAAGAGAAAAAAACGTCGCTAACATAATTTTCTAAGAGAGCATCAAATGACGTATGTAATTGTGAATCTGAACCATCCAAAAATCATTAAAATCGGTCGAGCAATTTTCGAGTTTTTGCAAGTCTAACGCAAGGAAATTTTTTTATATATATAATGGATATACTATTATCCATTTCGTCTTAACGCGGTAATTGTTCTAATCGAACTGTGTCCGCTACTGGTACACTAAGGATAGTATAGGAGTAGGTCTATGATAAAATTATTGAGGTAGTGGCCTAGCCAGCGTTAGTGGGACCGTGGTTCTATGCGAAAGCATTCCCGTGGCACTGCCAATATGCGACAAATGTAAAACACTTTTTACTTTTAGCCGATGTGAGTCCAACGTAATCCGTCGTTATCTACGCATGGCGGGTATGTATTAGTATTTCCCTGTGTAAGTTTATGTATATTGGCTTATATCATAATTTTAACTATTTTATAATTTTATTTATATTTTATATTTCTATTTTCATCTCATATTCACCATCGCACAACGCAAAAAAACAAACTGAAATTTGTAGTTCAGTTAGCTTGATCGGTGATAACCGAGCTAAAAATTTAATCGCGAACAAAACAAGTTAAAAATTTAATGCCCTTCCTATGATGAGTGATGAGAAGCTTTTTCATTGGTAATGAAGCAGTCATTACTTTTATTGTATGAATAATTATTAGGGATGGCAACGCATCTGGTTTGATTAGATGTGTCCATCGAGTACATCTTACTGTCACGAAAACAATGTAATAATAATTACTC
This sequence comes from Parnassius smintheus behrii, assembly GCA_036936625.1. Taxonomy (NCBI): domain Eukaryota; kingdom Metazoa; phylum Arthropoda; class Insecta; order Lepidoptera; family Papilionidae; genus Parnassius; species Parnassius smintheus. The sequence continues at coordinate 3,203,410 of JAUPFT010000012.1, forward strand.
CAAACCGGATTTCGGCCGGTCTTAGCGGAGGTTAGTCATCTGCGCAGGACAGGACTATGGTGCTCTAATGTATTTACAAGCACAGATACGGTCTCTATTCCCGGTCGGAGAGAGATCAGACGCAGGACCAACGGCTTAACGGGTTTTCCAAGGCACGGGGTAACACAGCCATCTTTTTGACTCCGGGCTTCTTGATTCCGGGAACCCAACCTGGAATTTGTACCCAGAACCTCAAGATCGGTAGTGACGTTAAAAACCACTAGAACAAAGAGGCATTCGAGTGTGCGGAGATCTATGTTATGACGGGTTACGTTGGACTCACATCTACTAATTATTGTGTATTTGGGATGTGTATTTAGCAGGGATGGTAGATATGATAGGGATATAGAACGACGAGTAAATGCAGGGAATAGAGTGAATGGGGCACTACACTCTATTATGAAGAACCAGAATGTGTCAAAACAGGCACGTATGGTAATTCATAATGCTGTGTTAGTCCCTACTTTAATGTATGGTAGTTAAAGCTGGGTGTGGCAGAAGAAGCACGAAAGTAGAATAAATGCTGTAGAAATGCGGTCTTTAAGGAATATGCTAGGGTTGAATCTGAATGACAGGGTGAGAAATTGCGTGATAAGAGATAAATGTGGTAATCAAGATGATGTTGTGACCAGGATTAAGAAAGGAATGCTTCGGTGGTTTGGTCATGTGGAAAGAATTAATGAGGAAAGAGTGACAAAGCAAATTTATATGGCAGATGTAAACGGCAGAGTCGGGAAAGGACGCCCTACGAAAAATTTTATCGACCAAATTGGCGATATTTTGAAAATGGGCCACGTTAGAAGTACCCATAACCGACGAGCACGTATGCGTAGATATATGGATGTAAAAGAGGCGAAAGAGGTATGTCAGGATCGTGCCAAATGGAAGTCCGTAGTCTCTGCCTACCCCTCTGGGTGACAGGCGTGAGTGTTTATGTTATGTTATGGAGATCTATGTACCAACACATGGATACTAAGGACTTGCAATCCTGTCAAAATTGCGTCTAAAGGTAAACTGTCAACTTATTGCAAGTAACCTTATTTTCACACGGTTGTAACATTTACAACCTCTTATTTTATTATTGTTTATGGGGGTCGAATAACTTTATGAATTTGTCCAGTTCCCACGTTTTATTAAGTACAAAGATACTTTAAAACAAAGTTGCTTCTTTTCCTGAGCATTTGCTAAAAACTATATTTACTTATAGTTTTCACTATAATTTGTATTAAGTCTCGTACGTACCCCCCCCCCCCCACCTCCACCTAGTTGCCATGCTTGACAGGGGTGTTCACAGCCCCATTTTTTGTTATTATTGTGTTATCATCTGTTTTGATACTTCTGTCCTTCTCTTGCTTCAGTTTTCTCTGTCTCCTCATAGAACACCCAAGGTCTGATATGGGGTAGTGGATTTCCTCACGCTGTCATAGTACTAAATTTCCAAAAACCGAGCTCGAACTACCGAACTAGCGACCAACTTCGTTTCTTCCTCCATTTACTATCACCACTAGAATAGAAATAAAAGTGCAAATATTGTTGATGTCATAGATTCAATTTCTCCTAATTTACTTTTGCTTAAGTTCAAAATTAAATAGTGCCACATTACTCGTATTGGGTTAACGGGTAGCTAGAGTTTGATAATGAAGTCACGTGCTCGGGTATAGAACGTGACCGTTATGTGGTTGATTAAGTTTTTTACAAGTCTTGAAAGGGGCAATATTATGAACTGTGGGCATTTCTACGATCAATCTTATTCCTTTTAAAGTGAAATAGGTCCCATACATACATGCATAAGTTTACATCAAAGCATCAGCGAAAAATTGTCTAAAAATATGTTTCGTTCAACAATCTTAAAAAAGTTTTAGGAAATATTCACACAAGTTCAATGTCTACTGGCATAAACTGCGTTCTATATTCTAGTCTAATACCTAAATCTCAGCTTAGCCTATGGAAGTGAGACGTGACCCATTTCCATTGGTCGTATAAAGAAGATCAGGGACATACAGGCTGAAAACTTACTAAGTTAAGCCCTTTGCATATTCCACTACTAAAAGAGCACATCGTGGTTTTACAAGTTTTAAAAACTTGTGAAGAATTGTTGATAGAGTATAATTTTCTTAAATATGTAAAAAGTAAAAGGCTATATACAGCCCGTATGTTTTTTTTATCATGATAGGAACAACCTAATGCGACAGTGTTATTCTTTTCAAGTATAACAAAAATGTGGTCATTAACAGTAAGAACTTGTAAGCAACCCTACCCTAGTGAATTCACTCAAGGTACAACGGAATAGGTCATTGTGTTCAGCTTTTATTTATCCCACATGGAACAGGCTTTTTCTTATTTCTGAGGATTATGGAACAGTTCTCTGTACTACTTCAGTGCGTGTTAGCAGAATTCGACACAACACAACACAACACACACGCACGCACGCACGCACGCACGCACGCACACGCACACACACACACGCACACACACACACACACACACACACACACACACACACACACACACACACACACACACACACACACACGCACGCACACACAACAGAAAATATAAGACAAAAACATAATTCGCTGCCAAAATATATTGCAGAAAAAAATCCATTTTTTTATTCGTGACTTGCTTTCATGACTAAACTGCTGACGGCTCAACTAATATTGATATAATTGGGATAGTTTTATTTGTTTGGTTAAGTTAATAAGGTAATCTATCACAGCTAAGAAGGCTTTACAAATTTGGTCGTTGTTAGCCGTTAAACCGCGAAATTGGGAAAAAACAAACACAAAAAAGGCTTGGCTTTTATCCCCCAAATTTACTTTAAACAATGCAGTATGACCGAATTACAAGGGGATGAAAGCCAGTATTCATACAATTATTTAAATTTGTATTTATTTATTATTGGTTGCCTTTAAAATGATTTGACCTGTTTGCCTACGTTGCAAAATTTCCAACGAATACATAAGTAGCTAGGTAACAATTATTATTGGTCTATTAGAAAGCGATACTTACTTTTTTTTAAATAAAATAGTATTTACAGAATATTAAAATTTATTAAAATGTTTATGTTATAATAAGTTTTATAAGAAATTCATCTAGGTCTTAACAATTAAATCCATCTGTTATCATTAAGCGATAGACATTTGCCAACTTTCGTGTTTGCCGAAAATTTTCAAATATTGAAAGGTTTTTATCATTTACCTTGGAAAAATATATATTTCTTTTAACTCTTACCATTTGGTATTTTTAAAAACTCAGATTTTCAATAAAAATGAAATAGGAAATAATATAGAATATTTTTAAAATATAATTTTACATACGATTCCTTATAGGATATAATATTTGTTTAAAAATAATTTCAGGAAACAGCTTATGAGTTGTTATCTTTCTTGCGATGTTGTTATTGTTCAAATCTCATACGAAACAGTTGCTTTTTAATTTATGGCTTACTAATAATTGTTTGTGGTGTGGATGTATGTTAACCACCTCACGATATAGGCAAAATAAAAAAAAAGTAAAGAATGAAAAATATTTTTCCTATAAACCATTAACGGCATAAACCCATTTTTAACACACAGCGAACATCCAAGTTGACAAACCGAATTATGTTGAAGTTTGCGAGCCGCCAGAGACGTTATTCTATCTGAAGCAAATGTTAGACGCTCTTTAGCAGCAAGTTTGTAACATTGTTATCGAGTTGATGCAACTATATTACTTTAACGACGAGAATGCAAACTCGAGGTTACTATGTCAGACACTCGACCAAGCCCACGTGATTTCAAAATCTAGAATAGCTTATCTTAAATTTATTCATATAAATAAAATTAAAAATTAAAGTAATCCGATTCTTTTAAGCTTATGTAAGGCTTAACAGAAGCTAGTAATTTTGCGTGCTATTTAAACAAGAATAATAATAATTAATAATTTTGTTTGTCCCTCTGTCTGTTTGTTCGTATGGGACAATCTTCGGAATCGCTGAGTCTATTGTGAACGTAACGAACAAATAGAGAGCAGCGTCAGGAGTGATCCAGACGTATCTTAATTCTTTCATTTGAGTTTTGGTCCGAAAGATGCCGCATGATAGAGCCAAGTTGCAAATAATATATTATGGCTTTAGTGTCGTGAATGAGTCGGCTTGACCGCGGAAGGGCCACTCTCACCATATCAGTGTATCAGTGTAAAATAGCAGCTTAATTCTGCCATGTTCCGTGTGATGAGTGTTGAGGACCGGAGACCATTTTTACTGGAAACGATACAATCCATATTTGTCCTTAGGGGACAACGCATCTGCTTTTTGATTCTTAATTGAGGATAGATGTAGGTGTCTATGGACCACAACATGCCCTTACCATCAGATAGACTGTGTGCTCGTTTGCAACTCCTTATTCTATAAAAACTTATATTTCCTTCTGTCACCTCTTAAAGTACCTACACGCGGGATAATATAATGTAGTGGATTTTCATTTGCGGCAACTATAAGACTTGACAGTCGTAAAGTTATAGCGGAGCAAGTGTGACGGTGGGGCATGTGTAAAAAATGAAAATTATACGTTTTTTTTGGTTACATTCCATAAATCGAACAGCAAAAGAACTTTTACGCTATTGTCTATACCGAAAGTTAAGTACACAGCGTCAACTATTTTATCAATAGACTTTTTTTTTATTATGTGGCAACTGGCGAGAGACTGCGTAATTTTAGGAGGCGAAGTATTCAAGTGTTTCGATATGTCATTTAGTTATTTTTAACAATATACAAAGTGATGGATAAAGAACAATATTGGTACATACGTTGTAATATATTTCTGTGACCTAAAATCCACTATTTCTTGAAATATGTATACAGTTATTTACCCTTACCGTACCTAAAACGTCGAAGTGTGACAGTGTCAAGCTTACTTCGATCATCTTGTATGAGAATATCATACCTAGTGATGGGACAGCTGTTGTTTTTAACCGACTTAAAAAAGGAGGATGCTATTTACCAGTGTGTTTTTACGAAATTATATTTAAGTATTTAAATAATATTATTATAATGTTCTTAATGTTAATTAATTGTTTTAATTATTAAATGTCACATTTACCTCGGGTGACGTTACTTTTATCACTACTACGTAGAAGCTTCCGTGAATTTCTGACTGGGTTATGGTTATGGGGCTATTAGGGTGCCTCACTGTTTCAGTGCGATATGACGAACTTAACTTGTTCTTGAAAACCGTCAACTGAGGCCGCCCTACTAATTTTTCTTGTCAGAAAAATTAATTACTGACTTGGTACAACCCGGGATAACAACCTGGGACTACATGATCAGCAAACGCGCTTACGAACACTAGAGAAATCTTAATCATTATCATTATTACAGCCCTTCACAAGTTCACTGCGGAACATAGGCGTCACTCAAGGAATGCAACAAAGCACGGGCCCGAGCTACGTGCATCCATCGACTTCCTGCATGTCTTACTAGGTCGTCACTCCACCAGTAGGGGGTTGCCCTACGCCTACCGGTATGAAGTTGCCACTCGAGAACCTTTTATTTCTCAGTTTATCACCCAGATAAACCCCGAGAATAACCCTCTCGATAGCTTGTTGAGCGACCTTGAGCATCCTCATTTAACGTAGCCAAATGCCGGTTCTCTACTAGTACAGAACACAGCAGCATTATCTTAGTATTTTTTCAGTATTCTTTGAGAGAGTGGTCCTTTACCGGTCAAATTAACCATTTCTTCAATGTTACCATTACAGCCTATAAAAGTCTACTTCTTAACATGGGCCTCTCCTTAGATTGGTAATGAGAAGGATATTTTCTGTTAATGCCACTCTTAGCATTGGCAACTACGACGATGCTACTGCACATCTGGTGGATTGTTGGCTCTGTCAACTTTTACTGTGTAGTGGCGGTGTAAGAATATCCACTACCCCTATATCCACTACCCCCATATCCACTACGCCCATATCACCCCGTGGGTGTCGTAAAAGGCAACAGATGGGAAACAAATTGGAAGGTTGGCAGCAGCGTCTTCCTCATAACGGCTTAAAATAAATAAATGCGGTTGCCAACCTGTTTGCCAAGCGTTGGTACTATGACAAATATACATCTATGAGATAATCCATGGGGGATGCGTATGTTCAGCAATGAACTTTATTCGGTTGTAATGATAACGGTGACGCATTTTACGACATCCATTTGATGATATCTGGTATTAGACATTCTTACTCGTATACAGCCATTGCAAAGTAACCAGTTATTGTTACATCATAAAATAGCTACATCTTGGCTAAATAATGTAAAAAAATGTGCTCGTGAAAGCACATTCCTAAGTTTGTACTCTTGTTTAGAATAACTTATTCGATCTGAAGTACATTTTCGAAACTCTGAAACTTTAAGTCGATAACTCAGTTTGTAAGTTGGTGGACCACCGAAATGGCATACACAGTGTTGTAGTTTTGGAATTGTAGTTTTTAAGCCGACTTAGAAAACGTAGGAAGTTCTCATTTTGACTGTAAGTTTTTTCTCTTTGTTGTATGTATGCTAAATGATAACTTCGTTTGTTGTGAACTCATTTAAATTATTTTTTTTTAAATAAGGTTACACTACAAGAGTCAAGTGTATAGCATGACGATGTAAGAACACTGCCATGGTCCTGTGGATATTGTAGGAAGTGACAGAGAGAAACAAACTACCAGATGGGCATCAACGTCTTCCTTATAAACAACCAAAAAATAAAAACCTGTGGTTGCCAAACTACTTACCAAGCGTGACAATTATGGCAATATCCCTCCTATAAGGTAGTTTATAAGACTTACGTTAAGCAGTGAACTTTAATAAGCTGTAATGGTAAATTTATAAGTATGAAAATGAGGGATGAAATGATTAATGTAAATATTTAGACTCGATTCTAGTGTTTAAATTGAGCTTGTTACATTCCTTTGTCAACCAGTCTACCTTAATTTAAGTGGCTACTGCAGCACATGGATCAACCACCAGCTTTAAACAAAGATGGTTCAGATACATTGACACTTCTGAAGACTAAGATGGAATGTCCCTCATTACATGTCTGTTATGATTCAAGCTCTCTATAACCTTCATATCGGAACAAAGCAATGCAGGTCTATGTAATTTACTCTGGTTTTTTAATTTTTTTTTGTAGTTACAGACTTCCTGATTACAACTCAAAGCAAATAAAACTGCGTTGCCCACCCTTCTGCCCAGCGTGACACATTAGAATATTTGTTATTCAATATAGATTACATGTTGTTCTTATTAAAAGTAATTTTTTTTCTTTATCACTGGTTCGGAAAAAACCTCTGTCCTACGAAGAACCAGCAAGAAACCCTGCAGAAATTTTTGAAAAACAGTAAATTATACTATATGAAAGTTTGTACAAACTATATACAAAATTTATTTTAGAAACAATTTGGAAGCGACCACCCGATTCCCAGGGGCTATTTTCAACCATACTTATATATTCGTTTATATTATAATAAATCTTTTTATTCACTTTTTGTTAAATAAAATATTTAATCTTGGTAATAAAGAGACCTTGTATATTTTCTGGGACTTTTTATAATAGCGTATACTTTGCCCCAAGAATAAATTACTGACTCTGTCGAGTCGAGAAACTGGTATCACCACCTTATTCAAAAGCTAGTTTTGTTTTTGTGAACATACATTTTTTTTCATAACTATACTGACAAGCTATGGAACATTGGGGGAAATCTATGAGAATATCTGTAGCGGAGTCAATATTAAGCAGTGGATTTTTGATTTGCTGTAATTAATGATGAATTAATGATGATCGGTGTATGATGACATACGGAAGTGAGAGATGATCCTTCATTGCAGGCCGTATGAGGCAGTTTAAGGTGGTAAGCGAGCTATGCAAATGGTTACGTTTGGAGTTTCCCTTAGGTGATAGAATTCGTTACTTTTTTAATAAAAAAATACAATAAAATATTTAATTTTATTTATATTTTTTCATGCTATTTGCATTTGTGGTTGCCTGGTAGAGATCGCTTCTAAGCGATAAGGCCGCCAATTGTACCTCATAATAATTTGTTGTGTTTTTGTAATTTGTGTTTGATGTACAATAAAGTATATTTAATTTATCTATTTATTTTATTTGACTAACTATTTTCATTAGAATTTTTTAAGTATTTATATTTATAAAAAAAGCACAACTTACTAGCTGACCGTCCTTGGAGTGGAGGCTTAACTAAATACACTTCCCTTTATTGTTTTGTGAGTTTTGAATCATCTTCCTGTCAATAGCTCAAATAATATAAAACTGTTATTGCCACTACACCTAATAAACGTGGCAATTTTGGGCAATTATTCTCCGTAGAGGGCAATCTTTACAGATTTTAATGAATTAACTCACCATTGTTCAATGTCGCTACAGTCAGTGAATTAGGATGACAAACGAGCATACAATCAACCTAATGGTATGTGTATGCTGTAGCCCATAGACATCTACATTGAACCTCAATTAAGAATCAAAATGCAGATGCGTTGTCATTTCTGAGGACTTAGATGGAATGACTCGATTCCAGGAAAACGGAACTCCGGTTCTCTGCACTCACCATACAAATCACAACAGCATCAAGCTGCTATTATACGCTGGTATTTTATGAGTTCCAAGAGTGCGAGAGCCGATTCTTTCATGTTTTAACCATAATATAGCTGCAGCGTGTCTATACCAAGTATTAAACATCCGCCCATATAGCAGTAAAGTATTAAAAATTACATAATTAGATGCCTCCGAAGTTTCTTTCGCCTCAGAAACCATATTTCGAAAAGGAATTAAGTAGATTAAAAAAATGAGATTTTTATCAAATGAAGTTCTATGTTATTATGAATATATTTCATTTTATTTCATATGTGATGTAGTAGCGTAGCACTACCAAGTAAAATGTGCTAACATGTTATCACCTTAGTTATACAATCTACTGAAAGTCCATTGGTGATCAAAGGCCTACTCCATAAATTGGTTTAAGGGGGGATATTTGCCATAGTTGCCACGCTTGTCAGTCGCGTTGCAGCGATAACTATTTCTAGCAAAACTAATAAAACTTCAAAGACTGTTTAAATATAACATAGCCCAAACTAATCGAAAGCTAATTTATAGCTCTCTAAAGAGTATGCAAATAACGCATATTAGCTTAAGACCTCTAACGTCCATTTAGCTATGTAGTACCTTAGTAAGGTTAGTCGCGTTAACTAATCCTGATGAAACCATCGATTTCAACTAAGGAGAATTTAATGACTTTGTAAGTGAGCTCGTTACCTGTTCTAATAAGGACTTTAATAATATGTTACGTAAACTAAGTCTACTTTGTAAATTAAAAATAAGGAAAAATAAATAGCAAACACAAATATTTTTATACACGTAATATATGCTATTTTACGGTGGCAGTCTCTTCAAGTGTGGTCTTTCCGAATCGACTTATTTGTGCTTTTCCTTCATGCTAACGAGTGGTTCTACCAAGCCAAAATGTACAGGATAAAAATACTGTTAAAAATTTTAAAAAATCATAAAAATGGTTGAACCCAAAGAAAATGTTACGAGAGTTTAATTTATATAACGATGGTGGAATGGATAGTCCAATAAAATATAACAAAAAAATATACAAAAAGTTGAAAGTATAAATAGACAAAAAGTTAAAGTCGCTTTCATTTCTTTACTCAAAGAACAATGAATAAGTTAAGTGACGAAAATGAAGTGAATTTCTTCGGTGCTGTAATGGCTACACTTGAAGTGCACGGAATTTGATATAAATGAAATTCTTGAGTATTTTAAACCATTTTTTATTTGAAAATTGTTTTAAAAATAAAACACTTCCCGCTCATTCCTTAAATTTTAAAGTTGTTGAAAAATTAAAGCTGTTCATAAAAAATGATGACGTTATATTTTGTACTATTAAAAAGAGTTTAACTTTTCTTTAAAACATTATTAATTTCTTAGAGAATCTGGTTTTACTTATACATTAGCCAACGAATAGTCTTAAGGGTTAAGCAAAATTACTTTACTTGTCAGAAATCATGTGCCATAAGGCGTGGGGCGGGAGATTTCCAGTATCATCTCAAATAAAGGTAAGGATGATTTCAAATAAACCAAGTGGTAATGAGGTGTATATGGCACATTCGTGGTAAGCCCTATACTTTGCAGTTGTGGCAAGTAATTTTCAACTATATCGATATGTAAGCATAATACGACTACGTTTTACCAATACCTGCCACTAAGCAGTTATGTGTACTGGTGTGTTCTGTTCTGAAGGGAAAAGACTTAAGAGTGTCAGTATAATTACAGAGAGTGAGGCATTTAAGTTCTCAGATATAACATCGCGTCTGTATCCTTTATAAGTTGGTCGCAGGTATCTGCGGGCATGTAATAACCACTTACCATAGATGTACTGTAAGTTACTTCGATAAGTCGGGTAATTCTATCACCAATTTACGTGCCAAGCTTTAAGTGGTAGAGTCACGCTGCAGCTATATTATAGTTGTAACAAGAATAGGTCGGCTCGAACGGGGAAGGTACGCGCTCCCACAGAATACCAGCGTAAAATAGCAGCTTAATACTACTGTGTTTGTTATGGTGAGTGTAGAGATTCGGAGACCCTTTTTCACTGGAGGCATTCCATCTCAGTCATCAGGGGTGACAACGCATCTGCGTTTAGATTCTTAATCGATGATAAAATGTAGATGTCTATGGGCCACAACATCCACTTACCATCAGGTGGACTGTGTGCTCGTTTATCACTCATATTCTATAAAATAATTGAAAGAAAATTCTTCCTACAACAGGGAGGGGCTTAGTCCAGCAGTGGACGTTTACGGCTAAGGATGAAGAAAGGGATCGTTACTATCCACTGCTGAACATAGGCCTCCCCCAAAAATTGACTTATAGATAGGATACTGGTCATGATGCAAGCATTTCCGTCTGAATTATTTAGATTTAATTAACAAAATTTGAAATAAATAATTTGAAGATTATTTTAAAATATTATAATGCTTAAGCATGAGATGTCATAGATTTCCTGGACTTGAATAAATTTAGTAAGGTTGAAATATAGCTGTTTAAAGAAAAATATGTGTCAAATTCTTGCCTTAGTAGAATTTCTTTTAATATTTTTATTATGAGCCTGTGCTTGAAAGAGATCCCACAGTGGTAATGTAGTCCCAGATGTTAAATTGCACTGTGGTATCGTAACAAAAGCCTATTAATTAACTCTTGCCTTGAAGACAAAAAGACTGACGCCGGCAAAATGTAACGAAAGATGAAGCAAGCCGTTTGGTTCGAATGCGTAGAATATTAACAACAAAGGAGTGAAGAATCTCCAACCGCCTGGTTGTACGATGGTGTATAAAGGAGAGGGAATAATTAAAACACGTTAATCCTGCGCACACTCACCAATTGCAAAAAAATGAAATTCAACCTATAAAAATATCTTTTTGAAGCGATAGAGTAGCTTTTTAGACTTTTAAAAAGTGCTTTGTGAAGGACAACTTTGAATACAAATACATTGACTCTGATTTTGACATATGTTATATTAGTAGTATAGTTGTAGCACGAATGGGTCGACTCGTCCGGGTAAGGACCACGCTCTCACACAATAACAGCGTCAAATAGTAGCTTAATGCTGCTGTGTTTCTTACGGTGAGTGTAGAGAACCGAAGACCATTTTTACTGGAAACGGGACATTCCATCTAAGTTCTCACGGGTGACAACGCATCTGCATTTTGATTCGTAATCGAGGATATATGTAGATCTTTATAGGCCACAGCAAACACTTACCATCAGGTGGACTGTGTGCTCATTTGTCACCCTATCCTACAAAAAAATCTAGATTTTCTTAGTAGGGCTACCTTAATCCGTCAATTAAGGTGCTGACAGTTTTTTTTATAGGAGAGGCGGCAAACGAGCATATAGCTCACCTTATGGTAAGTGGTTACCGCCACCCATGTACAACTGCCACCTCATTCTTATGTCTATAACTTCCCGTGAATGCTGCAGTTGTTGCTATGGTCGTATAATTTAAAAAAAAATCAACATTTAGCGAAGAGTTTTCTGTTTTTAAAGTCCATTACGTATTAATAATATTTACGTATTATTTTTTTTTAAATAAAACTGATATGAAAAAATAACTAACAGTCCACCATCAGGTGAACTGATGCATCAGCAGTCCATGGACACCCACATCCAACTTTAAACAAAGATAGTACAAATTCGAGGAGTAAGATGGAATAGCTCAGAGCCTGTATTAATACTGGCAGGTTTTACTCTTCAAACCGGTACCCAGCAGTCCCAGCGCCGTTACTTGGTGGAAGAAATACCTTCTCACATAGACTCCTAGGAGACAGAAGGCCCAATCAACTAGTAGGTAATTAAATTAAACTTTATATTAGCTTGACCTGTATATATCCACGCATGTGAGGGAATATTGTATTTCTGTTTTCATCTGCTTTAAGACGTCTGAATAATTTTAAAATTCTGCAGTCAGCTTAAGAACCAATTACGCAATATATTCATGAATATGACCTAGGATCTTCCACACTAGGACTTCCTTCCTCCAAAAATTTCACAAAGACAAAATGAAATGAATGATTTTTATTCAATATAGATGTTATATTACATTACATTTATAGAAAGTCTTATTAAAATAGCAATATCCAGACCGGAACAGTTATTTGCAGGCTCACTTATTCCACACAGGAATCGTACCCGCGGCCCTCATCGCTGCAACTCGTGTTTAAGTCAATGCGCCACGGAGCCATCAATGTTTAATTTTCTTTAATTTAAAATTTATTTATAATTTAGTCAAAGCAGCTCCACTTTATTACTTATTATAGTATTGAAATTTAGTATAATTATATAATGGTGATATTCCTATTATTTTAAAATCCTTACCTTTACAGTTCCTAAGCTTGAAGTTAAACTTTATAATTGGATTAAGCATTAGCAGCTGTTCTGCCCTAACAAACTTTGCCGAAACATGGATTATGTAGTAATTTAGTTACAATGTTCCATTATTAATAATTATTCAACGGCTGAAGTAATTATGTGATGAATTTTGCTGCTTACTCTACCACTTATCTTTTTCTTGGCCCTCTCAATAATGGGAGGAGGCCTCGAAACATAGCCCCATTTAAAGGTTGCAATTTTACTTTATCACACTTTAACAAAGGTCAAACATTTACCATGTCGTAGCAGCGTTAGAGAAGGTCTTCAGAACAGAAGCCGCTTGTATAAAGAGACATACTGTTGTGTGAATAAGTCAACTAGCGCCATCTAGTGTCAGGAACGAGAGCGAGGGGAGCTTTGCAGAGAATGACATCACCGATCTCTCGACCGACAGCGCCACCCGAAGAACTAAGTTTCTAGAAAATCTATACTCGAACTCTCGGTACCTTACGCGTGTTTACTTGAACATTCCGGATGTTTTGCTAATTTAAATAAATAGGTGGCGCAAGATGCGATCGAGACAGAGTTGAACTCAGCGACACAAGCGAAGCTTCGGAGCGAAATTAAGTGAATTAGTGTGTTTAATTATTAGTGTTTTTAGTTTTAATTTGTGTAAAGTAAATTAAAGTGTTAATTTAGGTAATTTTATCGGCAATTTTTATTGTCACGAACCTCAAGCTCGTAACAATTGGTGTCAGAAGTGGGATAAAATAATGCCGATTTTACCCAAGGAGGAAACGGAGGGTGTCCGTACCCGAAGTCAACGCTAGCAGGAGACGGACCAGAGGAGATTTGGTGGTGCAACGCCCCAGATGTCTGAGGGCCAGCCGCCGGCCACGGAAGCCGGTCCGTCAGCAGCTTCTACGTCTGTGGCACCTGACTTAGGTGCTCTGATGGCCATGCTACAGGAGCAGCTGCAGCGCGGACGAGAGGAACAGGCTCGCCGACAGGAGGAACAGGCTCGCCGACAGGAGGAACAGGTCCGTCAGTTGAAAGAGCAGCTGCAGAGTGGACAAGAGGAACAGGCCCGTCAGCAGGCGGAACAGGCTCGTCGGTCGGAAGAGCAGATGCTCCTCATGAAGGACCTTCACGCTACCTTTGGGCAAGAGATAAGGCAGGTGAAGGATAGGGTTGCTCAACACGACAACCGCCTGTCGGAAGCTGAAACCCGAATCGAAGAACATGAAACCCGAATCAACCATGTGAACAATCGGGTTGACAACGTGATGGCTGACGTGAAGAAAACGCTAAACAACCTCAAACTTGGGGATGGAACTACAGCTCCCGTAGTAGCTGCAGCACCTTCGCTACGTGGATTCAAAGTGCCGCCGTTCGACGGGACCTCTTCCTGGTCGGCCTACAAAATCCAGTTCGAGGCCGTCATGGAGGCGAACGGCTGGAATAAAAGCCAAGCCATGACTGCACTCACCCTAGGCCTGCGCGACCAAGCCTTAACTGTGTTGGAAGCTCTCGGTAAGAAAGTGACCTATGAGCAGCTTCTTGAGGCCTTGGAAGCGAGATATGGTGACGCTCACCTGGAACACGTCTTTCACGCGCAGCTTAAAGATCGCGTGCAACGCAGCAACGAAAACCTGCAGCAGTGGGCCCTTGAGGTGGAGAAGATGGTTCGTAAAGCATACCAGTCTGTACCTGCGCTCATTGGAGGGAAGCTGGTGCAAACATTCATCGACGGCATCCGCGACCTGGAAATAAGAGCTGCTGTGAGGCTCGGGCACCACGAGACGCTTAAGGACGCCTTGGCCCATGCACTGGAGGTAGAAGCCGTGCGGCAGGATCATCGTTCCCATCGCGTCAGGGAGGTTGCAGCAGCTACAGTTCGCGACCGCAACAAAGGATACAGCCCTAGGTGCTATGGCTGTGGGGAAAAGGGCCATCTTCGATCCAGCTGCCCTAAGCGAACCCTAGAAAGGGAAGGTGAACGATCCCAGGAGGGTAGTGCGGCCAACAGCACCGCCCAGCAGCAGCAGGGAAACGAGTAAAAGCCAGAACTGCGGGGCGGGTGCTGGCTGATGGTGACAGGTTAAAAGAGCCCCAAGGATCTCGATCTCACAAACCCATGATGGGAACAGTCTAATCATCAAGGGCGAGGTCAACGGAATGCCGTGTAAACTGACCATAGACACTGGAGCCTCTCGTACGGTTGTTAGTTCCTTGGGGACTCCGCATACAACCGAGAACGCATTAATTTGGTAACAGCCACCGGTCAGCGTATACCCGTCCGTGGAGAGAAGGAGATGGAGTTGAAGCTTGGCAACGTGATCTACCTGCATAATGTCATCGTGGCTGATATAATGGACGACTGCATCCTAGGCCTAGACTTTATGAGGAATAATTGTTGTGAGATCGACGTTAAGCAAGGTGTTTTGAAATGTGGACAGGAGGAACTTTTTATGGAAGGTGCGTTACCAGGGAACGTATACAGCATTAAGAAGAGTAGTAAGTTCTTCCGCCGAGATCGGAAACGATTGTTCCGGTTAGTCTTCCCCGAAACGCTGGGCAAGCTCACCGTTGTGTACTTGTGGAAAGGGTAAACCATGACCTTCCATGGAAAGTAGCTCGAACCTTGGTCAGGACCACAGACATCTCAGGAGTACGTGTGCTGAACCTTTGCGACCGGGACCAGATTATAGAAAAAGGCACATTAATTGGTACTTGTGAGGAAGTGGATTGGTTACGTCGGTGCCAATATATATCGAGTGGGACCCCCAGCAAGGATACAGAAACGAGAGTGACCACACTTTTGGAAGACTGTCGCAGTGTTCTGTCCCCGAACGAATTGGTCAAGGCGAAGAAGTTGTTACTCGAGTACGCCGATGTATTCTCATCAAACGATGCTGACATAGGAAAGACTGGTTTAGTTCAACACAAAATAAACACAGGTGAAGAGTTGCCTATCCGTCAGCGGCCAAGACGATTGCCGGTAGCACGTGAAAAGGAAGTGGAAACCATGATTGAAGGAATGGTGAAGGATGGTGTTATTGAACTTTCCTCTAGTCCATGGTGTTCGCCAGTGGTGCTGGTGAAAAAGAAGGATGGCAGCATGCGGTTCTGTGTTGATTACCGCCGTCTGAACGACGTTACAAAGAAGGACAGCTATCCCTTGCCAAGAATAGATGACACGCTGGACATGCTTACAGGAGTAAAATGGTTTAGCACGCTGGATCTAAAATGTGGCTACTGGCAAGTTGAAATTGACCCTAAGGACAAGGAGAAAACTGCGTTCTCGACGGGAAAGGGTCTGTGGCAATTCAAAGTAATGCCGTTTGGGTTGTGCAATGCTCCAGCAACGTTTGAAAGGCTGATGGAACTTGTACTTACCGGGCTAATTGGCGATGCCTGTCTGGTCTACTTGGATGACATCATCATCGTGGGCCGTACGTTTGAGGAACACCTTCAAAACCTGGAACGCGTGCTTATGAAGACTCAGAGTGCCAACCTCAAGTTGAACCCGAAGAAATGTTCACTATTCCAACGGCAAGTTAACTTTTTGGGGTTTGTAGTATCGGAAGAAGGTATCCGCACAGATCCAGAGAAAATCGCCGCTGTCAAGGATTGGCCGGTTCCAAAAGACAAGACGCAGGTTAGAGCATTTTTGGGTTTGTGCTCCTATTACCGGCGATTTGTGAAGAACTTTGCAGATACAGCCAAACCTCTGCATAAGCTAACCGAGGAGAAGCGACATTTCTGCTGGGATGAAAGTTGTGATATCGCATTCCAGGAGCTCAAGGACCGTCTGTGCATAACACCTATTTTGGGATACCCTGATGCAAGCAAAGAATTTATAGTTGACACAGACGCAAGTGATATAGGACTTGGCGGTGTGTTGTCTCAACGGAATGGTGACCAAGAGGTCGCGATAGCGTACTTCAACAAGTCGTTGTCAAAACCGGAAAGGAACTATTGTGTCACAAGACGCGAATTGCTAGCTGTGGTAAAGTCGTTGCAGCATTTTAGCAAATATCTTCTGGGGCGAAAATTTCACTTACGAACTGACCATGCTGCACTAAAATGGCTATTGCAGTTTAAAAATCCAGAAGGACAAGTTGCGAGGTGGATTGAACTACTGCAGGAATACGACTTTGAGATCGAACATCGCAGCGGGAAATCTCATGGCAACGCAGATGCATTATCACGAAGACCTTGTCCTGAAGATTGCAAACATTGTACTAGGCAAGAGAGTAAGGGAGTGGTATCCGTGAGGATGCTCAGGGCAGACCACCTCAGCAACGAGAGGAAGGACAGCTTACAACGTGCACAGCAGGAAGATCCGGAAATCAAGCCGATCCTGGAATGGATGAAGGCTAGTGCTCCCAAGCCCAAGTGGAGCGACGTCTCAGCGATGAGTTCGACCACTAAAAGCTATTGGGCCCAGTGGGATAGCTTGCTGCTTCAGGATGGAGTTCTGTGCCGTAAATGGGAAAATGTTCGGGGAGACAGCTGTCATTTACAAATGGTTGTCCCTAAAGCTAAAGTACCGGATGTTCTACAGCTGTACCATAATGATTATTCAGGAGGCCATCTGGGAGTTAAATGAACTCTACTGAAGATCCGAGAACGGTTTTATTGGGTCCACTGTCGAAACGATGTCGAGGACTGGTGTCGCAAATGTACAAGTTGTGCGGCTGTAAAGGGACCTCAGACTCGTAGTAGAGGTGCATTGAAGTTGTACAATGTTGGTGCACCATGGGAGAGAATAGCCATTGACGTGGCGGGGCCGTTTCCGGAGAGTGAAAGCGGTAACAAGTATTTCATGGTTGTGATGGATTACTTCACTAAGTGGCCTTCACTAAGTGGCCAGAAGTTTTCGCCATTCCAAATCAAGAAGCAAAAGAAGAACCAACAGTTGCAGATAAACTAGTTCATGAAGTCTTCTGTCGTTTTGGAGTACCTTTAGAGATTCACAGCGATCAAGGAAGGAATTTTGAGTCTCAAATATTCCAGGAAACTTGCCGAGTTATGGGTACTCATAAAACAAGAACGACTTCTTATCACCCGCAATCTGATGGAATGGTGGAGCGATTTAATCAGACATTGGAGAGGTACCTAGCAAAAGTTGTAGACAATCGGCAACGAGATTGGGACAAGCACATACAACCGTTTTTGTTGTCATATCGAAGTTCTGTTCACGAAAGTACAGCAGTGACACCAGCTTTCGCAAACTTTGGAAGAGAATTACGGCTGCCTGCAGACCTGATCACTGGGATACCACCTGATGCCCCACGCAGTATAACCGATTATGCATATGACTTGCGGAACAAAATGAATGACATTTATGAGCACGTCAGACAATCGGGCCAGCAAATGTCTGAGAAAATGAAAACCCGGTATGACCGCAAAATGAACAATAAAGGGTTCAACGAAGGTTCATTAGTGTGGTTGCACAATCCAGTCCGCAGCAAAGGGAAATCTCCTAAGCTTTAAGCTAAATGGGACGGCCCGTACCGGATTGTAGGCCGTACAGGCCGGCCGTACAGGATCAACGATGTGACCTACCGGATACAGAAAGGCGCAAGAGGGACTCCTAAGATCGTCCATGTGGATCGCTTGGCGCGTTATTATGGGACCGATAATGCTTGGGACGAGCATGTCTTAGGAGGGGGCAGTGTTGTGTGAATAAGTCAACTAGCGCCATCTAGTGTCAGGAACGAGAGCGAGGGGAGCTTTGCAGAGAATGACATCACCGATCTCTCGACCGACAGCGCCACCCGAAGAACTAAGTTTCTAGAAAATCTATACTCGAACTCTCGGTACCTTACGCGTGTTTACTTGAACATTCCGGATATTTTGCTAATTTAAATAAATAGGTGGCGCAAGATGCGATCGAGACAGAGTTGAACTCAGCGACACAAGCGACGCTTCGGAGCGGAATTAAGTGAATTAGTGTGTTTAATTATTAGTGTATTTAACTTTAATTTATATAAAGTAAACTAAAGTGTTAATTTAGGTAATTTTATCGGCAATTTTTATTGTCACGAACCTCAAGCTCGTAACAATACCTAATGCCAAAGTAACTTTAAAACAGTAATTTTAAATTTGGTTGTATAACGAACAAGGCTGTCATGTTGGCTCTCAAAGAAACGACTTGTTAAATATCTGATATACCTTAACTGCTTTCTCTGTCAGTCATTTTGTGGCCCTTGAGAGGGGTTGCCATTTAATTTATTTAGTGGAACACAAGGTGTATATTTGTTTCTGGTCTGATAGACTATACATTCAGTTTTTTTTGAAACAGTGTGAGAAAATCGAGCACTCCAGCTCTAATTCGAGCTAAACTCGTTAGAGATCCTAACTTTATTAATAGAATAAAGGTGATTAACGAGCTCACTGTCTACCTGATCATAAGTAGATACTGTAGCCTATAGACATCAACATCTACCCTCGATTAAGAATCAAAATTCAGATGAGTTATCACTCCCGAGTTATCACACCTTACAATACACAGCGGCAATTAGGCTATTATTCTGTGAGAGCGGGGTTCCTAACCAGCTGAGCCGACCTATAAATGCTACAACCATATCATAGCTTCAACATGGTTCTACCACGTGTAAGTTACTATGGTCTTCCACATAGCAATAATAGAGAAAAACAAAACATAAGGTATTTTATGTACTAAATATCATCATTATTACGAAAGTGGTCTTTCATTTCCCTCGGTCTGGAAACTTATTTGTTAATTCTGTGAAGGAGAAATTAAAGCGAAGTCTCGGGCTGCTTACCTATTTAACTTAATTTTATGAGTCTCGAAAGGACGACTTCTTACTAATTGACGTAACTTAATTTATCAATGCTCTTGCAGAAAATGTTCAGTTACATTTTATGGTACAACATACAAGTTCCAGTTCTCTTATTATTAACAGGGTGATATGAGTATGAAATATATAAATACATGAATATGAATATTAGACTGTAAAACCATTTTGCCATGCTTAGCACGTGGATTGACCATTGAAATAGGTACCAGTCTTGACCTTGCTGTCTCTTACTAGTCTGCGAAAATTTTTCCGCCACGTACCGGATGCCATATAATTTATCTGTCATTTACAATAGTCGCCTCTTACGACACATATGGGATGAAACCTGTGGATTCTCTTGCTGGTGGGATGAAACGTTGTGACAAATTATTTTATGCCATCACAACACTGTTAATATTTATCTATTTCTCCCGTTACCTATTTTCGATGCCAAGTAATAGTGTTATGAGAAGTGATTAAAGAGCGAGTCATCATCATCGTCATTACAGCCCTTCACAAGTCCACTGCTGAACATAAGCCTCCCCCAAGTAATGCCACAAAGCACGGTCCTGAGCCATCTGCATCTATAAGCTTCCTGCATGTCTTACCAGGTCGTCAGTCCGTCTAGTGGGGGTTGCCCTACACTATGCCTACCGGTAAGGTGATACTACTCGAGAACCTTTCTTCCCCATCGGTTATCGGTTCTTCGAGCTATATGGCCGGCTCATTGCCACTACAGCTTACTAATCCGTTGGGCTATGTCGGTCACTCTGGTTTTACTGCGGATATCCTCATTTCTGAGTCTATCACGCAGAGAAACTCCGAGCATAGCCCTCTCCACAGCTCGCTGAGCAACCTTGAGCGTCCTCATATGGCCAGCAGTGAAGGACCACGTCTCAGATCCGTAAGTCATTACTGGCAACACGTAATGGTTGTACAATCTAGTTTTCAGAGTTTGAGGTATACCCGAAGAGAAGACGTGTCGTAAATTCCCGAACGCTGCCCAGCCGAGTTGAATCCGTCGATTGACCTCTCGGTCGAAATTGGACTTACCTAAGCGGACTATTTGTCCCAGGTAAACGTACTCTTCAACAACTTGGAGCATAGTGCTCCCAACAACTACATGCATGGGTGTGACATGGACATTTAACATGATCTTTGTTTTGTCCATGTTCATCTTAAGGTCTATCCATTGAGAGATACCATTGAGGTCACTGAGCATAGTAGTTAGGTCCTCCAGCGATTCTGCCGTAAGGACTATATCGTCGGCAAATCGAAGGTGAGTGATGTACTCGCCATTGATGTTAATACCGTATCCTTTCCAGTCCAGTAGCTTGAAAACGTCTTCCAATACAGCGGTGAAGAGTTTCGGGGATATAACGTCACCCTGTCTTACACCTTTCTGCAGTTGGTTAGGTTTCGATCTCTGGTTCTGTACTCGGATAGCCATCGTAGCCCTACCGTACAAACACTTCCGCACTTCGATATACCGACAGTTAACTTGGCACCGCTTAAGGGACTGTAGCACCGCCCAAATTTTCGACGGAATCAAATGCTTTCTCATAGTCCACATACGCCAGGCAAAGTGGCAGATTGTACTCTTCGGTCTTCTGTACAATCTGCCGCAGGGTATGTATGTATAACTACATATTGTGAGGCATGCCATCTTAGTTTTCAGAGGTGACACCTCATCTGTAATTATCTTTGTTTGTAGTAGCACAGACGTTTGTTTCTCACTTGACTTATTTTAAACATTGTTACTAACTTTTCAACCGTCTCCAAAAAAGGAGGAGGTTCTCATTTCAACTGTGTTTTTTATGTGAATTATCTCAGAATATTTTTATGGATGAACCGATTATGATGATTCCTTTTTATTTGAAATCAGCTGCTTCCTATGTGATGCCACATAAATTTGATCGAGATCTATCAGAAGGTTTTGAGTATTCTTTAATAATACGTATTAAATTGACTTCGACTTTATTGATGATTTTGTTTATATTGAAATCGGTATTATAAATTTATTAATTTTACCACTTATATAAGGAACGTGCAAACGATCATGCGTCTTACTTGATGTTAAATGCTACATTGCAGTCTATTTTATTGCAGGCTAACTTATATCGCTCTCGAAAAAATTCTGATGATAGCCGAGTCAACACAGAATTCGTGCAAGGAGAAAATTTTCTAAGCAAAAATAGCTTTAATTGAAACTGTGGCAATTATAGCAAACCCTCCAGCAATAACGCGCTAACGAGAGAAACAAATTATTTCAATATTTCAACCACTTTAATTTACATTCCTCATTTTGATATTAGAGTCTCCTTGTTTAATGCCTTGCATTAAGTTGCTTGTGGCGATTTGTAATCGCGTCTAGAGCTTTGTAATCGGAGTTCGAGACTATCATAGCAAGTGTCGTTATTTCGCTTAGAATCGTCGTCTTAAGTTAATAACATATATCAGAAAAATTATAACTTTCAACAAAAAGTAAAAACCGACTTCTAATTACTAAAAATAAATTATTTATTTGATTTTTAGGGGAAGATTTTCATTCCAAATTTATGTGGGACCACCCTTACACTATAAACTATTAACATTAACATACACTCGGAATGAGAGGCTCCTCCTTTTTGAAGTCGGTTAATAAATTAAAACAGTATTAAGTACCGTGTAGTGGTAGTGCAAAAGAATCCATCTCCCAGTTTCAGACCTTGGGTGTCGTAAGAAGCTTCTTCGGAAATAAGCAGTAAAAGTATAAGGCTTGAGATCAAATTGTTTACTCTAGACGTTAAATACTAGGTCAACGGTGCAAGACGTCTGGTATTGCGATCGTTAACCAGTATGCAAAGCTTTTTAAATATAACAAGGGTTATAAACAAGCACACTGTCCACCCGATAGTAAGTAAATGCTCTGGCCTAAAGACATCTATGTTTATCCCCAAATGAGAATCCTAATTCAGATGCGGTATCACCCCTGAGAACTAAGATGCACAACAGCATTAACTTACTATTTTACGCTGGTGTTCTGTGAGGGCTGGATCATAGCCCGGTCGAGCAGACTCATTCGTGCAACAACCATAATATAGCTGAGTGATGAGAGCTGATGAATAATCATCTGTTGAATACTAACCTATCAAAGAAGCGTCAGGTAGCAGTGATATGGAATATTCTACACAACGAAGTATAGAAGCAGCGTCGGTAAAGGACACCTTAGACAGGAAGGAAATATATCGATCAGATTGGCGAAATATCGAATATGGTAAAGAAAATAAGAGTACATTCAACAGATGAGCATGTAAGCATCGATATATGTATAAGAAAGTAGCCATGTGTGTCCGAATCATGCTAAATGGAAGAACGTAGTCTCTGCCTACCCTTTTGTTCTTCACACGCGTGAGTTTTTTATATGATATCATATGTCTCAGTACTCATTATTTTACTATTGCAACAGATGTCTAAGCTATTGACATAAAATTATGTGCGTTTTATTTTTTTCTCATATTTAGTTAGTTTAAAAAACATACCTACACAGGCACTCCTAAATGAGAAACAACATTTATGACAAACTGATACTTCTCGGAAATAATAGTCTGTAGTCTGAATGCACAGTTGTTCCCATAGAATACTGATGTACTAAAGTATTCGATAGTCTCCCGCCATAGATTGCCCCATAAAGGAATTATGCCCTAGTTGCGCTTTATAGGTGGGATGGGAAATCATTATTTTTATACCTACGTTGTGTCGATTGTTTTTTTTATAGGATAGGATGACAAACGAGCACACAGTGCACTTGATGGTAAGTGGTTGCTGTGGCCCATAGACATCTACATCCATCCTCGATTACGAATTAAAATGCGGATGCGTTGTCATCCGTGCGGACTTAGATGGAATGCCTCGTTTACAGTAAAACGGGTCTCCGGTTCTCTACACTCACCATACGAAACACAACAGAATTAAGCTACTATTTGAACGCTGGTATTCTGTGAGATTGTGGTCCTTCCCCGGTCGAGCCGAGCCACTCGTGCTACAACTACCACGTAAAAATGACGGTGATACCATGATACCAATTTGCTTCTTTGTTAATTTCTGCTTCATTATTATTATGTTGCTCTAGGCCGAATATCGGTCACGACAGGCGCCAACACCACACTTTCTCTATTCCTTCACTCTCATAGTCCGATGGGATAGCAATCTGGCATGATTCGAGGGAATATTTTTTTATAAAATAAGGTTGAGAAACGAGCACACAGTCCACCTGCTGGTAAGTGGATGCTTTGGCCCATAGACATATACATTTATACTCGATTAAGTATCCAAATGCAGATGCAGTGAGGTGTTCTGATCTATACACTCGCCGGACGAAACACAGAATAAAGCTACTATTTACGCTGGTATTCTGTGAGAGCTTGGTCCTTCCCCCGTCAAGCCGACACATTCGTGCTACAGCCATAATATAACTGCAACGTAACGTAATATATAACGTAATACATAATATATGTAACTTAATTCATTATATAACTTCCAGACTTCAATTTGCTACTGAGAACTTCTTGACAGTAAAACGCAATAATCACTTTTTGTTTTTCGGGATTCGAATCCAGGACAAAATAATCAATCATCAGTCAGTACAATTATCGACAGTCGCACTCACGTCTACTCTACCAACAAAACAATATAAAATTCACACCTAATTTTTTATGGGACATCATGATGCTGTAAAAAAGAAAATGTTATAATAATACCTACGAGTAGGTACCAAATACCTTTATAAGCACTTCTTTAAACGTTTCAATATTCCGAACTGATACAAAAGTACCTACAGTAAGTACTTTTCAATTATATTGAAACGAAGGCACACTTCAAAAAGAGAACAATCGTCAAGAATGGTATTGAAATATAATACGAAAATAATTGATTAGTAATAGTTTAACAAAACCTCATTAATTAGCTTATAACTTGAAAGATTATAATTATTAGTTTTATTCCAGATCTCTTTATACTACTGTATAGTTTTTCTAGTGTTATTATACTCCATATTTTATTTCTTATATTATACAAAATAAAATTAAAGTGTATGTCTGAAAGATTAAGCTCAGTGGGTTGTATGCTAATAAGAAATATGCAGTTGTTTTTAAAATTTTGTCTGTCGGTCTGTCCGAGCTAATTTTCGGAATGTTTGAACCGATTATGGTGCACTTTCATGAACAAATAGAGAGCATTTCAAGAGTTCTAGGCTACATTCTAAACGAAAAACCTTTTCTTTGAAAAAATTTGAATTAAAGGTACTTTGATTATCTCAAATTTAAATAAAGCTAAACTGATAGACCCTATGCAGAAAAAGCCGGTTCGAGTTGCTGAAATGAAATATAAGAGTATAAAGCATTAGCTTAAAATACGTCCTCAGTGGCCGATAGACTTCACTCAGTTTAGAAAGATTTCGTCAAACCACTGCCTTAATGCATTGTATATTTGTATAATAAGAGTGACAAAATAACACACGGTCCATCTGATTGCAAAGTGGATGCTGTGGCGCATAGAAATCTAAATGTATCCTCGATTAAGTAGGTATTAAAATATAGATGTGATGTCACCCCTAACGACTAGGAGAGTACTTTGTTCCTAGCAGAAAGTGTAAGTGTAAACCGGAGACAGTCTACACTCACCATACGAAATACAGCAGCATTAAGCTGTTATATCACGCTGGTATTATAAGAGAGCGTGATCTTACTCCAGTCGAGCCGACCCATTTGTGCTACAACCATAATATTGCGGCAGAATGGCTATACTATGTAAAGATGTTTACACAAATTTATAAATTCTCAGTAAACATGTTTCCTCTAAATGTTTTCCCGCATTTCCGAGCAGATAGTAAATTAGCACTTAAAATTGCAATTAATTATATCCTTAGTGCTAGCTAAGATCGTACTGTTTTTGCTCACGTACTCTGTAATTTTAAGACCAGCGCTAATCATTTGTGTTACTCCGGCTCACTTTAGATACCATTGAATTTATAAGAAACAATTTTTATTAAACTTTTTTAAATCCATTAACAACTGCTGGTAAGCTTAAATGTTTATGTCAGGAATGGTTCACGACAGTTGTCCTATGGCAGATTCGAACCCACGAACTTTTGAATTTGCGGTCCACACCCGTCCATAAAGCCACTGTTGTTTAAAAGAACTTAATTAATAAACGAACCTACAGTCCACTTGATAGTAAGTGACTATTGCTTTCCGTAGACACTTGTGGCAAACTTATAACAAATAAAACTACAGATGCGTGGTCCCCTCTGCAGACTGAGGAATGCCTCACAGCCTGTAATTAGGCTGGCTCTATACGCCATTCAAACCGGAACGTAGCAAATGCATACACTCCAATTTAGCAGCAAAAAACGTAAGACAGTGGTACTTAGACAGGCTCCAAACAGGCAGAAAACAAGATATTGTGAATATTATTATTTAACAGCATAATATTTTATATTTTATCTTTGGCGTACGATACCTAAGTAATTTTTTTTACAATCAATATAGTATAGTAATGACAATATATAATACTTTGCTGCAAAGGTTAACTAGTATGTTATTCTATTAGATTTTAAGAAATCACAAAAATAAAATTTACAATTTTTTTTTAAATTTTTAAATAGATGTAACAATCAATTCCAAAAACTAATCAGCTCTTAAACTCATAAAACGCCGTTGATTGCTACAAACCGCATCACAATTCGTTAATGTGTTGAAGAGAAATCGTTAACGAAAAATTTCGATAAAAGTATTTTTTTTCAAATATCTTCGAAATTTCTACCATATTATATATATACCATTAATAGGTACTTGTATAGTAATCTCAATTTTAATTGAGAGAAAAAAATGTTAGTGATTAATTTGTGTGGGTAGATAGTGAATTTCCCTGAAAGATTTCTTATAGCCAAGAAATATTAAGTTTCCTGTGCATTGGGGCAGCAAAGTGGACACTTTCTTGCCTTTGGACTCTCGTAGAAACAAGATGAGAATGCTCATCCTATGCGTGGGCATAGGATGAGCATTTTCATCTTGTTTCTTCAGGCGTGGGCCTGCCTGTGCCTGTGTAACGATTAGAGGCTATAATTTTACTCTTTACCTTACTACATATACAAAAATAGGTAACATTGAAAAGTTATTTAATTTAAATATGTATGGTAACTGCCTCCACAATACAGGAGAAAATCCCAGTGTAGTTTTTAAGAAAAAAGAAAGGAAAGAATTTTACTTTATTTAAAAGTGACTGTGTACAACGCGTACATAGTGATCGCAAAGCCTATGATCCGTAAATCTATACTTAATACTGTAGGAAAATTTTGAGTAGCTGTTTGAGAAATTTCACAAACTAGAAACCCAAACATAGCCGGGATAAATTTCGTAACGTAGTCGCTGTTAAATTGCATTACGATCGTGACGATTATCTTATTATCTAAATTCACACAGTGCTATTAACAAATATGCCTGAATATGAATATAGTCCGAAAAGGGGCTTAATCCCGTCTGAAATATCACTTCTATTCCCTTTTAGAATTTCTGAATGTATTTATGTCATTGGCTATTTCAAATAATTTTCTGCACATCCATTTACTAGTTACAAGAAAAGCTCACGTCATCATCATCAACATAACGGATTGGTTTTCATAAAAAAGAGCACTGCGGTTTGGAAATTTATTATTCTGCATAACTAGCTTCTAACATTGAGGGCGCCTGTTTGTTTCAAGTCAATTGTGTTTGTTTACCGTTCCAGCAACAGATGGCGCGGTTACAAAATTCTTAGATAAAATTAAAATATTCTTAGGTTAACAATTTGTTTTATATTTTAACCGTATAGTCGCAGTGCAAGAATTCCCATTACTCCATATCATTCCATGGTTGTCCTAAGAGGCGACAGAGGAAAAATTAAACAGAAAATGGGCAGCAGAATATTCCTGATAAGGACTCAAAATAACAAAAAAAACTGCGATTGGCAACCCGCTTGTCAAACTTGGCAACTATGGCAAAATCTCCCCATGAGGCAATCTCTGAGGGAGGTCTGTGTTCACCAGTGGGCTTTAACAGACTGTAATGGATGGATAATGGAACAATATTTTTAATAAATTGTATTTGTTACAATGACTCGGTGTTCAATGAACTATTGTGTATGTACGTGTACATATAACTGTATTAAAAATAAAAAAAATGTTAGAAACGACTTTTTACTAGTTCTCAATTAGAAGTCGCATTACTGATATGGTTTTAGTATTAGTCATACACTTTATTAGGTACTATGACTACATTCATCAAAAGACCTCTGCTGAACTTAAGCCATTTCAAAGATTCTAACATACAGTGCTAAAAGTATTAAAAAAGTCCCGCTGTGTTTCTTGCTGGTTCTTCCTAGGACGGAGGTTTTTATCCATACCAGTGTTAAAGTGAAAAAATGACTTTCAATATGAATTAATTCTAATCTATATTAAAAAAATCTTTTCTATTATATTATATCCTATATATATCCTATTACCCCATAAATATAGTGTAATTGATTCTCTAATGCCGACACTAAACACAACAAAAATCAAAAAATAATTGTAAACAAAAATAAGTTAAATAATAATTTGGATTATCACTTAATTCGCTAACGTTTTAGCTAATTAGCCTGAAACCGAGATAATGACGTACTTCCGCGGTTGACCACTCCGTACTGGATATTGATACAAACCCGTCAAAGGCTTGTTTATATCTGATATTACGTTCAGTTATGTTTCATATTTATTATATAGGTATAATAATATACCAGCGTAATCACTGGCATAAACATACATATTGTATATGGTATCCGTTGAGGAGGATTATCTATTCAAGTGTGTATAATTATATACGTACATACACACACATATATATTATATACGCAGGAATTATACGCTTTGGTTCCTCCCTCTCCTTTTCACCATCGGATAAACAGGCGGTCTATGTGAAATCAAACCCTTTGCCGTCGATATCCCGCGCATTACAACGTCTATTTTTTTCGTATAAAGTTAAAGTTACAGGCTATATACGCGTCCCACTCCACACAGGCCTCCTCTCATTCCTGAGAGAGTTAATGTATATATATATATATATATATATATATATATATATATATATATATATATATATACATTAGAAATTAAAGTTTTGGCAAACGAACATGCCCCATTAACAACTGCAACAACAGTTCTTTCTTCTTCTTAATCGTCTTCTTAAATTTCATTATTGTATATGGGCATCGGTGTAAATGAAAATATAGCCGAAATATTCTTGTATTTTCATATTCACCTCTAACAAACTTAGTCTTACGACAGTTCCTAATAATTTCATCTAATACAAGCTATATTCTACATTTTGGTGTCAAACTAATTAAAAAACAGACATATTACAATAATTGTAATAGAAAGTACTGATAATTTGTGAACATAATCTATTCTTATTAACACTTATTAGCATCACATGTCTAATCATCATGTTTATCTATCTTTGTAATGGAATATCTTATTAACGAATTCTTTTGAATTTTAACCAACTTTTAGACGATGACCGATAACAATACAATAATTAAATAACTTAACCCTAGTAAAATAGGGCCTCGATAATCCAAACACCTAAAATTTACACCCTGTTCTGATTAATGAGGAGTCCGGATAATAGTGTGTAGATATTATATCATCTTTAGCGTCAAAGTTATCCAGATCGCGGCCAGAAGTTTTCTCCGGTTTAAATAACGAGGGTCACAGAGTCTTCCAAGATTTTTTGATGAGATTTGAGGACACTTTTTGCCAACATTGAGCCAGAGAATATACAGTTTTATCAAATATTTAATGTTGTTAATAATTTTTACTACTCATACTACAAAACTTATACTTTTTGATCCATTTGTTGAATAAGGGCTGTACAGCTAGGCGGCATGTACAGAACAGTGAAATTTTCATCAATCGACTGCAGATATTCTTCTAATCGCCACTGCGATATCCTTTGAGACAACGAGCAGGGGGTCGTTTGGATTATAAAGGCTTTCGGAACGGGGGACACAGATTATCGAGGTTCTACTGTATACTGATCAGGCTCACCAGGATAAAATAAGATAATTATCAGGCAGCTCATGATCAATGCTTAAGTTTTTTAATACTCATGTATTATTTTTACCACTAACATTTAAAGAATTAAACACTTGATATAATAACTCTTTTAGAAGTTAAATTACAGTTACTGTTACCATTTTCGTTAAAGCCTATGAAAGTCCACTACTGAATATAGGAATCCACAAAGATTACCTCAAAAGGGGTTATTTGCTATAGTTGTCTCGCTTAAAAGCGGATTTGCAACCGCATTATTTTTATATTTATTCGTTATTAGGGAGACGCTGTTGCCCATCTTATTAATTTCCCTCTATCGCCTTTTCCGACACCCACGGGATTATATTATGTGGACAATTAAATTATAACGTCAAAAAATTAAATAATATAGATTGTTCTGTATTCAATTAATATAGTAGAAATTTAACAATTATCAAACAAATATTCATCAATATTTTAATACGTTTTTTTGAGTAAAACCTGTGTGAATAATTTCTAAAAATGTGAAGGCTCTTAGCTTCTCTTGTATACAATGGCAAATATTTGTACAGGCAAAGACTTATGCAGAATACGCTTTTGTTATACAGAAATGAGTTACTACTAGGATTTTATATAGTAGAGGGAGCAAAGGAGCATGCGGCTCACCGCACTGACTACCGCCGCCCATGAACTATTAATTAATTATAAAACCCGCAATTCCCTTGCAACACCAGGAGAATTGCGGTTGCGTTGCCAGCCTTTTAGAAAGACGTATGCTATTTTCTTGAAGTTCTCTAAGTAGTACTGGTCCAGAAAAATCAACGAGGGTAAACGATTCCACAAAGAGGTTCCATAAAAGGTTATACGAGGGGAAAACTCCTAGTAAAACGCACAGCGGCGAACCGCCAATCATCTAGATAGTGTGGATGACTTGAGGTGGATCAATTTATTTTTATAATGCATACATCCTGGTTAAAGTTTACATACGACTGTATCAAAGCAAAACTTATATTACCACAATTAATTATCAAAATGATCAAAGTTGAACAGAAATTTTTTACTTTACCACTGGTTCTAAAAAAATCCTCCGTCCCGGGAAGAATCAGCAAGAAACCCAGCGGGACTATTTTTTAAAAATAATTTTACATTTTTGTCAATGGTCACAAAATTTTTACAAAATTTATTTTAGAAACAGCTTGGAAGCGACCACTTTATTACCAGGGGTTATTATCAACCATGTATTCATTTATATTATAAAAACCCTTTTTATATAGTTTTTGTTTAATTAAATATTTAAACTTGGTGATAGAGAGACTCTGTATATTTTCAGGGACTTTGTTGTAATAGCGTATAAATTGCCCCAAGAATGAATTACTGACTCTATGGAGTCGATATACTGGTATCACCAGCTTGCGTTTGTTCCTAGTGTTTACAGAGTGTATATCACTTTTTTCCACTAAAACTACCTTTGTTTTTGTAAAAACATACATTAAATTTTCGTAGATATACTGAGAGGCCAAAGTTAATATATTTATTTCTTTTAATTTTTCTGTAAGAGACTCTCGGTTTTAGGTATAGCTCTTATGGCCCTCTTCTGCAAAACATAAATAGTTTCTAAATCAGCCGCATTTCCCCATAGCAAAATCCCATAGGACATTATGCTATGGAAATTACTAAAATAAACTAATCTAGCTATATCAACACTAGTGAGATTTCTAATCTTTTTTACAGCATAAGCTGTAAAGCTTAGCCTGCTTGCTAGTTTGTATATATGGGAGCCCCACTGAAGCTTAGCGTCAAGAGTGATGCCAAAAAAAACAGAGCATTCAACAGGACTCAGTTCTTCCCCATTTAAAAACACGTAATGAATAAAACTATTATTTACGGATTTTATCGCGTTTTTTTTCATTCTTTTTTAAAAAACGTTGCCTCTACACTAAGATTTTCTATTGTATCGTGGGGGCAGTTTGCAAACATAAATTTCTCAAGGACATTTATCCACCATCATCAACATTTAATTACAACTTTAATTTATTTTTACTATCCCGACGTTTCGGGTGCTTTACAGCACCCATGGTCACGGGGGGAATGAGATGTTTGACGTCCCAATGTCATAGTTAGTCCGGCTACCTTCAGTTTTGAATATTAATTTTTGGTCCGATTTACGCAAAATGAGCTTATAGTATCAGCAGTGGTATGCTTGGGTTTGAGTTTAATTTTGTTAATTATAGGGATCTCAAGCAGATGGCAGCACCCATCCATACTCTCTATTGAAATTTGGATGTTTTTTTTTTAATTTCAATAGCATCAGGTATCGTCCTTGATAGGAATCGGTTTTCTTTTGCGAGGATTTGTGGTTTATCAAAACTTATGCAATGATGGGGACGGTCTTGAACATGTACGCAGACTGCAGACTTCCCGGAGCGACGGTGATTCACGTCAGCTATATGTTACTTCACGCGGGTTTTTATAGATCTTTTTTTTGATACGACACAAACGTCTGGATAATAAAAATAAATGAAAGTTGTAATTAAACGCGATAAAATCCGTAAATAATAGTTTTATTCAATGTGTAGTGTTCACGTAAATTTAAGAAATCATTAACACATAATGAATTAAGGTCGATCACTAGGCGATCACTAGTATGTATAATAACTTGTATTTATATTTTTACATTATATTGCCTTTATAATATGACTGTAAACAAAGTGAAACTCATAAATAAGGTGTAACGTGTTATAAAAAGGACAATATTTTAGAAACTCCAATTAACGGGATCGTCCGTAAGTCACGAACGTAAGCCGTTGTGTGTGCGGTTCTAGTACGTGCTGGTTAAATTTATGGAGTGCATTTGTCTCGCATACGTTATGCGCTGACTCCTCAAAGGACTCTTGCTCTTCACCACGTTACTTATGGAGTGCGTTTTGTGTTTAACTTTCTATTCAGACGAGTTTAATTACTTTAACGCTCCATTTATATTTAGAATTAATTAGTCTAGTCATTATAAAAAAAGGAATTTTATTTTCAGCCTCGTAAATTAATCACCCTTATTTCGACGCCCCTTCGTAGAACTGTACTACAGACTTATAAAGACTTGTTGTAATATAGTTTATATTCACCATTACCTTTATAATGTTTTGGACCACAAAATGCATCATTTTGTTAATATTACTTGCCAGTATTAGTGCATTCTTTTTTTTGGTTTTTGAAGTGTATTTCTGTACAGATATCTAATGACGTTAAGTTAGAAAGAAATTACTGTGAGCACTGAACATGTGGTATATACCTATTATAAGTAGAGCTCTTAGTTTATAATTCGTGTTTTTGAAATAAGCATAGGAAAGAGAACAAAAAAAGCATTTGCTAAGAATTAAGCGTAAAAAGCAGAACCATATAGGTAGACAAATTATAGCGGACATCAAGGAAATTTTATATTCAACTATGTTTTTTTTGCATGATCTTCCCCAAGCGCGAACCAATTTTAATGATTTTTTTGGTTTGATTTTATTACTTCTACCCCTAAGTGTGGAAGTACAGGAATAAGGACAAAACAATGCAGGGTAAAGCTGTTCTTCGACTTACCTCATAATTTATGATGACACCGATTGTTTTGTACTATAACTAGTGAGGCGAGTCGGCTAAGTTGGGCTTGGATTGCCTATTGAAAACAAGTAAATTTCTTAAAAGTGGAGTAGTTAAAAGTATTTAATATGTAACTGTTTTTTTTCACATTCTTACATTGAAATCCGATTCCGAGCTGTGTTCAAAAATTCTCTAGCTCATGGGAAAGTTAGTTAAAAATCAATTAATAAACTTGACCCGAACAGAAAACTCTAAATTGAGTATACATAAACGAATTTTTTTATAGAATAAGGGTAAAAACAACCACACAGTTCACCTGATGGAAAGAGGAAGCGGTAGCCCATAGACATCTACATTTATTTTATCCTCGGTTAAGAAACAAAACGCAGATGCGTTGTCATCCCTGAGGACTAAAATGGAATGCCTCGTTTCCAGTTAAAAAGGGATATCTATACAGAAAAGATAACAGGCTAATACTGCCTTGTTATGTTTGGTGAATACGAAACAATACTGCCTGTATTAGCCTATTATTTTACGCTGGTATTCTGTGAGAGCGTGGTCCTTACCCGGTCGAGCCAACCCATTTTTGCTACAACCATAATACCTAGGTGGATTGAAAAGTACTCGGCCTAACACAGATCCATTCAATTCTAAAAATCAAATATACCCACATTATTTAGTTCAGTTCAGACTAGTTCATTGTGTGAAGTTCGAAACGTGTGCGATAATTAGTTGTGATTTTATAAATTTATTAACAAAGTAATCGGACATAATTTCCGCGAATGTAGCAAACCGAGCAGCGTGCCGTCATTAAGTACCTCCATAAGAAGGGGCTATCATCAAAAGCCATCCATGATGACATGGTCAGTACATTAGGCGATTGTGCTCTGTCATATTCATCCGTCAAAAAATGGATAGCAGAATTTAAGCGTGGTAGAGAGAGTGTGAAAGATGAACCCCGCTCTGGAAGGCCTTCGACGTCAACTACTGACGAAAATATTAAAAAAGTACTTGATTCAATAATGGGAGACCGCAGATTAAAAATTAGAGAGATAGCCGAGATTATAGGCATCTCTATGAACGAACTCAAAACATCATTGTCAACGAGTTGGGTTTTCACAAGGTGTCTGCGAGGTGGGTTCAGCGACTGCTTTCAGTTGAACAAAAAAGGACGCGATTGACTATTTCACGCGACTGTTTGGAGTTATTTGAAGCCGATGCAGATGATTTTTTGAATCGTTTTGTTACTATGGACGAAACATGGGTCCCTTACTGTACAGCGGAAACAAAACAACAATCAAAACAGTGGAGAAGACCTGGTTCACCACCCCCTAAAAAGGCTAAGTCGATTTTGTCGGCAAATAAGGTGATGGCTTCAGTATTCTGGGACTCGAAAGGTGTGATTATGATTGATTATCTTGAAAGGGGTCAGACTATAAACTCTGATTACTACTGCACCTTACTACGTCATTTACGAGAGGAAATAAAAGAAAAACGTCGAGGAATGCTCAGAAGAAAAGTCCTGTTTCATCAAGATAACGCCCGTGTTCACACGTCAGTACAGTCAATGGCTGAAATTCACAACTGTGGCTTTGAACTGTTACCGCATCCGCCGTCTTCACCTGATCTGGCACCATCAGACTTCTTTCTGTTCCCTAACCTAAAAAAGCACTTGGGAGGTTAAAGATTTTCGACAAACGACGAGGTCAAAGCAGCTGTAGACGCATATTTTGATTCTAAGGAATAATCATTTTTTTTAACGGTCTAAATGCTTGGAAGGGGAGGTGGCAAAAGTGTATTGAACTTGATGGTGATTATGTAGAAAAATAAAAATATAACTGATTTAGTATGTGTTTATTTTCTTGGTTAGGCCGAGTACTTTTCAATCCACCCTCGTATAGCTGCAGCGTCAATCTAACACGTATAAAATAGTAATTGTGCGTAGACGTCAACGATAAAAATGTCTCGTTGACTTTTAAATATGTTTTTTAGACAGAATAAGGGTAGGTAACTAACGTATAACTGATTTAGTATGTGTTTATTTTCTTGGTTAGGCCGAGTACTTTTCAATCCACCCTCGTATAGCTGCAGCGTCAATCTAACACGTATAAAATAGTAATTGTGCGTAGAAGTCAACGATAAAAATGTCTCGTTGACTTTTAAATATGTTTTTTAGACAGAATAAGGGTAGGTAACTAACGAGCACTCGTTACACCTGATTTTAGGAGGAGGTTTTGGTCCCTAAAAACCTAAAATCATTCTAAATCAATTTAAAATAAGCTGAAAGCATTATATAAAGGACTTTTTTTGCAGAAAATTTAGAAGGAAACCTAAGCATCACCCAAAAAGAGATCCCGTGTTATCTCAATAAAAGCGGATGTGTTATCTTTTGAACTCAAGGCACGTAAATCTCCATGGCTGTTGTAATACGGTCGACGCGTGTCCGATAGACACAGAGTAATGTATAATTTCAGAACTTACATGTAAATACAGCTTTTCCAAATAATATTTTTTTCCAGTTCCAATATTTTTATTTTATATAATCATATTAGAATTGTTAATATTCTTTTTGTGATAGGACTGCACTAGGGGTATGATTAAGTTGCGAATGGGTCTACTTAACTGGGGATGGACTACACTTGCACACAATACCAACGTTAAATACCAGAATGATGCAAATGTTTTTCGTGTGGAAAATGACGGGAAACGGAGACGTTTTTTACCCATAACATAGCATTTCTATCTTTTTTCTCAAGGGTGACAACACATTTGCAGTTTGATTCCAAATTGAGGATAAACGTAGGTGTGCTATGGTTCGCAGTATCCACTTTCCAACAGGTGGAATGTGTCCTCGCTTGTTACAACTATTTTTTAAAAAATAAAAGCGAAAGACTGCCACACCCGATTCAATTTCAATACATACATCTTATAAAAATAAGAGTTTTTTTTTTTGTAAATTGGATAATCACCTTTAATTAAAT
Organism: Parnassius smintheus behrii; assembly: GCA_036936625.1. NCBI lineage: Eukaryota > Metazoa > Arthropoda > Insecta > Lepidoptera > Papilionidae > Parnassius > Parnassius smintheus. The sequence continues at coordinate 3,239,807 of JAUPFT010000012.1, forward strand.
CGGAATCTATAACCCAACGCCTGTGTCCAAAAAAACATAATAATTGAATAAACCTCTGCTGTTTCATTGATCTTCGTAGACACGTCGACCATAGACACGGACTTTGCAATATCATTAGACGTGGTCATTTTGATATACAGGAGATTGATGAGGGGTTGAATTAAATTTCAAATGAAATTGTTATTAGCTGCATATAATATTATATAATACGTTTTGAACATTAGAGAATAAGTTAGTTTTTTTTTCTCTCGCGCCTCTACCCTTAGCTCTTACCACACTACAAAAGGTTAACTGGCAGATAACGCCTTTTCGGCATTAAGTTGGCCTTTGTACTAAATTGTTTGTGTGCAATAAAGAATTTTCTATCTATCTATCTTATTAGCTGCATCTTCCTTACTTTGTATATGCTGAAATTAGTCTTATAAATTAATCTTACAAATAAGCCTTTTTTATCTGTACATAAAATTATTATTGAAGTGTTTGTGAAAAATATAGAAATGACTTAATAGTTAGTGCTCACTGTAAATTTCAGAGTACGCGAGCAACCTGGGTTCGATACCCGCCGGCACCAATGAAATTGTTAGTAGCAATTTAAAATGCTGATTTATTACAAGCTTGGTGATGTTAAACATCGTGGGAAAAGCTGCATATTTGATAAATAAGAAAAATATATTTCGAAGATATGCGAAATTCACCAACACGCATTGGGGCAGCGCGGTTGATATTTCCTTGCCGTAAAAGCCTGTCAGAAATGAGAGGAGGCCTGTACCCAACAATGGGACGTATATAGGTTGTAACTACAACCGCCTTTTATCGAGCTCACATGCCACTAAAATATTAATACCAGGAGTCATCTAGGCTACATTTTATCAGGAAAATTTGGAGAATAAAAAACAATTTCTTTGATAATTTTGAAATAACTTTTCCCCGTGACTTCTTCTGCTTTTAATTTATTACGATTGCATTTTATGTGTTTTAATTTTTTTGCACGGAACCCTAATTACTTTTCTAAAATAAAAGTAGCCTATGTTACTGCTTATAATATCAGCTACCTGTTAGTAAAATTTGTGTCTAAATCGGTCCAACCGTTTCGGAAATTAGCTGGAACAAACAGACTGACAAAAATTTTACAAATTGGTCTTTTGTTATAATTACCGTATATACTTTTATATGCACTGAGTAAAAAAGTGTTATTTTGACATTACAAATACACACTTAATTTTTTTATTTGTATAGATCTAATTAAAGCTACACTTACAGATGTTACTCAGGCGAACCAGCTACTCTCAATTTTCATAATCCTAGTTGCTGCATGCCTGGCTGATGCTGATGATAATGAAGTTATTTTGCTTCTTAGATTTAAATATTTAATTGAGCTCCATAACTGAATAAGTCGAAAACATAACCAGTAACCTGCTTTATAATGGCTTCACTCAGCTAAAAATGAAACCATTATATTTTACGGTCGCTATAAACGCGAGCTATAATCCAGAAATTGAAATACGAAGTTAGGAGAAGGTGAGCGTAATTTATGTTTAATGCGTGGACTCTGGGATCAAATATAATGCATACCTTCAAATCAAGTGAAATTCCAATTTATACGTGGTAAAGCCATGCTGCAGATATATTAGTAGTATAGTTGTAGCACGAATGGGTTGGCTCAATCGGGGCCAACGCTCTCACAGAATACCGGCGTAAAATAGTAGCTTAATGCTGCTGTGTTTCGTATGGTGAGTGTAGAGAACTGGAGACCTTTTTTACTGGAAACGAGACATTCCATCTTAGTCCTCACGGGTGACCACGCATCTGCATTTTGATTAGTAATAGAGGATAGATGTAGATATCTACGGGCCACAGCAAACACTTACCATCAGGTGGACTGTGTGCTCGTTTATCATCGTATCCTAGAAAAAATAATATCGAGAGTTTACTGTTGAAAATAATCCCCCCCCCCCCACAATTTTCCTCATATCGATATTTGCTATAGTCGCCACGTTTAGCCGGCATGTTGAAAACTGCAGTTTTTTTAGTTGTTTTTCGAAATGCTGCCCATCTCCTGGTTTATTTCCTTACCCACATATATATATATATATATATATATATATATATATATATATATATATATATATATATATATATATAGGGATATAGGGTAGTAGATATTCTTACACCGCCACTACACGGTGAATTTTAATTGTCGTTACTATTATAGCCTTTCCAAAGTCCGCGAATATGCTACTGCCCTCCTCCTCGCCTATTTCCCTCTGTCACCTTTTAATAAACACACGGGACGATATAAACTAGTGAATATTTTTACAAAGCCACTACACGACAAGTTTGAATATTCTATGCATGCCTTATTTATATTTTTTCCAATGTAAATATATAGTTGTTGGCTGAGTTGTGATTTGTAGATATTCAAATATTATATAAAAGGAAATAAAAACAGTTTCTAAACACAAATACATTATCTTTTGATATTTCTTTGAAAGTGTATTTTATTTGTGAAACTGAACATCCAACCGTTAGCCCTATATAGTCAGACATACATCAAGTTGTCAAGCGGCGGTCGATTTTCATTTGTCATTTGCTGGGGCTATCCGTAAAGTGGCTGTTAAATTGTGAAACTCGCCATTTGGATATTATTTTACAAGGAAATTTTACTTCAAAAAAGGAAAAGCTGCCTTTAGAAACTAAGACTAAAAATAATAAATACTTTCCATACAATAGCCTAATTAATGTCCCTACTTCAGAAGCTATTATGGGGAAATTATTTTAATTTCCGAGAGATGACTAACTAATTGTTCCATTTGCTGTAGAGATATTGGTTTCGTGAGATCCACGTGGGGTGAAGTCCCTATACGAGATGTATTCATGACTGGTCGTCGCTGCTGTTGCTAAGAAAGCTGGTTTTTATCTTGCTCAAAGGTTAAGTATAGCCATTCAGCGAGGAAACGCAGCCAGTGTTCTTGGCACGACACCACGGAGGGTAGGACTGTACGATAATGTAAGTTTTAAGCTTTTGTGTCTTTTTGTGGTTTCAGGGGTTTTTAATTTTGTATAGATTTTACTAGTATGTAAATAAATTTTATATATCTTTTAGTTTACGAAATCGGGTATGCAATTTTGTTTTATTTTTATCCTCCTTGGAGTGGACCAAGGAATTAAAGCAAATAAATGGAAATTCATCTAAATATTTATAAATTAAACATTTCGTTCCTAATTTATTCACCCTTAAAGTCGAATAGCAAGATATGAATTCATTTTATTTTCGTAAGCGTAATAAGAAAAATATTTAGTTCATTTCTTATCTTATTGTGCTTCTCGTACAATGCAGCTGTATGTGCTTAGGGTATAATAGTATGCTAGGAGTAAGAGTAGATTAACTTAACCGAAGTAGGACTACGCTCTCAAAGAATAAGCTCTTCTAGGTGGTAGCATATCTCTTCTACCCTGGTGTCTGTGGATCTGTATCTCATCTCCTGTCGTCTATCTCTGCCACCATATAGCGATGCTTACACTGCAGGTTTACAGTCCGAAGGATGAGAGTCAGTATAACTATAGACTGTGAAGCATTCCATTTTAGTACTCAAAAGTGACAAGGTTCCCTTCTATACCCCTTCCATACCTTTCTATGTTAGAAGTTGGCTCCATATGTTTATGAACTGATTTTTATCTCCGTCTTACTTGATAAAATGCTAACATGGTATCAATACATAGGATACAGTGAATTATCAATTACCATTTGGTTAGTTTTATCAGGTACTTGTTAGAGTAAGTACGTTCACTGTTGTTGTTCGTACTTTTGTAATGTTCGTATAGTGAGCGTGATGAACTGGAGAGTGGGATTTCTTTGGAAGTCTGCAGTATATGAACATGTTTAAGATCGTCCACACCATAACATCAGATTTGATAAACCACAAATCCTCGCAAAAGAACAGCGATTCTTACCAAGGATGATACGCGAGGCTATTGAAATTAATAAACATCCTAATTTCATACACAAGATGGATGGGTGCTGCCATCTGCTTGGGATCCTATAATTAACAAAGTTAAACCCAAATCCAAGCATACCACTGCAAGGCTTCAAGATAATTAGGACCAAAAATTAATATTCAAAAACTGAAGGTAGCCGGGCTAACAATTACATTGGGACGTCAAACATCTCAGTCCCTCCCCCGTGACCATGGGTGCTGTAAAGCACCCGAAACGTCGGGAATTAAAAATAAGTAAAAGTAATTAATTAAACGCGATAGAATCCGTAAATTTAGTTTTGTTCAATGGGATTTCTTTTCTGTGGGCTTATGGTGTAACAAGGGGTCTCCTCGATATGTTTTTTGTTTTCAGACACGCAGGCTTACTTTTTACATTTTTTTTTCAATACTGAGCACATGGTAAATCAGCAACAAAAATTTCAACTACAATTTTTATTGAATAATTTAGCTGCACTGCACATTAAATGAAACTAATTAAACGAATTTTATTTTGTTTAATTTTAATCTTTTTAATTCGACAACCGTCGTACGAAGAAGTTATTTGTAACGTTGAGGATTGTCTGTTTACGAATAATACTGGTAAGGAGGATTTGGAGGCCACGCGTCAATATATTTCGTCTATGTTGCGTCAGAGTGCGGTGCCGAATCCAATTCTACCCAAAGACGGAATTAAAGCATTGAACAACTTAAGCAACAGACCAAATCTTATGATTCTTTTCGCAGATAAAGGCAATGCTACGATAATTTGACCGTTTTGGACGGAAGTACGTACAAAACGGTCAAAATACAACAACAAGTACAACTAATACGCTTTAAAGAAATAGCGATTTAATAAAGAAATACTCTGGAAAATTAAATGCCGACATCAATTAAATAATACCGTCATGTGCTAAATCACCGAGGTTTTATGGATTACACCGAAAATACATAAACCAAACGCTTCACTACGTCCCATAGTGTGCCAGATCGATTCAACAACTTATAAGTTAGCACAACGCTTGGAAAAATTACTGTCACCAATAAAAGGACACACTAGAATACTTGCAAAGGATTTTTATAAAGGAGACAATCAATTTTTATATGGAGAATGGGCCCACTACAAATTTTAAAGATTATCAATGAAATGCAAGTCGATTTATTCCTTATAATCCATAGATTACGATAAAATTATTAGTTTTACTGCATCTAAACGGAGTCCTAAGAAATTAACAAATAAAATATGAATCTAACAATAACCTAAAAACAAACTGAAAGCGATTTTCTAGTAGTATTCATCGGTATTATAAGTTAAAATAGTGCACACTTGAATAATAGTACATATAAAACTAAGCTGTAGGTATATTCAGCATTTATAAATATTTTAAAATCGATGTAAAACCTTTCACTAGTTCGGGCAAAACATAGTGCCTGTCTATGCACAAATGTCGTGTCGATTCTAACTTTGACATGTATTGATTGGTTGTGAGTGTAATTCTAAATACCAAGATGGCTAAGGGATAATGTCTTGAATAATAGTACATATAAAACTAAGCTGTAGGTATATTCAGCATTTATAAATATTTTATAATCGATGTAAAACCTTTCACTAGTTCGGGCAAAACATAGTGCCTGTCTATGCACAAATGTCGTATGGATTCTAACTTTGACATGTATTGATTGGTTGTGAGTGTAATTCTAAATACCAAGATGGCTAAGGGATAATGTCTATTTATATTTATGATATTACCAACACACAGTAAGATACGTTTTAAACTGATTGTATTACAAAAAAGAAAATATAATGTAGGTAATTCTATTTATTATTGTAAATCATAATTTATTTAAGTATTCTATTAACAGTAGTAGGTACAGAAACAGAAACCTTTTATTCAATTTAGATTATAAATAATACTTATTGAAAGTCACTTTTTTAATTTACCACTGGTTCGGAAAAAAACCTTTGACTTGAAGAGAACCAGCAAAATACCCAGTGGGTCTTTTAAAAAAAAAGCCAGCTTACAATCATGTATGTCATAATTAACAACACAGAACAAATTAGAAATAGCTTGGTAGCGATCACCTTACCCACGGGTTATTGTCAGCCATAAATTCCTTTATACTATAATAACCCCTTTTATACAAACTTAATTTAATACATTTTTTGAACTTTGATGATTGACTGACATATATAGACAGCAGCGGGGTCAAGACATTATTTTAAAATGTTTTGGTTGATTAGTAAGTAGTATACATCATAATACAATGACTAGGAATTAACATGCCTTATCTATGTTATTACACAATGATAAATAGTGAGGAAGTAAGATGTTTTAAACTGTTTGTGTAAGGATTACAAAAACACAGGCTTAATTTAAATGTATTTATTACTAGCGATGCGCCTCAGCTGTGCACTGGTGATTAATGGATCTCGACAACAGTGCCATCTACCGAGTCCAAATGTAAATATAAACCATCTAAGGATCCATCCAAACACACACAAACATTTTCATTTAAATTGGTTGGAAGGTTTCTTATGTTTTGTCTATAACGGACATAGGTAGAAACATTTTAGTGTTAGATATATTTCTGAAGGTTTTTTGAAAATAACTTGATGGTAACATGTACATTTATGATATTGTAAGCAATCAGAAGGAATTTTCAATTATAAGATATATGATATAAGACTGTTGTCTTCAATATCCATACACTTTTTTTTTCTGCAAGCCTGCACGGCATACAGATTTATTCTAAGCGATCCACCTGAAAAGAAGTTAATGACAATTGTAAAGGTGTCTTAACTAAATAATAATTCTTATCAATATATTATTTTTTTCTATATTATATAGGAATTAAAAGGACATTTTTAATAATAAGAGATATGAGATAAGACTATGCCTTCAATGTCAATAAACAGTATTTACATATTTCTGTGAGCATTTTCTTATATCTGCCTTTTCATATGTTAAATAATAAAGAAATTATTATAAATTATAGCATTAATCAGCTCCAGCTGATCAAATACAGAAGCAGTAATTATTGATTAACATCAATGATATTCAACCATGTAAAAGTTGTCTCACATTTTATTTTTACCGGTTTCATGTACTTACATAGTAGACAAAGATATTATTGTTATATTAAGTATATCTGATTCTAGATGACAAAATAATATTCCTTTCTGCACAGTGAACAACGCAGCTGTCTAAGCATAATAGAAACAACCATTACACTTTTTTTATGCAAACTATTATTATTAAACTTTATATTTGCTTCTAGTACAAATAATTACTACATTTTTTACACATAAATATATGTAACATTTATATTGCCTATCTACTGTGGCTGGTATAAATCCAGGATCTGTGTCTGGCTTAACAAAAAAGCTATTTAGTATTAAGCAACTTGCTGAATACATAAGGTACCTATTTGTACACAAATGCAGTTATATGAATTGCTCTTCAAAACCCTCTTTAAGTCCCTCGGCCCAAAGATTCTAATTTTCTTTTAACATTATAATAACTTCTTTTGTGCATTTATTCTATTTATTATTTAATTTAGATTTTACTAATAAAATAAACTTAATACTTGGTCACTTATAACAAACTAATAAGGTTCTAAGACCTGTTTATTATTTGTATTTGTTTGAGGTAAAATATACAAACTTAATAATAGATTTTCACAACCTAGCTATTCTATTATATTGTAAATTAATAAACTCTTATATTCTATTTGCGAATTTTACCACAAAAACAAAAAAGAGAAAAACATACGTACTTGTGTCAATTAATATTTGGCTAACCTTTCTGATAATTGATAATATCCATATTTTCTTAAACATTAGTTTAATAATGCTTGTAAATAAAAAACTCCATTTTGTTCTTACCATAATGATGCGACTCCAACTATGTTTTATGTCACTCGAGTGAATCGAGTGAATTTGTCCAACTCGATAATCGATAGAAAATAAATTTTACCGAGTTACCGAGTTAACTCGGCGCAATGTATAGATTCAGAGGGTGCTATATAGATATTAATTTACTTGTATATATTATAAGTCGCTGCGGGTGACATCACAAGTTGCATCCAAATTCAAACTTGCATCTGGCATGTTGTAAACAAACCTGAACTTAGTTTTATTTATGATATTGATTTATAGTTTTAATTTCATGTTGCCACATATTACTTATTTATAAAGGTACATATTTAAAAATGGTTTAACTAAAGTAATCGCTGATCTCAACTCTAGTGATAAACTTTTCTGTAAATAGTTGATTTACTCAAAAACTAGTGTACAACTAGAATGACATACATACATACTCGTACATACTCGTAAATTAACCCGAGTGGCTCGAGTCACAAAACTCTACTCGAATCGCATCTTTATCTTACGGCCAATGCAGTGTTTGTCTACAATTTAGTGATGAAATCGACTTACTAATTCGAGCAATTTATTGATATATTATGTAATAAATAAATTGATATTAGGTAATATGTATATAATGTTGTATCAATTTATGTTATATATGATATAAATTGATTATATATACTTTGGATAGTCAAATTATTAATAACATTAAAACTTACGTCATAACGTTAGAGTGATATTATTTTATGAACATGTCGATACGCATACCAAAAATAATTAAACCTATAAAGTGTAGTAATAATAATTGTGTTGTATGGAAGAACAATTATAAAAATAATTTGTGAAATATTGACACAGCTTCGTTCATCTAATTTGAATTGTTTAACTCGAGCTCAAAATCGAGCTCGATGAATTTCAACTCGAGTCGATTTTTTCCGAGTTATCACGGGACATCTCTAAGACAATAATTTTATAAATATTACATTACCTTAGCCAATGATCAGAACACGAATGTCAAAACAACTAATTTTTTTTCAGATTTCTTGTTTCCGTTTACATTTTCGAAAAATCTATAGACCATTTACTATTATAATTTGGTGTCTTTTTTTTGGTGTAAATACCATTAAACGTCGTTAATATTTCTAGTGGGCCCAAAAATGATTGTCCCCTTTATCAGCGAGATAAAAGACCTACATATTGCTAACAATTAAATTATGGTAAGTTTTGATGTTAAGATATGTACTATTTATATGCCTACGTATAAACAGTACATATCTTAAGACTGCATCTCAATTGCAACTAGGAAGCTAGAAAGAAACAACATGCTTGGAGAATAATATGCAGAATCACTAAAACAGTGCCTCACCACTGGATATCTATTGTGAAAGGAGGAGTTCTACAAGCAAGTGGATAGTGTGGCAATGTGCTCACCTATATAGCCCTTTTTACTGCTCCTGTAAATTCGAAAATTTGCAAGCGGTACGTTTATGACACAATTTTAGCACCTGACAAAGTAACTGTATTTTTAACCTAACTTAACTCCATAAACGATAGAATACAATTCACAATGGAGTGACAGACAAATAATTCTTTAGCTTTTCTTGATGTTTGATTCATTTGAATTCTGGTAACACTATTGGTAACAATGTGGATGGCCACGCGATATTTAAATGGTGGATCTCAACAACATCTATCACAGTTAGCTACCGTGGATAAACATTTGTTTCACAGAGCACAAGGCAACATCTGGCAGCGACGAAACATCTGGCAGCTTTAGCACGTCATGCAAGTATTGCAAAAAGCTTCGGGTCCCGCGCCCACATCACAGGGACTGAGTGAAGCCACCATACGTTGGAGGAGTCACAGCTTGTCTGTTGGTTACATCCTAAAGAGAACTTCCAATAAAACCTACTATGAGCCGCCGAAGAATATAAGTCAATTTTATCAGCTGTCAAGTATAATATCCCTCTACAAGATGCTAGAGAGTACAAACCTAATTATAGATGTGGCCTCTCTTACAAAAGACAAACAAAAAATCTATAAAACCAGCGTAAAAGAACATATAGCTTACGTAAAACTAATGCTCTGGGAAGTCTGCAGTCTGTGAACATGTACAAGATCGCCCTCCTCATTACATTAGATTTCATAGACCAAAATACTCACAAAACAACACCGATTCCAGGCCAAGGATGATTCTTGATTGGTGAAACTCAAAAACATCCTTATATCATTAGAGAAGATGTATGGGTGATACCATCTGCTTGGGATCCCAAAATGAATTCAATAAAATCTAACCCTAAGCATACTTCTTCAAAACTTCAAGATTTTTGATTTCAAGATAATATTCAAAAGCTGAAAGTAGCCGGGTTAACTATGACAATGGGACGTCAAACACGTCAGGACCCCCCATGATCATGGGTGCTGTAAAGCACCTGAAACTACGAGAATTTGAAGATTTAAAATTAAACGCGATAAACCCGTAAAATAAGTTTCATTTAGGATTATTAATTCCGAAGGCGATCGAACTCGGTTTGTTTGTGTGATGTTCTAAAACAAAATTTTATGACAAGTGCTGAAAGTGGGAAACTGAAGACTCGCTACCGTTTATTTATTATTTAATAATTATTATTTTATTTAATTAATAAATAGTAATTTAATGATATTTATTAATTACTATTTAAATATGTTAATATTACGGATTTCCGCAAAGTACCACCTGATTTTATTAGTTTATCCCTTATTGAAACATATACCTGTGGCACCAATCAAATTGTTCATTGCAATATTTTAATTCTAATTTACTACGTGCTCAGTGAAACGCATATTAGCTACAACTTCATTTCAATTTATTGCACCTTTCATATACATTGGGTATATGGATTAGAGATAGAGATGGACTAAGCCATAGTTTATAATACAAAGTTCAATAACAAGATAGAGAGAAAAATATTTGATGCTTCGACCGTTTCTAAAATATATTATTATATAAAATAGTTTATACCGTTATAATCATGAAACCTGATGCATAACATCGTTGGATATGTCACCGAAATCAGTACATGCTCATTAATATGAATTGCGAATTCCATTTACTCCGTGGAACATTCAGGCATTCAACCCAAGATTTTTTTGTATCTAGATAGAATTAGCTTTTAAGATACAATTGTGAAGCAGTTTTTAAAATTAAAGTAACGAAAACGAACTCAACTGATAGGAAGTAGCAGCTGAAATCCATGGATACTGCAGAGAACTTCATACGAGCAATGCAGCAGATGCTTTGTCACCCCTTTGACTGCCTCGTTGGTCTAGTTGTTGTAGTAGTGCGGCTGCTGATCATGAGGCTCTGGGTTCGAATTCCGGGTCGGGGCAAAAAATTAATTATTGAGTTTTTCCTTAAAGAAATTCGCAGTAGTTGCCCGAAGTCAGGAAGTTGGCTGTGTCTCACCCCCGTGCCTCGGAAAGCACGTAAAGCCGTTGGTCCTGCACCTGATCTCTCCAGCCGTGTCGGTTTACCGTCCCATCGGATTAAGAGAGTGAGGGAAGAGAAAGTGCACCTGTGCTTGCGCACACACTTGGGCACTATAATCCTATCTTGCGCCGATGGCTAGCCTCCGTTGAAGCAGGGGTATTATTATTATGGTGACAAACAAGCACTCAGTTCACATGATAGCAATTGGTAGAGATGAAGCGTATATACTAGAACAGATCTATTGACTAAGTATTTAACGAGACTAGGTTGCACCTTTTCCAACTTTTAAAATACTCGATCTCTTAGTCTGTCTCTAAGTAGTTACTAGGCGCTCAACTCGGATCGTCTTTGCCTAAATCATTAGTTTGTCAGTCATTTTAATTTAAACCAAATTTCAATACACATGAAAGTAACGTGACGCGAACTCATGTTGTGTAATAATATATTCTGTCCTTTTTTAACTGAACTTTTCCGCAGACTTTCTATCTTTGTCTGTCACTCGAGACTAAATACTAGTCGGGACTCGGGACTTCAACCAAATACTAGTACAGGAGTACAATTCAGGCGAGTGTCTTTTGTCTAGTACGGTACGGACTCTTGCGAATGTGATCTCGGTGGACGCTGTTTTCATGTTTCTATGACTACATAACGTCAAAGAATATATACACTACGCGAAAAGAAACGACACTTAAGCATGTGTGCACGTAAAATCGCTTGTGGCTATGTGTGGGTGTCTGAATGTGTGCGGGGGCCTTGAGAGGCGCGCGGGGCGTGGAACGGGCAGTCGCCGACTGCCCTGGCCGAGGGCTAGTAGTAATAGCGATATTTGTCAGTATATAGTTAATATATTCGTCAAGTGATATAATATTTCAATTAATTATGAATATTACCGATGTCTTAATTACATGAATAGAATAGTAATATGTAGATATTACTATTGTATTCATGTAGGTATTAAGTTTATGTTACCAAGTAGGTTTATATGCTTTGATAAATATTTTTGTTTTTATGAAATAAATGATATTATAGGTAGTATATGTATAAGTATTACTGAAAGTGATTTTAAGTGATTACAATTAAAATAATCTCCACTGCACAAAACAAGGGCCCTTGTTTTGTTAGTTTAATTTTTAATAATGTTTTATGATACCTAAAAATATGTGAACTCATTTTAATGAAAGTCGATATGATCTTATCAAGAATTATGGGGAAATACCATGGCAATAAAACTAATATTTCGCCAATAATTTTATTATATTACATTTACTGAAATATACACTATTAAAAATACCACTGGAGAGTCAAGAAATTTTAGATATCTATAAAGAGTTTTTGTATTTGTTCATTGTTGTATTAATGGGTTATTTCATTAGAAATAGAAATGACTTATCTCCTCAACACATAGGGAACAATTTGTTGGCCGCTATGCCCCAAACTTGCATACCTTTGGATTTTCTAAAAAAAATATACATGCTACGAATTTTTGCAATTGTTAGAAATAATAACGAAAATTAAAAAAATAATCGAAAAATTAAAAAATATATAAGAGTAAATTATTTTTAAAGGATAGTAGGTAATACTGATTATTGCGTACCGAAATACTAAATGTTGGTTAATTCTTTAAGATTACCATTAACTGTCGTGCATATTTGGTTTTGTCGGAAGTTTTAATATTCCTCATTTAATAAAAGTTGATTTAAAATTGATCGTATCTTTCACTACCTAAATACATAAATTTACATAATATATAACACATGCCTACTATGTATCTTCTTTGGTACAAGTCTATAATGTTTCATTTCGGTTCGATATCAACCCTAGCGTTACACGCTTCGACTCAAGGTCACCGGCGCTTAAGCTCTCACGTACAGGGAGTGTCACCGCTGTGATAACGTAGTATTGGAAACGTAAACAATTGACGTTTCCATGACTATGTAATATATTTTGATGAATATAAATTGTATAATTAATATAAGTAAATGTATCATGAATGTTTTCAGTAGTATAAAAATGCGTTCATTTACCCGCATTTACTAGTCTATAATCGTACGTAAGGAGTAAACTTCAGTCGTGCGCCGGAACTGACAAACTCACTTTTTATTTTTTGTTTTTCAGAACAATTCTTTTTTAATGTTATTCGTAAGAATTATGCAAACAATATTCAAAAAAATATTATAATTAGTCTCGTTACTATTAAGATTATGTGACAGATAAATAAAAATAATCTAAGTACTTTAAATTCTCCCTTCCGTCATTATAAGCTGCATCAACCTATGTATTATAAAATTATAGCAATAGTAAAAAAAACCCATAGCACCTTAAAATCAAGACATACAAAATCAATAGGTGAGTAGTCCCATTCTAGAGGTTTTCAAATAAATCAAAGATAAAGATCCTTTAAAACTAATTTTACAAAATATGATGTAATTCTGTAAGCGCGCCATCTACACGTACTTTGAAGTACTACATCGAGTAAAGAAAGTATTATGGCGGAGGGGAGCAATTAAAGTAAATTATCTTAATTTATTTCTCGTATAATCTTAATTCCTGTAATTTAGTTACGAGAATAATTATAATAATTTTGTAAAGTATGAAGGGAAGATTACAATACACTATTGCACACGTTTCAGCAGTACGCACGTAAAATATGGTACTTGAAACTATAGCGTATCCTATTCCAACGATACTTAACTTTATGCGTACTTGATACTTTATGGACTAGGTGGAACAGGTATTTGGATCGAGTATTTATACGGGATTGGACTAGATGCACCTAGTATGATTCATCTACAGCAAGTAGTTGCTACGGTCCGTAGAGAACTAGGTACATCATTCCTCTAATGATAATGATTGGCGACCGACTATGCCCCTAAACTAATGTCCGAATTTAAGTCAATATGACTTATAACAGACTCTCAAAAATTTCATAATTTTTTGCTAAAAATTACCTAGCGAAATGAAGAATATATTAACCTAGTAATTTTATGAAGGGCGAACCACACTGAGATTTAAAGTTTCAGTGGCGCCATCTAGTGAAAGAATTAGAAATATTAAAGTTTATAAAATATTACTTTTATATTTAGGGAAGATATTATATAAAAATAACAATATACCATTTTTTAAAAACAGGATTTTTGTAAACGGTAACTCGTAAGGTTATTCGTAAAGTAGTCGTAAGTAAAATATAATAATCTTAAATTCGTTCCGTGTAGGTAATTAGTTCCTTTACTAAAACTATTTGCCTATTTATTTTAATAAAACCGATTAAATATTTTACTAAATATCTAACTAATATATATTTTATATAATATTTTACATAATATTTTACTAAATATCTTCCAGAAACTGTAAACAAGAAATGTATGCCTTTAGATTAAAATTATAAGCTTTTGCTTCAAACTAAATAGATTTCAATATGATTATTATTTTATACATACCTAATTACATGTTCTTGAACAAACATTTGTATATAACATTCTAATATATAATAACTGCTTGGTGAACAGAAATTGGTGAAATGTAGTCGCTCATGCTTACCTATAGATATAATAAGAAATTACTTGCGACACCAAAAAATTTAGGGCTTACTATGAATGCGCGATATAAACATAATTACCACTTGGTTTATTTGAAATCATCCTCGCCTTTATTTGAAACCAGCCTCGATTACCTCACATTTCCTGATACTGCAGTCCCTCCTTCTCACGCCTTAAGGCACATTTTTTATAGGATAGGGTGACAAACATGCACTCAGTCCACCTGATGGTAAGAGATTGCTGTAGCCCATAGACATCTACATCTATCCTCGATTACGAATCAAATTGCAGATGCGTTGTCACCCGTGAGGACTAAGATGGAATGCCTCGTTTCCAATAAAAAGAGTCTCCGGTTCTCTACACTCACCATACGAAACACAGCAGTAATAAGCTGCAATTTTACGTTGGTATTCTGTGGTCCTTCCCATTTCAGCCGACCCCATTCTTGCTACAACTATACTACCTGAGGTCTTAGATGTAATACCTCACTGCCTATAACTATACTGGCTATCTAAACCCTTTAGACTAAAGCCAGCAATGCAAGCTCTGCCATTTAGTGGCAGAATCAGCACAGGTAACAGGGTTGTAGTATTAAATGAAACTTTTTACAGATTAATTTAACTTTTTAATTCCCGACATTTTGGTCGTCACGGTCACGGTAGGACAGAAGTGTTTGACGTCCCTATATCTTAGTTAGCCCGACTACTTTCAGTTTTTGAATATTATTTTTTGGTCCAATCTACGCAGAAAGAGCTTACAGCATTTTGAAGTTTTGCAGTGGTATGCTTGGGTTTGGATTTAATTTTATTAATTTTAGGATACCGAGCAGATAGTAGAACCCATCTATCCACTCTAATGATATTAGGATATTTCATGCGTAGATTGGACCAAAAATTAACATTAAAAAACTAAAGGTAGCCGGGATAACCAGAATATAGGGACGTCAAACACCTCAATCCATCGAGACCAGTTCAATGTTAAGTAGTAAAACGCGAGAAATTGAGTAAAATTTAGTTTTATTTAATGTATAGTGTTCACGTATATAAATATAAGAAATCATTAGGGTTGTAGTAATCTACCAAGATGGAATGTGCTTACAACTAGTAAAGTATAGATTGTTAGTGAAAACATAACTTTTGTAAGCCGTGCAGTGGCGGTGTAAGAACAATATCTTCTGCCTCATCTCCATCCCCATCCATTCATCCCGTACGTGACAACAGGCGTCAGAGGGAGATAAATCAGGTGTTGGGTTGCAGCGGCTACCTATCAACGAGTAAAATTATAAATTTCGGTTGCCAAGCGTGGAAACTATGGAAAATATCCCCCATATAAGGAAATCCATGAGAAAGGCCTGTGTTCAGCAGTGGACTTAAATAACAGTAACAGTAACGGTATGCTATTCTAAATATTACAAAATTATTTACTACCAATAATATTATATACACAAAATTGATACATATTTGAAATAAAATTAATTTTGGTCTCAATTATCTATCGCTATTAATAATATTCGCCTTATTTCCTCTTTAATACTCAACAGCATTATGATATTAGACAGTCAAGCGCGTAAGTTTGACTATCTGTTGGTATAGGCCGTAAACGCGACTTTGACTATTTTTAATGAAAAAGAATATTAACAATGCTATAAACATTACTAATATTCCCCTTAATCACTCGTGGTAAGCTTCAATTGCTTGTAATTGTATTTTTATTTGAGGCCCCAGGTTTGTGTACCAAGTGGAGCCAAAAAATCTTTCTCTTTCTTAGATTCTTAGTAGCAGCTTGAAGTCAGAGGTGTTGTTTTACCCCGTGCTTTGGATAGCACGTGATGCCGTTGGTCCCGTGCCTGATTTCTCTCCGGTCGTGTCGGATTGTTGCCCCATCAGACTACTACTATGAAAATAACTCCCACATTCATTCATTATCCTGCACCGATGTCTAATCTCACACACGCACAGTTTACTTGATGGCAAGTGGGTGCTGTGGCCAATAAACACCTATATCTATGTGTTGTCACTCTTGATGACTAACATAACGCTTCGTTTCCAGTAAAAAGAGTATCTGGTTCTCTATACGCACCATATGAAATAAAGCAGCATTGCACGATGGTATTCTGTAATAGTGTTGTCCTTCCCCGAGACCCTATTGTGCTGTAACTGCTTTAACATATTATGCAAATATTATTTTTGTGTATTATTTCATTTATTTCCTAATAGTCCGAGAGAAATCGACGTATGATTTTATTGAGTACATTTTATTTTATTCAGCGGATGGTTGCAAAGTAACTATTAATATCTTTATTCCATCTCAATTTTTTTGAGATTCATTTCAAATTGTTCTCCTAGTGGTATAAATGGATTACAATAGTAAACCAAAGTGTAAAAAACCAAATGATTAGAAAAAAATATTTAAACTGAATTGTGATATAACTTTGAAATTAATGTGATATTTTCATATATTGTAAACGTAAAAGCTTTTTCAAATATTATAATTTGAATAAAAAAGGACGTATAAATTGTTAATGATATGTTATTAACCGTTGATTATGTGTTACCCCGTTTCATATTGAAAATAAAATAAAATACATTTTAGTTGATATTTTAAAGCTTTCTTCTTATTTTAAATTGAACTAAATACGTAATCCACGCGACAATTTAAGTTTTTAAAAATGCGCTGCCACTGTAGAGTTAAACCGATTTTTTTTTCAATTTCAATGGATTATTATTTTCAAATAGAAAAAAATTTATTTATATTTTTTGATGAAATGTAAATAAAAAAAATTTATGACTTTTTACAAAAGTTTATGTTTTCGGAGTTATGAAAAGTTTTAAAAATCGCAAATTCTGATAATTTTTACTCATTAAAAATATATAAAGAAAAAGAATAACATATAAAGATGTGATAATAAAATATAAAATGGGTTTAAGCCATATGACACCAATTTGCAATCACATAAAAAATTGAGGTGATTTACATAATGATTTTTATGTTTACGCGAACACTGTACATTGATTAAAACTACTTTTACGGATGTTTTCGCGTTTTATTTGTTTTATTTTTAATACCAGACGTTTCGGGTTCTTTCCCGCACCCATGGTCACGGGGGACTGAGGTGACTGAAGTCCCGATGTCAAAGTTAACCCGGAGTACCTTCAACTTTTTTAATTATTGTCTTTGGTCCGATCTACGCAAAATGAACTAACTGTGGTTTGAAGTCTTGCAGTGGTATGCTTGGGTTTAGTTTTAATTTTATTAGTTACAGGATCCCAAGCAGGTGGTAATACCAAGCCTTCTTCTCTATTGAAATTAGGATGTTTTTTAATTTCAATAGCCTCACGTATCATCCTTGGTAGGAATCGGTGTTCTTTCGCGAGGATTTCGCGCAAATCCGGGGTCTCCGATTCTCTTCACTTACCATAATAAATATAGTAATTTTAAGCTACTATTTTACGCTGGTACTCTTTGAGTGCGTCGTCGGTGCGGTTCTACATCGGTCGAGCAAACCTACTCGTGCTACAACCATAACATAGCTGCAGCATGCTTCTTATGCTTCTCCTACTAATGCTAGTTAATAACACAACATGCTAAATGCAAACTTAATGCTATCGTAGCAAATTTCCACCTATGAAGCAATATTTATCAATTTAATTATTTAAGTTTTGCAGTGGTCTTTTCATAGGTTGTAATTAATGAAAACGAAAAACGTATTAAGTTAATATAGTCCAAAACATTTTTTAAAACAAATAAGCCACTGAACCTCCGCATTACAAAAATACATTTAAATGGAAAAATTCTCCCTTATTTGAAGTATGTTAAAAGAAATTTTTATGTTTGTATTAATGGAACTTTTAAATTACATGTTTATTTATTTTTGTCGGGGCGTTATTAGCCTCTAAAACTGCCACTCTTCTTTGAATTTTATTATATGTTTTCCATAAAAAATTTTCACAAATTTTAAGAAACTTAATGTACCTAAATCTATTTCCATAAAAAAAGCAAGGATCAATATTAATTATAATATTTCGTAGATCATGGGAAAAATTTGCCATAGTTACCACGCTATGCACGCGGGTTGGTAAACCAATTGTTTTCTACAAATCTTTGATAGAAAAACGCTGCAGTCTTCTTCTGGTTTGTTTCGTCTTGTCGCCTTTACGACATCTACGAGAGGATAAAGGGTGGGGGGCATGTGAAGCAGATTACGAATACATGTGACGCACTAGAATTTGTTCATGTTCCGCATATTTGTACTTATAGAAGATGCAACACACACAATTTTTTATTTGAGCCTTAGTTGTGAAGTTGTGTACTTCAAAAAATCAACCAGTCGACCTAGGAAACTGTTATTTACTAACTGTTACTATTGTTAATACTATAATAAATAGATCTCATCAGGATTTATAAATTTTTATTAAGGGTATTATTAGGTATTATAAATGTACTTAACCCTTCAAACCTCAACCAGTCGAATTCAACCACTTGGGATATGACGTAATAACTCAAGCAGTCGAATTCGATCGGACCTTCCCACAGCACTATAACCCATAAAAACTTATATTTAAAACTACTTTTCTATGAAGAAGTTTGGCGTTATAGAATCAATATATCAAATATGAAATTCCCTATCCTCTAATTGCATGAACATTGAGTTAGTGTATAATATACATTCAAAGTGCATCATTGTCGAGTGTTCGTTGTTGTATATTGTTGCGTTGATTTTTGGATTTTTCTAAGTTTAGAACAGTTTTTTATATTATAAAATTCTTATGAAAGTTTTATGTCAATTAAATTTATCTTTTTACATAAATAATTTCAAGTTATATATATAAATAATAGTAATTTTCACGCTACCGACATCCGCTTGGTATGTAGTTATCAAAATAAAATAAAGTATTTTTGTAATGAATAATCCATTAAATAACTTTTTGCTTAAACTATAGAATAGTAAATTTTGAAAATTTATTTATAGAAAAGCAGTCTACAAATAAAAGTTTTAATGGTTTAAATTGCTGTGGGTGGATGTGGCCGCTCGGGGTTTGATGGACGCATGCCATAAAAACTTATATTTATAGACCACTTTTCTGTAAAGATATTTGGTATTATAGAATGTATACAAAATTCTTTATTCTATAGATTAAACACATCTTTTTTTTTCAAAAATATCACTATTCAGTCCCAAAATACAGAAGAAACGGTAGTAGTTAGCTAAGGGTAAAACTCAGCATAATTATTCTTATAAGTTATAATAACAACAAACATAATGGATTCTCTCATGAACGTCTCAGAAATAAACGACTGTATTAATTTAAATGATTTCTACAAACTTATACCTAAAGGTAATCAAAGTTTCACTTTTATTCATATAAACCTAAGATCTATCATAAAAAAACTTTGCAATGCTAAAGGAATGTATAAATTCTAGTAAAATTAATTTAGACTGCATTGCCATAACAGAAGCCAACATATCTAATAACCTACTATCTATGTTTCATATCGATGGCTATACAATGCATAGTATCTTAAGAACTAAAAGAAAGGGGGGTGGGATAATTATTTATGTACGTAAGAACCATGAATTTGAAATTATAAATATCAAAACTTTACACTTTGAATCACTCATAAGCAAAATCACCACCCAAAATAATTTGGAAACATTCCATCTTTGTATAATATATAGACCACCGAATGAAAACAAACACTTGTTTATTGAGGAGTTGTGTCACATATTAAAAGATAATTTCGCTAAAAAACATAACTTAATCATATTGGGTGATATGAATATTAACATTAAAGATATTACACCTATTCAAGAATATTATCTCAGTAAAATGGCCGAGTGCGGTCTAACGTGTGCGATAACAGATTACACTAGAATAGAAAAAAGAAAAGACAAAATAACTAAAAGTTGTATAGATCATATCTTTGTGCGATCGCGTACGTTGGACCTGTACTCGGGCGCTATTGGTACTGTATTAGCCGATCATCGCATGACCGTGCTAACATGCGTTCTACATGTTTCGTACTGTTATACGGGACCTCGTAATTTAGGTTTTAAAAAAAAACTTTTATTTCATAATAAGGAATAGTAATATTAAAAAATATAAAATTAAGAAAATAATAAAAGTTACAATATTTAATTGGCCCGGAGTCGAAACTGGCAGACACGCGAGGATACAGAGAGAGATGTTCGGGATTCAGCGGCCGGGCAGAGACTGACTGCCCACCGGGAGCGGGAAGCAGAGTTGCCTTTAAGTGATGTCATGAGTAATTAGTGGAAATCTATGTAATCAATAATTATCCAAGACTAAGGGTTTTCCCTAGCATTGGGGAATCGTAACAGCCCCCCGACTTAGAGTAAACTACACCCTTAAAAGTGTAGTTTATGTAAATGAAGTGTGAACTAGCAGATTCGAAGAGAGGGTCCCGTGTTAACGTTTGAGGGGTTAATGTCATCTAATTCAGTGTCATTATTTTCAGGAGTTTTATTTGTTCTAGATTTCATTATTTTCTTGTGTATGCCAGTTTCATACATCTTATAAATGATAAAGCAAATAATAAAAATTACAATTACAATTGTGATACCTGAATAATATTTTTGATACAGAACAATATGCGGTTTTTCAATTATACTGTTAAGGCTTTTCAGGATTTCAGGATCATCATAAGCTAAGGAATCTAAGTTAACATTCTTAAGATTAACTACAGGTAAGTTTGATACAATATTATTATACGCTACAATATTACAACAGGAATCATTTAAAATATTAAAATTAGGTACAATGGTTTTCAGTTGAATTTCATGATTTTCGTGTGGTGTTAAACGAGTGTCCTTACAGTAGGCGATACATTCAGGAGGTAAGTACAATATACCGTTTCCACTAAATTCAATTTCAGTAATTTGGGAGTTATTACATTCAATACTTATTTTAGTTTTTTCAGACATTACAAATAACCATCGATTATAACGTAGTGGCTGCCAGATGCTTACATGACCATGAATGAATTTGGTTTCACAAATCGAAGGGATTGAGGTGAGTACTTTTGTAATAATTTCGGTTTCACAGGAAGGCGTTGCGGAAGAGGAATATAGTATTGGTGTTTAACAAAGGTAATGATCATTTTTGATTACTTTACAATAGTCCAGATTGTCTAACTTACAATACATCGATCTATCTCTGCTTATACCAATATATTTAGAGGATGGGATGATGGTCGAATACGATTCAGGGTTATTTTTATCATGAGGGACTAGTGACGGTAAGTTGTGATATATGTTTAAGTGTATAGGATTAATGAGAGGGATTTTTACTGCAAACACTATTTTTTCTTTATTGAAGTAACTAGAAATCTCTGATATGTTTAAAATAATGTGCATGTTGTCGAGATTTAAAGGAATTGGAAACTGTTTGGATTCGGGTAAAAATCTGTAGTTTTCGACTAATTCGGTGTACAATTCTTTAGGTGTTAGGATAGTGGGATATAGGATATTATATTTACTAAACATGATAGCGTTTATTATGTCCTCAACTTTAAAGGACAAGGCTAGAAGACTATTTTCTATCATGGAAGTTAATTCCAACATGCGAGACCTAATACCTAGTTCCTTTGAGACGTAAGTCAAGTTTAGAATGTCTTGTGACAGTCCGTCAATTGCATTTTTCAGATGATTTTCATTTAGCTTAATTCTGTATAGAGTTTCGTTAAAGGATCTAAGTGAAGAAGTAGTGACTAATATATTTTCCTTCATCAGGTGGGCTAGTTGCTTTTGGTCTGTTTCTACCTCTGCGATGGCATTGTCGTATCGGATGGCGTCGTCTTCATCCATTGTGCCGAATAACTTTTTTGATACAGTGCCTATGAATCCTAGAAGAGCGGACCTTTTTGACTGGCGAGACGTAAGATGAAAAATGGCTTCGTTATCATGGGCTATATCGTTGTAACGGGTGTTCAGCGGTTCAAAGAGATTATTACATTCTAAACGATCAAATACTTTGCCATCATTACATACTTGTTTGGATTTATCAAGGACAAGACGCAGATTTAGGATATGTGGACTAATAAAGGATACATCATATGGGATAACTACACTAAGATAACTATCAACTAAACTTAAGGAACCTAAGGGGTCGAAGTAGATACCAGGACTGTTCGTCAATGACGTAATGAACTCTTGACCCAGCGCGGAATTACTGTAATAGAATATGATTAAGATTAATAATATGTGTATAACTAGGGCTATGTTTCAGATCTAGACGCTAGTTTAACTTCGTCATAGTGATGAGTCACATGACGTCTATTTATAAGCAATGTCAAGGTGTTTCTGCCATTGATTTTTACGACTTTATACGGTCCTTTCCAAATAGGCGAGAGGGCTTTACGCAGACGCACATGATTTTTGAGATAAACGTAATCTCCGACTTTATAATGGATAGGTCGTGAACGGGTGTCGTAATACTCTTTAGATCTTTCCTTAGATTTTTGTATGTTTTCTAAGGCTTTTTCGCGTGAAAGTTTTAGACGATGATGTAAGGATTTGAGATATTCCGGATAAGTAAGGTCAGTTTGTAATTCGTAAACGGAGTCCGGGATAAAGGGCTTCTGACCGAAAAGGAGCTCGTATGGTGTGAAGTTAGTAGTGGAATGGGTAGAGGTGTTATATGCTAACATAGCGGTGTATACGTACTTATGCCAATCGGAATGATTTTCATTAACATAGGACTTAAGGTATTCCTTAAGCGTGGAGTGGCTGCGTTCAAGTGCACCTTGAGTTTGCGGATGATATGGGGAAGACCAGATTTGTTTAATTTTCAGGAAGTTGCAAGTTCTTTTGAATAATTCTGCGGTGAAGTTTGTGCCTTGGTCGGTTAAAATAGACTTTGGGATGCCGAAAACGGAAATAAAGTGCACTAGACATTCACATGTCTCCTCTGCAGTTGCATTAGCGATAGGATAAGCGAGGGAATATTTGGTGAGGTCGTCCTGTAACGTGACAATAAATTTAAGTTTATTAAGACCAGCTTCTGGGAGTGGACCTACGAGATCGAGGCTGATACGTTCAAATGGCTTGGTAGAGGTTGTAGTTATTTGCATAGGTGATTTATTAATTTGTCTTAGGGCTTTGTTAGTTTGGCATTGGGAGCAATTCTTCACGTAGGTTTCGATATCAGTTCGCATATTTTTCCAGAAATACCTCTCCTTTACTCTATTATACATTCGCGCGGATCCTAAATGTCCGGCAATTGGAATGTCGTGATTTTCGCGGAGTATTTTAGGTATCTCGGAGGGTGTAGGGTAAATTATAGTATTGTGATAAATATGAACTGGTATTTGAGTATTGTTAAAGATATAGCAAAACATGTTATATATTTTCGTCCAGATGTATCTGTCGAAAGGATTTTGGAAATCAGTAATGGCTAAATTTGGAAGGTTGGAATCAGTGGAATTACGTAATATTTCGCATCGAAGATTTAGTAGACTTTTATAAATGTCCTCATAAGAACTATTATGAAAATGGTATACTTTGGTAAACAGGAGATATATAGTTTTTCCCTTGTGATCAAATGAGATGAAGGAGTAAAGAGTTCTTTCCCTGTCTAAGAGTTCTTGAGAATTTTCTAGGTTGCTTAGGATTTCTTCTAGATGAGGGTTGGAGTCGTCGAGGTCGATGGAGGTAGGTATGACAATGATTTTGCAGTTAGTTTTCAGGATGCTTTCGTTATGTTCAAGAATGTTAGCGTTACTATTAAAGTTTTTGTTACTCATTGTTTTTAGGAATTTGCTATAATTATCGTCGCGAGAAGGATTTGGTGTGAGATCTTGTGATTTGTTGGATGTGGTAGGTGTAGGAGGATCGTCGATTCCTGGTAATGAATCGTCGTTTTCTAAGAGGTCTACAGAAGGTAGTCTATCATCAAGGTCTAAGGAATCAGTGGGTAATTGGATATCAAGATCGTCGAGAGTCAGAGGGCTAAATTGAGGTGTGGAATTATCTTCATTTTGATTAGAAGTGGATGGGATAGGATCAGAGTCTGATGGCTGAATTGGGTTTACAGGATATCGGGATAGGGCGTCAGCAGCGGCATTGAGTTTTCAGCGGTTTGGTTTTTTTTGATATTCGATTTTGTATTCATATTCCATTAGTTTTAAGCGCCATCTTTGTAATTTGCTACTAGGATCCTTATGATTGAACAACCACTTTAGTGGTCTGTGGTCAGTAATGATTTTGAATTTTCGTCCATAGATATATGGGCGGAATGTTTTACAACCGAATAAAATAGCAAGGAGTTCTTTTTCAGTAGTGTTGTAGTTACATTCGCTTTTGTTGAGGGTTCGAGAGGCAAAAGCTATTGGCTTATCCTTGCCAATTGGACCTTGACTGAGTACAGCGCCGATAGCATAATTTGAGGCATCACACGTTAAGATGAAAGGGATGGAGAAATCTGGATAAATGAGGATGGGAGCAGAGGTAAGTTTGTGTTTCAATTCGTCGAAGGCGACTTGTTGTTGGTTTTCCCATAGGAAGGGGACATCCTTTTTTAGGAGTTGGGTTAAGGGTTTGGCAATTTTAGAGAAATTAGCAATGAAACGGCGATAATAGGATACAAGACCGAGGAATGACTTAATGTCCTTTGGGGACTTGGGAGTAGGAAATTGAGTTACTGCTTTAACTTTTTCAGGGTTAGGTTTTACACCATCTTTAGTAATTTGATGGCCAAGATATGCGACTTCACGTCGGAGAAACTCGCACTTGTCAGGTTGGAGTTTTAAATTGTAATTTCGAAGCCGTTGGAATACTGACGAAAGGTTATCGATGTGAGAGTTCAAGTCATGAGAATATATGACGATGTCGTCAAGGTAGACAAAACACCGTATGCCTTGGAGGCCTGTGAGAGCGGTGTTCATCAGTCGCTGGAAAGTGGCAGGAGCGTTTTTTAAGCCAAACGGCATCCTGGTGAATTGATAGTGTCCTTGTGGTACACTAAAAGCTGTTTTAGGAGCGTCTTCCTCATTGATTAAAATTTGGTGAAATCCTGACGCAAGATCAAGGGTTGAGAAGTATTTGCTCTGTCCTAGCTGATCTAAAATTTCGGATATCTGTGGTATGGGATAGCTGTCACCAACAGTGATGTCATTTAGTTTCCGATAGTCGATAACTATACGCCATTTTTGTTGTCCGGATGCATCGATCTTCTTTGGGACAATCCAGATTGGTGAAGACCATGGAGACTCTGAATGTTTTATGATTCCCTGGTCGAGCATTTGGTCAATTTGTTTTTGAACTTCTTGTTTATGTACTTCTGGGAACCGATAAGATTTTACGTTTATGGGGTTTTGATCACTAGTTTTTATGTTATGTTTTAGAGCATTCGTGTGGGAAAGTTTATCGCCAGGAATAAAGAATATATCCGAATATTCAGAGCAAACATCGTGAAGGGCGTTTGCCTCTTCAGAATTGAGGTGGGAGATTCTAAGTAGGTTTAATACTTCTTGTGTTCGGAGATAGGAATCTGTGCTTTTTAAATGACAAACTGTGTGAGTGTTTACTGGGTCGAGAGGTTTGGTTAAAGAATTTAAGGGAATTAGTGTAATATCGAGATTTGATTGAAGGGTTATAGGGGTTTCAGAGGTATTAATTACTGATAAATTAATTCTTTTATTTTCTTTGACCGCGACTACGCAATTAGCGATAAGCAAATCTTCATGATAGTATTGATCTAGTACAAGTCCTTCTTTTACTTCAGGGTTGGAAACAGAGCATTCTATGACGGTTTCGGATCTGGGAGGAATTACATAAGTAGGTTCATTAAAATATAATTTTATTTCATTTTTGCCTATTTTCAAAATTTCACGAGTGTAGTCGATTGTGCAGCCGAAAGCGATTAGCATATCGGTGCCAACTATACCATCATAAGGTAAGTTTATTTGAGGTATTATATGGAATCTGTGTGTGATGCAATTTTTGTCGTTTATTTTTATCTCAAGTGGGAAATGGCCCATTGTAGGTGAAGCTTGATCGATAGGGTCGATACCTTTTAGAAAAATTATTTCCGTTGCGATGTCGACTGGTTTTTGTATAGAGGATCGTTTTAGTAGGCTAACAGTTGCACCGGAGTCTATAAGGAGAGATAGGGTTGTGTCTGAAACCGAGGAATGCACGAGGATATGGGGTAAGCGTTTCTTTAATGGACCTATATTAATTTCGTAAATTCTGGTTTCAGGAATAGGATGAGGACCAGTTGAGTCTGAGGTGGATTTAGCAAGTACGGAATGATCTATCTTACGTTTGATGAGGTCGGTGGATACGGAGGATACAGCGGTGCGACTAGGTTGCAAGTCCTTATTGTTAGCGAGTGCAGAGGATACAGCGGGAATAGAGGATACGGTGGGTGCAAAGGATATGGTGGATGCAAAGGATACAGTGGGAGCAGAGGATACAGCGGATGCAGAGGGCACAGCGGATGCAGAGGATACGGCGGATGCATAGCTACGATTTATTCGCGAATCCCTATTACTAGGGGATACAGAGGATGCAGAGGATACAGTGGATACAGTGTCGCGTTTATTTCGCGAGTCCCTATTATAAGGGGATGCAGAGGATACAGTGGATACAGTGTTGCGTTCATTTCGCATGTCCCTGTCGTAAGGGGATACAGAGGATACAGTGGATACAGCGTTGCGATTATTTCGCGTGTCCCTGTCGTAAGGGGATACAGAGGATACAGTGGATACAGCGTTGCGATTATTTCGCGTGTCCCTGTCGTAAGGGGATACAGAGGATACAGTGGATACAGTGTTGCGATTATTTCGCGTGTCCCTGTCGTAAGGGGATACAGAGGATACAGTGGATGTAGTATTGGTGCCTTTGATATGGTAACGTTTTGGAAATCGATGTTTGGGTCTCACGAGACACCACCGTGAGCCCGCTATGCGTTTAAATCATCGTTTGATTTATCCTGATTTTCTGTATATTCACTGTTTTCATTAACATTTACCGCGTGGATTTGAGTTTGATTATTTTGATAACGCCTTGGAGATAGTCCGCGATTACTTTGGTTTCTAAAGCGGTTATTATTAAATTCACGTTTCCTACATTCCTCAATAGTGTGGCCCACGTTTTTACAGTAACGGCACACGGGAGGCCCTGAAGTAGACGGCCTTTGACTGTTAGCATTATTTGAATAGCCTCGCTGTGTTGGATTTCGAGCTTGCTGGGATTGACGTGGAGGCCAACGTCCTTGACTATGTGAACCGGTGTGGATTGCTGAAGGATTACGTTTAAAGGAGGTTTGCAATATTTTTTCTTCAGATACAGCGAAGCCAATGGCCTCATTTAGAGTTTCAGGATCACGGCATCTGACTACCGTTGACAATCGAGGATTTAAACCACTTACAAATGTATGCAACGCTAAGTCTTGCATTGCAGCGACACGGCCAGTCAGTTCACCTTTCTTTTTCGTTGGTATGGAGATGTTAATTTCTGTTAATAGTTTTGATAAGCAAGTTTCTACGCGTAGTGCGAACTGATTGACTGTTTCGCCATTAATTTGACAACAATCTTGGAGATCTGAGAGTAGTGCAGCATAGTGTTTTTTTTCGCCAAATTGATTTTTGAGAAACTCTTCTAACTGTTGCCAGTTCTCGAACTCTTTGATGGAGCACGCACTTTCAGCACGGCCTTCGAGTTGGCTTAGAATAAATTTTAATATTATGTCTTGTTGAGACGGTGACGCAAGACTTATTGCATTTCTGCAATTGTTTAAAAATGCATTCAATTTTTCGCGACTTCCATCGAATTTATTAATAAATTTGCTTAAAAAGTTCATGTCGATTTCTTTTACTTTCTTAGACATGGCAATAGGCTCGTCTTTGGGCATAGCAAGTTAGTCAAAACAGCGATAACGCGTGGGGTACGGAGTTGCGATAAGAATGGAATGTTGCACTATTCTCGGTACTGAGCGATAAAGAAATAATACAATGAACAAAGAATGATTAATTAAATGTTACTAAGACTAATATGTACTTTGAAACTCTTTAACACTTTGAATTAGATTAAAATTATGCGATGAAATTTTATAGTTAAATCACTGACACTTTTCACAACACGGATAGCTTCGATGTAGGATTAATTAATGTACTTACAGGAATACTGCAATTACGACGGCAACACGAAACATTTCGTAGTCAGGCGAGATCACCCAAGGTGAGTGATAGGTCTTCGGTGTATGCCCAACAAGGCACGTGAGGGTCTGGTAAGACCAGCAGGATACAGCGGTGTTTGCACAGGGATGCAGGATACGGCGACACGTAGATGAGATTGGAATTATGTGCTTTTCACTGACACAATCACACGTAGAAATGAATTTATTTAATATATTTTCACAGAAATGAGGCGTTCCGAGGATTTACTTATTTCTTAAAAAAAATCCCTTAAGCTGCCACCAATGTTATACGGGTACTCGTAATTTAGGTTTTAAAAAAAAAACTTTTATTTCATAGTAAGGAATAGTAATATTAAAAAATATAAAATTAAGAAAATAATAAAAGTTACAATATTTAATTGGCCCGGAGTCGAAACTGGCAGACACGCGAGGATACAGAGAGAGATGTTCGGGATTCAGCGGCCGGGCAGAGACTGACTGCCCACCGGGAGCGGGAAGCAGAGTTGCCTTTAAGTGATGTCATGAGTAATTAGTGGAAATCTATGTAATCAATAATTATCCAAGACTAAGGGTTTTCCCTAGCATTGGGGAATCGTAACAGTACACACGGGATGAATTTGATAACATTATTTTATATGACAACAAAAAACTTCATAGAATGCTGAATGAAATAGACTGGTCACCGGTTAATATTATGCAATGTCCTACCTAATACCTAATATAAACAATTTTATAAAAACTAATTCTATGGAATGCTACAGTAAATGTCAATTAATAAAAAAACAAAACAAAACAAGGTAGTAAACGAAATAAAGAGAATTGGATAAATGAAGACATCATAAATATGTGTAAAATTAGGGATAATTTGTTTAATAAATGGAAAAATGACTCAAATAATAAACTTCTAAGACTAGAATAAAATAAATATAGAAATAAAACAATTAAATTAATTGAAAAAACTAGAAATAATTACTATTATCAAAAATCAATAAAAATATGTCTAATCCTAGATATACTTGGAAAATTGTAAACAAACTTTGTGGCAAAGTTACCTAAACACTAGATGAATCGTTAAATAAAGCATTTAACTTCAAAAATCAAAATAGTAAAACGATTGCTGATAATTTTGCTACTGAGTTCGATAGAAACTTAAAAAATATAATACCAAAATGTACCATTAAGGATGAGTGCAGATTGCGGTCACAACAGTTTTAAGACAGACTAATGGAGACGCGCACACTTCAAACAAAACGTCTCACAGACAGAATAGTCTACTGCCTACAAGAACTGCCCGGCGACAAGTCTGACTAACGACTGTCGGCTTCCCTTTTGTATGTATGCGAGCGCGCACATCAACAACAAAACGGTCTGGCGACATAGTTATGGATACACTCCGTCCCTCTGTTTTAGACTAGAATATTAAAATATATAATATTGTATTTTTAGGCTAAGCAATAAAATTAACACCGCGCACGAACAGGCTCTTTGAATATGATTCATTATTAAAGCCACCTCCAAATCGGTGAGACATAGTAATTTAATTGTATTTTAGTTTGTAAAAACTCGTTTCAACGTTCCCGAAATTTGACTACATACCCTCTCTTGTCTCTCTTCTAGTCTCGTCCGAGCATTCAGAGTAAAAACGTCGCATCATGTTTACGACGAAGAACTCGTAGAAAAACTAATTGACGAGGTTGAAAAGAGGCCTGTTCTTTTCAATAAATTATGTAAGGAATGTTCTGATTACAATTTAAAACAAATGGGATGCACCAAATATTTAGGTACGTTTGCGTCGTTTTGCAAGTGCACGTGTAACTAGGATGCTTATTATAACAGTATCAGTGAAGTCCATTTTGATACTGTGACGCCACAGACTACTAAGAGGATACCTGTGACGCAGACGCGGCGTGCGACGCGTCGTCGTAGACAAAACAGTTTTGTTTTAAATGAGCGACGCATCGTAGACAAAAAAGTTTCGTTTTTATTTTAAAGCAGACTTGTCTATGTGAGGCAAGACTGTCTTAAAACTGTCGTGACTGCAATCTGCGCTCAGCCTAAAATGCTATCAGATGATTTGTACACAAATCCAGTAGATAAGTCTATACGCTTTCAAAAAGCTAACACAAAGCAAATAAAAAATATAATAAAAACACTTAGCACAAAAAAGGCACCAGGTGCTGATGGAATTCGTACAATTGACATAAAAGCAATATCAGAAAAAATTGCTAAAGTAATTGTCAAGTTAATTAATAGTAGTATATAAACAGGTATTTATCCTACAGATCTAAAGCTAGGTTTGGTACGGCCTATTTACAAAAGTGGACGTCATGACGATTACAGTAATTACAGGCCTATTACTATACTTCCAACAATTGACAAAATTATAGAAAAATTCATTTCCAACCGGCTTCAAAACTTTTAACAAAAACATAAAATTATTTCAGCATCTCAATACGGATTTCAGCCTAAGAAATCTACTATACAGTTACTGTCAAACTTTACAGACGAAGTAAAAAAATGCTTAGATGAGAAAAAACATGTATTAATTGCATTCATCGATTTCAGTAAAGCGTTCGATACCTTGAAACATAACATTCTTATAAAAAAACTCGAAAACTCTGGTGTTAGAGGACGTTTCTTAAGATGGTGTAAAAATTATGTTAGCAATCGATATTTCCAAGTAAAGATAGAAAATAATTTAAGTATTAAAATGCCTATGACTACTGGCACGGCACAAGGCTCAGTTATAGGGCCACTCCATTACTTACCATACGTAAATGAATTAGAAAATGTCATTAAAAAATGTAGTTTATACCAATATGCAGATGATACGTGCCTTATATCAGAAGATAAAAATCTGGATATCGCCATGCAAAAATTACAAGATGATTTTTCACGCCTCTCTATGTGGGCTCACGATCTAGGACTTGTAATAAATGTACATAAAACTAAGGTACTACACATTCATTCTAGTCATATCAAGAATATTATGCCAGTAAGCATTATTGCTCATAATCGTCTTTGTCTGCACAATATAATAACTTGTTCCTGCGAAAAAATCCCACTTGTTAAGTATCACACATACTTAGGACTGATTATAGAAACTGGAAGAATCATATTGACTACGTGTGTTGTAAATTAAGGGAAATCCTAGCGAAATTTTATATTATTCGTAATAAAGTTCCATTTAAAATTCTTCTTAGCCTATATAACGCTCTAGTGGAATCGATAGTATCGTATGGTCTTAGTAGTTATGGACGAACTTTCCGCACTTACCTAGATAAAATTTACAGCTTACAAATAAGAATTTTAAAATCTATATTGCCTCAACACATTAAGGACAAATATCGAAATGATTACTCATACCTTTTCACGTACTGCAAAGTTTTACCCAAACATAAAAAGGTGAAATATATGATTTTAAAAGAATGTTATGAATACTCAATGTACCCAACCCCAAGGGAACGCATTTATAGCACTAGAAATAAAACACCTTATTCACCAATTAGAACTAATAACTTCTACGGTAAGAGAACACGTAAATTTCTAATACCAAACATATTAAATTCTTTACCTACGGAGATAAGAAGCCAGCTAACCGCACAAAACTTGAAAACAAAACTTAAACATTTTTTCGCATAATAAGAATTCAAAAAGTATCTATATATATTATTCCAATGAGAATCATAACGAGCTATATCTATCTATGCCAATAATTGTTAAATTGGACAAATAAACAAAACGTGTTACAAAATAATATACATGAAAAAAAAACTTATTCCTTAAAAATACACTCCGTGTGTACGCGCATGAATAAGATAGTACAGTATATCGGATATGCGAACAACTGAAGTAAACAAAGTAAAAAAAGTAAAAAGAACACGTTTTTACTTCACTACTCCTGGTAAACAATACCAAAACTACCTTCTCCACAAAAAAAATAGTTTAAGATATACATATTATAGATTTTATATAAATTTTTTATGCCAATTTTTTTTAATAATTTGTAGCACAATTGTTTCATTTGCTCATTGCTTTATATTTAGTTTAAGTAAAAGTTAATTCCAATGTCATTTTAATAATAACCTTAAGTAAATTAATGTATAATTAAGAGCAAACTGTGCAGTGCCAAGACAAACAATAGATGTTTAATGGCACGAGGAAATAGATTTTGTAAATAAAACTTTTGGATCTTGTTCCGAATCTTTGGCAGTGAGTTGTCCCATTACGTAAATTTAAGAAGTCTGCTCCATAGAGAATACTCTTAGGACCTGGTAAAACCTGCAAGAGGTCGAAGGATGCAGGTTGCTCAGGACCGTACCTTGTACGAACCAGAGCCACTGAGCCTTTACTTGTGGGAGGCTTATATTCAGCAGTAGAGTTGTGATGATCTACAATAAAGATGATAATAGTTAGTGCACAATATTCAATTACCGTTGATCCAATTATATATATTTTTATTATATTTTGAAGAAAAATTTCAAATATTCGAAAACTAAATATTAAGTTTCAGAAGCAGGTGCAAAGTTTGTCTTTTAAAGAAAATATATTCTAATGGAGTGCAAAATTCTCGCTTCTCGGTTTATAAGCTTAAATATTATAACCTACAACTGCAGACAAAACATTTACTACGATAAAGGTAGCTGTTTCTATTAGAATTAAATGTTAAGGCCAGGTTGCACTTAGGTGTTAAACAAATAGTCGTTTTATTTAAAGCGTGGTGGCTTACATTACTTTGTTTTTATTTAATTATAAAACTGAAGAGAAAAATTAACATGTAGTTCACCTGATGTCAAGTGGCTACTTCATAATCACCTGTAACCAACTTCGAACAAAGAAGGCTTCACGTGGGTTGTCACCTCCAAGGACTGAGATGAAATGCCTCACAGTGTGTAGTAATAGTGGCTCTCTACACCTTTCAGACAGGAATGGACGCATTAATACTTGTTGATGGAAACATGAAAGAGGATGGTATCTAGCCAGATGAACTCCTAAGCGGGAAAGCAATCCTATAATTTTTGAGAATTGCCAATCGAATTACCAGTATATATATATATAATCGTAACCTGCGTTGAAAGGGGTTCATTGCACGCCTCATAACGTGAAGCGTGTGAAGTAGTGCTTTACTCCCGACACGTCAAGGTCTACAAGCAAGCAGATGTGTGTGGCGATGGGCTCGTCTGTACCTCCCATTGCCACCGACATGTTCATGGAAGACTTTGAGAAGAAAGCCCCGCTTACTTATCCCGTAAATCTAAGATTCTACAACTGGTACATAGACGACACTTTCACAATTCTACTTTTAGATTAAGTAACTGCATTTTTAGACCATCTTAACTCCATAAATTCTAAAATTCAGTTCATAGTGGAGTCAGAGGCAAACAATCCTTTAGCTTTCTTTGATTTGTTAGTTATTCAAAATTCTGATAGCACCTTGAGCCACACAGTGTATAAAAAAGACCCATTCAGACAGATATTTAACCAGTGATTCTCATCGCTATCCTTCACAGATCACGATTCACGCGCACGAGGGATCCGTGACAGTAAACACCGGCCGCCGAGCTCAAACACGTCAAACCAGTTTTACAGACGACGAGCTTTGGGACCCGTGCTTTTACTTGTGCCGTGATTTTACCATCAGTCAAGTGTTATGTCCCTCTGCAAGATGCAGGAACGTACACGCTTGATTGTGAATGTGGTCTGTCTTACATAGAACAAAAAAATGATCAACAAAAACCTGCGTTAAAGGACACGTAGCTGATGTGAAGAATTGACGCTCCGAGAAGTCTGCAGTCTTTGAACACGTACAAAAGTGCCCCCGTATGATTTGTGTTATCGATTTATTTTGGGAATTTATTTTTTCATGAAAATTATATGAAACTCTCATTATGCGTGCATTTTATGTTTTTCCAATAAATAAAATTAAATAGTATTACACACTATTTGGAGGCAGAAATAGGTTAGTCTAAGAAATAGGTAGGTCTTCATCAGTTTCAGAAGGGATTTTCCGAAGCGCCACGCTACGCAGGCGGATTGGCTATTGTAGTATAAGTACGATGTAACAAGACATATATAGATTATAGATATAACATAAAATGTGAGTGTGGTACTTTTCTTTTTCTTATTCATACTGCAGCCGTGATGCCTCTAAGAGGTTAAAAAGGTATTGGGTATATTGGTAAAAGCCGGCATATTCACTTCACCCCGCTGAACTGTCGAGTTATACGGGTATCCGTTAGAATACTACAAAATTGAACAGTGGAGTTACCCTTGTCACGCTTTCTCCGTGTACCATTCATAATGAAATCCTAAGCAAAACCCACTGTGTTGCATGTCGAGAGATGAGCGACTAGTCGTAAGTATATCATCAAATACATTTAGAAACATTTATTGTAATTTTAATGTGGATATAATTACAATTTGATAGCTCGTTATAAGTAGGTACGACATCTGCCCCCTTCAGGTCGACTACCACACCGAATAAGTACCATATATGGTTTTAAAATAATACAAAATAAAATAAAACACAAAATAATCTAACACAGTAATAACCATCTAAGTTAGTAAAGTTAAGTAACAAGTTATATAACGTCCCTTCAGGGCGTCCTCTCATTTCTGAGAGGGTTTTAAAGCAAAGAAATGTCCGCTGAGTTTACAGCGAGCCAGAGGCTAAGGCCTAGAGCTGCTACGGCTTGTAATAGTATTTATAAGCTACATGTTTTAATATATAATGACCATGTGTACTAAAAGTAAATTTTCTAGCGCTCAAGTGTATTTTGTATTTTCAGCTATTCGCCCAATTCTGGAAATACTGGGAAACAAGCTTTGAACATACAGAGCTCCGATACTGAAAATCGGGGTTCTGTATGTTCAAAGTTTGTCAATCAACAACCTTAAAAGTTTTATTGTAGAAAAATTGTACAAAAGGAGTTATTATAATATTAAGGAATCCATGAATGAAAAAAAGCCCTGGGAATGAGGTGATCGCTACCAAACTGGTATATTATAATTCATATAAAAAATTTAAAATTTAAAATTCTTGTGAAGTTATATAATGTAAAAATAAAACTATAATCCAGCTGGGGTTCTTCCTTGTTTTTCCCAGAACACGGGATTTTCGAAGTCAATGGTAAATAAAAAAATTCTTTTAATAATTATTTTGTAATAATAATCTATATTGAATAATAATAATTTTAATCTATAGTGGTTAGATCCCTAAACGAGTTGTCACTGATAATAAATATCAGAACTGTTAATAAAACTGCCAACACAACTGTATATAATTTAATTAGCTTACTTTATTAGACACAATACGCATAAATTTAATGTAAAAAATGCACACATGCTACACTAACCACAGTATATTGCAGTTTTGCCCTGATGCATAAAGTATTGCAATTAATTCTCCACCACGGCTGGTTTACGCTCCGGTATCTAATTTCAATTAGCGTGGTGTTTCCTTCAACAAAGCTTAATTAAACGTTAAGCTGAATAATGCTTTTAAACTTAGTAGCAGAGTAAAATAAATGAAAAGTGAATCTGCCATAAACGAGTAAATATAAAATAAAGAGACCTGTTGCTTTTTACACGAATCGTGGACGTTGAATATTTTTATTCAAATATGGATGGACTCAAAGGGTAGGAGAGCTAAGAGGCTTATGACGTTTATCTGGTTAAAGCAAACCTAACCAATCTCGAGCTCAGATGCAAAATGGCCTCTCAGTGTTCTATTGCATATAGTCTCCCTATTCCTTCCACCATCAGATAACTAGATAATCGGCCAGAAACCACCGTTTTGTTGTAGATATATTACGCATTCGAACCAAGTGGTTTACTTCATCATTTTTCATACGTACGGCAAAAAGTACTTAAAAGTGAAATAATATGAAATAATGTGATTGTATTCAAGGCAAGAATGAACAGACTTTTGTAAATAGGTTAAGCACGGGTTTATAATAGAAAAATGTAAATCAATTAAGAATCAAACCGGAGACAAGCAATACAACAATGACCCTGCGACATGTTACACGTAACGACTGAGTACAGCAGGCGAAAAGCCTCTGTCGTTTAAGTATGTGCATCCTGGAAACGTTTCACACAACACCCCGCAAACATGCTGTTTTTCTGTTGACCTCACTGAATATTTGTAGTAATATTATGTTTTTAAAAAGAAATTATAATATCAATATATTGTGAATATTTTTATGAAATATTATGTTAAAAAGGAAAGAAAATATAAGTTTGAAACGAAGAAATAAATTTACAATATTGTATTGACGGAAACAAATTCAAATCGAGCGCAAAATGTTCCCAAGTGGCAACTTTGTAGAGTTACAAATATATGAGTGAAAAATAAAAAAGTAGCAAGATGAATAAGTATTATTATAGCTCAATGTCGAATATGAATATTCTTATGTCAGTAAATATAATGCCAATTATATATGTAACATATCGAATTGTCACTAATTTTTTTCAATATTTGTATCAAATTTATAAATTAAATAAATATTTTTTTTTAATTTATGAGAATACCATAATTCAAACAAAACACTGTGTTTTATTCTTAAATGTATCACCTACTTATGTGCAAAGAAGTCTTTAATTGAGTATAAAGATTGCTGGATGAGTCATATTTTTAGGTGAGTTTTCATTCTCATTGTTGGTAACTCTCTAATAGCTTTAGGTATCTTACTAAAAACTTTTATACACATTACGTAACAATTTTTATGAAAAAAAGCTATCCTGCATGCAGGCATTAACAATCTAGTTGGGTCCCTTTTACCTATAATAGAATTGTCGCGAGCGCTATGAAATAAACACTGTTTTTTTTGACAAATATACACACCTTTAATATATACAGTCCAGTCAGCGTTAGCAAATTATTATTTTTAAATAAAGGTGTACATGATTACCTATAATAGAATTGTCGCGAGCGCTATGAAATAAACACTGATTTTTTTTGACAAATATACATACCTCTAATATATACAGTCCGTCAGCGTTAGCAAATTATTATTTTTAAATAAAGGTGTACATGATTCAAGCGACCCGACGTTACGTAGATTTTCTTTCTTCCTACTAATTCTTCAGAATTGCATTATACCGGAGTATGATAATCTGACAGAAAAGACTTAACATTTTCTTCTAGTAAGCCAGAAGAACATATCATACTTAAGAGGCTGTTAAATATTTCAACTCTGCAATCATCTATGAACCGTTTCAACATATTTATGTGAAACCGTTATCTATAACGGTTTCACATAAATATGTTGAAACGGTTATAATTATATTTATATGATGCAATTTTTGAATAATGCTTCTTATTCAGTAAACCAACTGAGTGAAATCCATTGTCGTGTTGATGTCCGATTTTCTACTTAAAATAATACAATAGTCAATCATATCGAAGTTAATTAATTTATTTTCAAAGCAGCCAAATAATTATTTTATATAATAATCATTACTATTATTTTAGTCTACCATTCCTTATAATATAATTACAGTAACAGAATTTTTTATGAAAATTATGTTGCTCGATAATTTTTATTCAGTTACGTTTGTTAGACCTGCTTATAATACAGAGTTTATTTATAATTATTTTATGTAGAGACAGTTTCGTAGGAGGATTCACTTGTTCAATTTTATTATTTTGTTTCTCTGGGAAAAAGAGGTTTCGATGTGTTTTATTCGAAATTGTATTTTTCTTTTTATTCAGTTTTCTTCTGGGGTGTAGATTTGCATGTATTTGTCATATTTTATTATTAGTTCATAATGTTGGATGTTTCTAGTTAGAGAACGTTTATCTCTAATGTTTCTATTCTATTATTTAAATTTATATATTTTTCTGGTCAACACCGTTTAACTGAGTTGTTGCAGAGGAAGACCGAGTGAATTGTCATGTTCATCTGACAGCGATTCACAAGAATTTTTACGGGAACATTGACGTTTGTAGTTTTTTTTACAATGAGTTATGGTATTATCCTACTCAGATTACATCTCACGGGTAGTAATACTAATTACCTTTGAGTACTTAATCGATATGGTTTAAGGGCTATGCTCGGAGTTTCTCTGCGTGATAGACTCAGAAATGAGGATATCCGCAGTAAAACCAGAGTGACCGACGTAGCCCAATGGATTAGTAAGCTGAAGTGGCAACGGGCCGGCCATATAGCTCGAAGAACCGATAACCGATGGGGAAGAAAGTTTCTCAAGTGGCAGCCTCGTACCGGTAGGCGTAGTGTAGGCGACCCCCCCACTAGATGGAGTGACGACCTGGTAAGACATGCAGGAAGTCGATGGATGCAGATGGCTCAGGACCGTGCTTTGTGGCATTACTTGGGGGAGGCCTATTTTCAGCAGTGGACTTGTGAAGGCCTGTAATGATGATATCAATATTCAAAATTCCTTCTCCTTATTTTGAATATATGCCCTTAAACGAAGCGGCCAATCATCAGTCGCAGCACGCACCACACTCACATCTATTTCTGCCACTCCTTTAGCCAAAGATGTTCGGAGAGATTCATAATTCTAATGAGGTTTAGCGCAGACTTTCTCCTCAAAATTTTGCCATATCTTATAATCCAGTGAGCTTAAATCTGGACTAGAAGAGGGCCAGTCTTCTTGTCCGACAGAGCCAATTCCATGGGCGGTCAACCAGTTTTGCGTGCCTCGTGTCCTATTAGCTGGTGTAGAGTCCTGTTGGAATATCCAATGTCTGTTTTTAAACATTGTTTGACAAAAAGGTTCAACTATGTTTGTTAGGACGGTATTTTGGTACACCTCGGCATTGTTTTTTACACCTTTTTCACAGAAAAAACACTTCAGTTAAGCCTGAATATGAGCCTTCAAGCCAAACCATGTGACGAAGGCTAGTGTGCTCGTTGACCCTCGGAATACGCATGCTGGCTTCTTCACTGCTGTGCACATACACCATATCATTTTGTTTATTATAACTTTCTTCTACGGTAAAAAAATTTCATCCGAAAACAAAACTTCGCGGTATTTTTCTCCTGCATACTATGGCGGTATACAAAGGCGGTACAAAGCGCGGGATCTAACCAGCCTAATTTCAAAAAATATCCGGTCTTCTTACGATAAGCTCGTAGTTCTAGGTCTTCATTGATCACTCTTTTGACCGTGGTTCTGCTTAAGTCCATTTGAAGAGCTAAGGTTTTTTGTTTACGAACAGGATTTCGATCGATTCGCACCTTCTCTGTTTTGATGATCGCGGGTGTCCTAACCTTACGAGGTCAGCCGGTCCTCTTACGATCTTCAAAGCTAGATTCTTCAATGAATCGTTTGATGGTGCGATAAACAAATCGTAAGGTCATTTTCAATTTTGGAAGAATATTGAAAATCTCTTTCGGCGCGTAACCACAGCGGTGCAACGCGATAACTGCTACTCTATCTTATTTGTTCGACCACTCCATATTTGAAAATGAATCAAAATTAATGTCTGTTTTATTTTCGGCAAGGGCAAACGTTATATTTTTAAAATTGGTGAAGTTCATCTAGTGAATATTCAAATTATTTAAATATATAAGGTTTTGACAGAACTTATGACCCGACGAAGTATATATATATACCCATATATATGCATATATACATAACCCATACGACTGTTGTAGTAGTGCAAATGCTGATCAATGAGGTCCTGGGTTTGAATCCCGGTTTGGGCCAAAAAATAAATTATTGAGATTTTCCGTCAAGAAATTCTCAGTAGTGGCCCGGAATTAGGAAGTTGGTGGTATCTCACCCTCGTGCCTCGGAAAGCACGTAAAGCCGTTGGTCACGCGCCTGATTTCTGTTCGGTCGTGTCGGTTTATTGCCCTATCGGATTAAGAGAATGAGGGAATAGAGAGTGCACCTGTGCTTGCGCATACACTTGGGCACTACAATCCTGTCCTGTGCCGATGGCTAGCTTCCGTTGAGGTAGGCCGCCGTGGCCGAAATTCGGTCTGGAGGACATTTACACACACACATATATATATATATATATATATATGTGGGTCAAAAACACACATACAGACACCCACACCCACATATATACACTTACACTTAGCGGCAAAATTTCATTTTACACTCGCCGCCAAATCGCGCGTTCTATGTCATGAGCATAAAGACGCAATTTGCAATTCCAGCTCGAATAAAACTTTGTGCGAATACCTAACTCCCATAACGAAACATTCGTTTTGTAAATTTTTTGCATTCATAATTGCGTTACAACCAAAAAACCTTACATCGTTTTTTTTAAGTTTGCGTGAACTAAGGGACTTCAAATTTAATTTAAAAATTCAATATTATTGACGCATTGCTATTCAGAGTGACTATTTAACTGCAAATACTGCGCTTGCCATCCCACCCACCAATCGCAGCAGCTGTGGTAAAATCGTCCCTATGAGGCAATCTATGTGGAAAGTCTATGATATATCTAACTCCATAACTGGACTGAAAAAACACACATACAGACACACACACCCATATATATATATATATATAATATATATATATATATATATATATATATATATATATATATATATATATATAATATATATATATATATATATATATATATATATATATATATATATATATATATATATATATATATATATATATATATATTATATATATATATATATATGGGTGTGTGTGTCTGTATGTGTGTTTTTTCAGTCCAGTTATGGAGTTAGATATATCATAGACTTTCCACATAGATTGCCTCATAGGGACGATTTTACCACAGCTGCTGCGATTGGTGGGTGGGATGGCAAGCGCAGTATTTGCAGTTAAATAGTCACTCTGAATAGCAATGCGTCAATAATATTGAATTTTTAAATTAAATTTGAAGTCCCTTAGTTCACGCAAACTTAAAAAAAACGATGTAAGGTTTTTTGGTTGTAACGCAATTATGAATGCAAAAAATTTACAAAACGAATGTTTCGTTATGGGAGTTAGGTATTCGCACAAAGTTTTATTCGAGCTGGAATTGCAAATTGCGTCTTTATGCTCATGACATAGAACGCGCGATTTGGCGGCGAGTGTAAAATGAAATTTTGCCGCTAAGTGCAGGTCCGAGACAAATGACTGTGATATTGCTGGTAAAACTGACTAACATGATACTGCAAATTGTGCAGTATTTTAATTC
Organism: Parnassius smintheus behrii; assembly: GCA_036936625.1. Taxonomy (NCBI): domain Eukaryota; kingdom Metazoa; phylum Arthropoda; class Insecta; order Lepidoptera; family Papilionidae; genus Parnassius; species Parnassius smintheus. The sequence continues at coordinate 3,281,960 of JAUPFT010000012.1, forward strand.
CACGCCACTATACGCTACATTATATATATATATATATATATATATATATATATATATATATATATATATATATATATATATATATATATATATTGATATTAGAACCGGGCTTAGTTTAATGTGTTGAGTATTTATTTTTTCAAATCTAATTTCAATAATTTTTCTATCAAAATATGGGAAATATTGTTACTTGAATGCGGTTATTTTTACAACTGAGATGGAATACCTAGCTTGCAATAAAAATGTTTTGCAGTAAACTCACCATACGAAACATTTACCGCTGGTATTCTGTAAAATCTTAGAATAGTTAGAATAGTGAGAATAATAGTATAAAATACTTTGCAAGCAACTAACATCAATCAGTCAATCTTAATTCTGTCCGTTTTTGGAGTTCCTTTAGTATGAGCAAAGAAGATTATGTTACGAAGCGTGTCTCATTGAGACAAGCGACGCTGTTGGTTTAAGCTTGTACGTTATATATGTTTGGTATATAGTAATGTTGGTTTAAGCTTGTACGTTATATATGTTTGGTATATAGTAATGTCGGTTAAGGGGACTCTTAATTTGGCCCATTTTTAGTATATCGCCAATTAGGTCGACAAACTTCTGCCTAAGACGTCCCTTTCCGACTCTTCCATTCACTACCGCAACATATATTTGCTTTGTCAGTCTTTCCGCATTCATTCTTTCTACATGACCAAACCACCGAAACATTCCTTTCTTAATCCTGGTTACCGCATCATCTTGCAAACCACACTCTTCTTTTATCACACAGTTTCTCACCCTGTCACTCAGATTCAGCCCTAACATACTCCTTAGCGACCGCATTTCTACTGCATTTATTCTACTCTCGTGCTTCTTCTGCCACACCCAACTTTCACTACCATACGTTAAAGTAGGGACTAATACAGCATTGTAGTATATGTATATGCATAGTATGTATATGCATACTTAATCCATTTTACTGTTATCACAATATTACGTCCACTACATTACACTAATGCGTGATTATAACCGAGACGTATTACGGTATGGTCAAATTGTAACTGCAATGTATTGAACGTATAGAATAATTGCGTTAGCCAAGTGAGCTAAATAAAAAAATTAGGCTGATCTCACAGGTGATCCAGGGCTAAGCTAATTTACTCATATTCAAGCATGTAAGTCTTTACATGCTGATAATTTTGGTTGCTGATAATTTGTCCCTTTTTGTTTTATAAAAATTAATTATTTTAATTCAATTCTAAATCTGCACAATTAATAGACTTAGTATATTATATTATTATACTTATATATATACTTATATATATAGTACTTATATACTTATATATATAGTACTTATATACTTATATATATAGTATATTATATATATTATACTTTCCCTTAGATTTCCCCATACGAGGATATTTCCCATAGTTGCCACACTGTTATGGTGGTCTTGCAACCGCAGGTTTTTATTTTTTTGTTGTTATACAAAAGAAACTGCTGCCCATATTCTGGTTTGTTTCCCCTCGTCGCCCCTGACGACTCCCACGGGACGATATGAGGTAGTGGCGGTGTAAGAATAAGCAAATATTAGTAATTTTATTTTACACCAAAAACTCTGAGTGAAGCTCATCTAACGTATTTTATATATTTGTAATTTTATATAAAATACGCATATGATATACTAAAAATTAATATTGCAAAAAGTGCAAAATAGTAGCAGCGAAAAAAATTCGCTGCCGCATTTGATCCCGTTGGTATTTAGGAGGCGACAGATGAAAACTGTAATAAAAAATGGGCAGTAGCAACTTTCGATTATAACTTACCGAAATGTATATGTAAGGTCAGCCATGGACTTTTGAAATGCCGTATTACAGAATTAAATAGCTGCTAAAATTCCAATTAACCAAATATAACAAAGAAAAAAGGGGTTTTAGTATGCAGTATCACTGAAAAAATTGTCGTATATGGTATAAAATACCTGTGTTAGGAGAAAAGTATTGTTATTTTGATTAAAATATCCATCCTCAAAGGGACGGGTGAGAGCAAGTGGACTGTGTGAATTAAAGGGGGATGCCCATTTTCGGCCATGGAACGCCCGACAATGTGCATTTGTTAAAAAAAATATATCTTTATTTATGGTTATTAGTCGCGGTATTCATTTATCCTAAAAAGATGGGAATATTTTTGCACAAATTAAAAGTACCGAAAAGATAAAAATAAAATTAGGTAAATCATTAATTCATTAGTTTGTGAATAAAATAAAAAGTGTTGCCAATCACAAATTTCATTAAAAATCGATTCCCCTTTTTGATCGATTACTTATGGTGTCATTATTACAATGCTAATATAATTTTTCGATAATTATTATGATGTTACGATATATATTTAAAAGGACCGTTGACAACGGATATTTATCTAAAGCAGCCGATACGCAACCGTTATCAACCAGTTGTTTATCCGACTACAGACGAAAAAGGACGGTTATGTTTTTACTGTGTGTGCGGGTTAGGCTATGTTGAATCGTTTCTATTCTTTAATTCGTTTGAAAACGTAGGATGCATTTTATTATAGAAGACGCTACTATCAAAGAATATTTTTTTCGCTAAACTAGTAAAATACTCGACCAACTTTGAGAATTCTTTCACCACTAGATTGTTATGTATAATTTAAGATATCTAATATAGGATGAATTTTATTATAGAGGGCGCTACTTTCAATGAATCTAATCTCAAAAATTAGTAGACCGATTTTGACCTGACCTTTCACCATTACATTGCTAATGGAGGCGTTAGTTGTGTGATAAAATTATATTATTACAATAATTAATTGTGAGATTAATATTTTCTAAATAAATAAAACTAAATACCTACCTAAGATGTTCAAATCTAATTATTATTTTTACTATTTAATAATCGTATTTACACACTTTACTTACTCAGATTGATTATTATAGATAAAGAGGTAATAAATCTAAAGTAAAAGAGCTCAGCTTAAACGACAAAACTATTTATTAAAATAAAACTAAAAGTTGAAAAAAAGTGGTTCAGTGCGAGTCGGACTCGCCGACCCATGAAGAGTTCTGTAGTAACAAGCATATATTTTAAATCGAGTCAAAATACCACTATCATTATCGCCAGCAACAAATTATTTTGTTTTTCATAGTGTTTGTGTTAATAACAATGTTGTTTTTGCGGTTCTTTAAAATGTGCTACCTGTATCTAAAAAAAGGACTATTATACATTATACGGGTTTCTGTGCTTTATTCATTACCAAAGAGAAAAAACTTATTGCACAAAATGGGTTTTTATCCATTTCAAGTCATCAAAAGCGGTAGTCAACCGTTAAAAACAAAAACAACCGTTGTTATAGGCTCGGTTGAAATTGTTGACAACCTTCACATTTACAGTTATGATAATTAAACAAGCGAATTACTAGCTGATTTACCAAGAATTCTTTAGGGTATAAAAAAACGCTACTGCACAATTTAACTGTTATTCTTATCTGTTCTTAACATAACATTTAAAATGGAATTACTTATGTTATGTATTGGGATAGCCTCAGAAGTGTTCCAGAAAATAAAATCCAGTAATATCTCCACAGCACTTTAATCACAAAATTCACCTGTTTCTTGTACAACGGCCACGCGATGATTGCCTATCGCAACGACTGTCCGATATGACATTTACTTCGATTATCAATACACTATCTTAAATTAATATAATAGTTATTAACAAACGATTATTCATCCACAATTAGTTGATAATTAATAATACATTTAATTATTATCATTTAGATTAACAATGTAATATATTATAAATCAAAACTGTTTACACTTTAACATCTGCCTACCTGTTGCTACTTATTACAATCAATACAGCATCTTTATATTAGATTTAGAGGTATAATAATTCTGGGATATATAGAATAATATTAATCAGTCGTACATTAAACTAATTAGGCTTACAGCTCGGCCTTCCTGTGAAAGCGAGTCCCTTCGCGAAAAAAAATGACGTTACTAATCGGGATAAACCTTCGATCAACAATTAGCAATGAAATAATTATTGTCATGGTAATAGAACACAAATCAAACAGAACCTGTAGCTTGTAAGCGCTACAGACTGATACTAAAACATTATTAATGTATAATGCTCTGACATAAACATCTATACGGATCTAGACACGAAACAAGTACAAGTGATGATTGAGGCCTATAATTACACGAGACACTAATATCAATATAATCTAAATAATGTTATTTAATCATAGTACATTGGATTTAATAGTAATTTATTTATATTAGATTAATATAAATAAACACTTTAACGAGCAAGAACATATCTTTTATTTAGTTTTTATTTATAAATTTATTTTTACTCATTATCTGAACCACTTTCTTCACAACTACTTTCCAAGTTTCTATTAAAATTTAACCAGGGCTGCATTTTGACCTCGAAGGTGTGCGAAGAATTCTCTCCTTAACCCTTTGTGGACGAAGCACCCTTCATCCTTGACGCTCTCCGTCAATATTGTCATAATTATTAACAACGTGATTGTTAGAACTTGCATGTTTTGTTTAGTCTCTAAGTCACATGTAACGCAATTTGTGAATAAATAAATAAATAAACCTCAGTATCACGCACCCGTGACACCCCTGGTTGTTCCAAACATGCCCTTTGTGGACGAAGCACCCTTCGTCCTTGACGCTCTCTGTCAATATTGTCATAATTATTATCAACCTCAGTATCACGCACCCGTGACACCCCTGGTTGTTCCAAACATGCCCTTTGTGGACGAAGCACCCTTCGTCCTTGACGCTCTCCGTCAATATTGTCATAATTATTATCAACCTCAGTATCACGCACCCGTGACACCCCTGGTTGTTCCAAACATGCCCTTTGTGGACGAAGCACCCTTCGTCCTTGACGCTCTCCGTCAATATTGTCATAATTATTATCAACCTCAGTATCACGCACCCGTGACACCCCTGGTTGTTCCAAACATGCCCTTTGTGGACGAAGCACCCTTCGTCCTTGACGCTCTCCGTCAATATTGTCATAATTATTATCAACCTCAGTATCACGCACCCGTGACACCCCTGGTTGTTCCAAACATGCCCTTTGTGGACGAAGCACCCTTCGTCCTTGACGCTCTCCGTCAATATTGTCATAATTATTATCAACCTCAGTATCACGCACCCGTGACACCCCTGGTTGTTCCAAACATGCCCTTTGTGGACGAAGCACCCTTCGTCCTTGACGCTCTCCGTCAATAGTCATAATTATTATCAACCTCAGTATCACGCACCCGTGACACCCCTGGTTGTTCCAAACATGCCCTTTGTGGACGAAGCACCCTTCGTCCTTGACGCTCTCCGTCAATATTGTCATAATTATTATCAACCTCAGTATCACGCACCCGTGATACCCCTGGTTGTTCCAAACATGTCCTCCTAGCTAGACCCTCATACATGGGTACTCTTGGCCAAGTAGCGTGGCTAGACTCACGCCTCGAATCTACCGCTTCCCGACTCTGACCCTCAAACCTGGGTACTCCTGCTTCCGGACTAAGAGTCCTATAATCTCGGGTTTGACTCTTTTCTCTCTCCATGTCGAGCACTGAAACTGACAGACGATAGCTTAGTAAACCATTATTTTTAACATCATTAACATAGATTAAGTTTATGCAGCTATGTGTACTTCTATTTCTTTAATATTTTTCGGTAATAGTAACTGAATCACTCCTGATCAGGCTTGGTCTTTCTCACATAGTACTGCTACTACCACCGTAGCACACCACACAATGTTCATCTCGAAATACGCAATCATTTCAGACACAGGGAGAAAAAGAGAGGAAAAAAAAGAGAACACATTTACTCTCTTCGATTGCAACAATCGACCCCAGTACCCTTACCAATCGCGAGCAACGATAAATAATGCTTTCCAAAATATTTGTATTACTTGCTTTGAATAGAGGAAGTAGGATCAGGAACACCGCTCTGTGATAGACACAAAGTCTTTGATCTGATGGAAAGTAAGGTAAGGAGCTTAAGACCATTGCTCCGTGACAGGCACGAAGTCTCTTTATTTGACGGGAAAAAAAGGAACTGGGTGCTGAGCGGTCATGGACGCCGTGTCCCAGCAGGATAACATGAGAGTATAAATTGTCGCCTCCACGGCTTGTGGTTATTTTTCTTTTTTTTTTTTTTTTTTAGAGAATAACTTAATGTTTATGTTTGCCTCCACGGCTTTTTAATGTGATTGAAGTAAAATTGTTTAGTTTAATAGCTATGTAATTAATAGATACAGTAATTATAATAGATAGTAGCTTAGAATAAATTGGAAACTGCTCACCATTTAATTTGTAGCATCTATCCTGACTGAAGGTCCAGCAGCGTTCTCTACCAGATTACAGTCGTCATTTTGCAAGTTTTGAGGCTGTAAATCATTTAGGGAAAGCGTATCATGGGATCCACCATTAGTTATTAGCTCGTTGACAGGCTCGTCCCTCGGCGACACGCCTGCCTGCTGGTTTGGGCACCTGGTTGTGGGGCACGTCGTAACTGCTCATGCGGGACTTTACGGGGCCGACAATGGTGACTGACAACTTTCTTCAGGAGGTATCGGTCGTTATAGAGTACTCTATGAATGTTGTAGGTCACACTAAACTTGTGGTCCAACAGAATCTGGTTTCTGTTGTATTAAGGCGAAATAATAAAAATACTACCTTAAATGGCATAGGAAGATCCTCCGTTGTGCGGAAAATATTGCAACATTAATTTTAAATAAATATGTGGTAAAGTGAAGGATTAATGTTAAGTACTACGTTAGACGAAAACACGATTCCGTAAAATTTTCTCCATAGAAAAAAGAGATCCAAAGTTACCTCCAAACTGAACAAAAAAACCGCTGGTATTCATAAAATACTTTAAATTAGATCATGAAACTTTGCATACTAACTGAACAAACTATAAGGCAGGGCTTATGTTTTTTTTCTTTTTTAAATTACTATTATTTTCACCGTAAAAAGAAATTACCTGAACTATCGGCGTCTTGAAGCTTGTTTCCTGCCACTCGATCAATCTCCATCAGTCTTGCTTAGGCTTTCGAAGGGGAAAGCTGTGTCGCTATAATGTGATTGTTAAGTAAGAATATAACATGAAAGTTTCTCACCGGGATGGAATCCATATTTTCCTATGTGTCTAATCGACGATTACTGACGAAACCCTGAACTAGCACTAGCTAGTTTTTACGCAGGTTGGGCTGGTGCTGGTGCTGTCACCAGTGTATTAACAATGCCGGATGCTCGTTTGTGTCCGTATCTTATCCGTGACGTGTCGTATATCTTAGCCCGTTCTTTGTCAAACCAGAGTTTGTCTTTCGCCGACGCCTCGGTGATCCTTTGTTGCACATGACATTGCAATGCATCGTAATTAATGAATGTGGTATAAAAAATTACAAAATTATGTAACTCGGGAGATACACAGTTCGATCGTCGGGTGAGAAGTATAAGAAGAGTATTACCCATCGTTCTATGTATTCATCGGTTTTTTTTTTGAAGCATTTCTAATTCGTCAGTGTTAACGCGAGATTTAGCGTAACCTTGAGTAAAGACGAAAGAGTACTTATTAAGAAGAGCAAGTAGTTGATTTATCTCAAATTCATCAATTAAATCAGGATTAAAATTTTCTAAAATAGGACTATGTGATCGTATATGCGTGACACGAGGTTTAAGAGATTAGAGTAGCACTATTTCGGGTAATAATTACACTTAGACCGGTTTCATGTAGTAAGTTCGCACCAATTAAAACGTCTGAAGTTATTTCAAAGTCGGGTGGTACGTGAAACAAAATCTCTATAGGAATATTATTAATCACGCATAATAGCTGTTAATGTGCTGGTAGATATAACAGGGAACGGACCAATCCTACATAAATAGTTCATAACTAATGGCCTGGAAATTAATTCGCAACGGATTCACGCATAATGGAACACTTGGTGCCGCTATCGAAAACAGTATTTATAAGCAAATTACCTACTCGAACACGCACGATGTTTAAGATAGAACTGCGGGTACTATCACTCAATTAATTTATATTAGAAGTTATTAGTTTTTCGCGGCGAGAAAAAAAACAACTCGAATGTGTGACCAGGCTTTGAACAAAAATGAACAAAATTTACTATCACTAGTTGTAGCTAAAGGCGTCGACCGATTTTTATCGAATGGAAGGACGTTAGAATTACTTTTAGTACGGCAATTATCAGAAGTATGGCCGATCTTTTCGCAAATACTACAAGAAGAACTTCTGTTATCAAAAGGATATTTAAAACTTTTTTTTTGGCGGTAGATTTGAATTATTTATGGAATGTAATGGGATGCTTAATACGAATGGATGAGGCAACGAATATCAATTCTGGCATCTAGGTGGCTCTAATATTTATTAACTCAATTCTAAGGCGTTCGTCACCCACGGCTCCGATAACGACCTCTACAGCATCACTGTTTCCAAGTTTGTCTTTCGTCAAGCGTCTTCATAGAAATCATGCCCGAGATAAGAACTCTGCGATATCCTTAGAAGAGTCGTAAATGTGCTCTCTAAATCTCAATATGTCACGCGTGTAACGGCTTTCAGGTTCGGAGGTGGTGGTGATGTTTTGACGAAAATCTTCCCACGTAGAATTCATCACCAGCCGGTTACCGGCCAACATTTTAGCACGTTCCTTCAAAAGGCTAGTGACTTTCATTTGAATGTCATAATCACAGAGTTGATAGGTGTTTTTAGCCGAAGAAATGTGATTGCATACGAATAACTATAACACAGGGAGATAAGAAATTTACTTACACGCATTCGCCCGAACTCGGAACACGCTCATATTTGACACATTACCTTTGAGGGTGAGAGTATTGGAGTTAGCAGTAATAGTATTGTAGGAGCGATAACGTATCACTATCGCTGTCGACTGGCTCTTATGGACATCTTCTTTATTGGTCATCGTAGTAGCGGCTTCTGCTAATCCCGTAAACCGGTAAACTGTAACACTTATCAGCACATTAGAACACAAATAGCTACTAACTCTTTTAATCGATAGCACATTAAAGTTTGACATTTTTTTTTGGTCCATCGCTTAACGTTTCGTACTTTAAAATGTACCCAAAGTAAATCATATTTCGCATGAACTATCAAATAATGACATTACTCGAGCAACTTAAATTTCCACTGTACTTTATGGTTAAATTGAAACATATTTGGGTTAATTAAAAAAAAATTAAGAAAGTAGTTGCGGGTACTTTTGATATAAATCAAACCAAAAGATTTAAAGTTTGGCTTAAAACATTTCACTTTAAACTTTGATCTATATTTTAATGATAAGTCAATGTCGTTAATAGGAACAGCAACTTTCATTACGTTATGTAACATAAAAAAAATCAAAGGTATCAGGTAACAGCGTATCATAGTCTTTCACAAACGTAACAACACTTACACTATTCGAAGATTATATGTGGGCGATAAGAAGAACTTTATCCCACTTCTGAGATATTGGGATAGCCTCAGAAGTGTTCCAGGAAATAAAATCCAGTAATATCTCCACAGCACTTTAATCACAAAATTCACCTGTTTCTTGTACAACAGCCACGCGATGATTGCCTATCGCAACGACTGTCCGATATGACATTTACTTCGATTATCAATACACTATCTTAAATTAATATAATAGTTATTAACAAACGATTATTCATCCACAATTAGTTGATAATTAATAATACATTTAATTATTATCATTTAGATTAACAATGTAATATATTATAAATCAAAACTGTTTACACTTTAACATCTGCCTACCTGTTGCTACTTATTACAATCAATACAGCATCTTTATATTAGATTTAGAGGTATAATAATTCTGGGATATATAGAATAATATTAATCAGTCGTACATTAAACTAATTAGGCTTACATATGATAATTCAAGAAGTTAATTTCTAGCTGATTTACCATGAATTCTCTAAAGCATAACAAAACAATACAACACAAGTTAACTGTTCTTAAAAATACATTTGAAATAGAATTTCAATAAATAAAGGAAATCATATTTTAAAAAGCGTGCAGAATTTAAAACGCGTCAAAGATTATTCTTTTTATGATATTATTAATCTAATAAAAATCGATATCGTTTCATAGATTTTATGACAGTTAAGTGACAACATCGAATCTACAGGTAGGCCCCTGTCACTGTTATGTCACAAGAATTCAATTGCGTGTTATCGTGTTATTTTGTTTTGTTGAAAAATGCAATTGTTGACAACTCTCTCAACAATTGGTTCGAACACAGCAGGTAAATAGTTGGTACATATCACGATGTGGCATGTCTTCCTCTAAGAAATGTTTTATAACTGAGTTTACTTGAATAATATCACTATAATAATTATAGCTTCTTTATTAGGTACAAGTTTCGAGTACAGTGAACGTGTAGTGTGCCACTCGCAAAATGCACCAATAGTTCATCTTGAACATGTATACATCAGCTGTAGCACTGACAAGTCACTTATGAGAATAAGATCACATACATTGTTTGGGTTTGATTCTCCACGTGAGGACAATTTGCGTCACGTGAAGTAAGTGTTTAACATTTTTCAATTTATTAAGTGTGATGCACATATCTGATAATTATACATGTTTTTACACTGATTGTATATCAACTCAAGAACTTGTTTTATTTTTTCACATCTGCACAAGCTATATCTGACAAACATACTAGCTTATTTATGAAATTGACCATTTTTATCAACTACCAAGAAAGGAGACCGTTGATTTTTCTTTTAGTTTCTGTCAGGTCTTAAATATTAAATAATATAGGGCATTAAGTCCATCCTTGTGCAGTTACATTTAACTTGATAAATATTTTATTTATATTTGAGTTTAAAATAAACAAATCTATTTTTTTCACTTTGACTTCATTTTTTGTATTTTAAATTATTTCAGTTGCCGTTGTCATGTCGTGTGTATCATAATTACTGGCAATGAACTGATAGAACAGCATCACATTCAACTGCAGAACGGGAACCATCTGAATCATCTAGTCCATCTTCGTTGCAATCTGAAGTGAGTAATGTATTTCACCCAGAACAAGAAAGCTTAGATCATACATCACACAGTGTACTGCTAACTAATTATTTAAAAGCACCACTAACACCAAATCAATGTTTTTTACCTGGTTGTAACAATTCCAATGGACTCAATGTTCCATCAGCATTGCGAGTATGTCTCTTTTGTGATTACAATTACTATGTATGTGTGTTATACGTGGTAGAGCCATGCTGCAGTTACATATATTAGAAGTATAGTTGTAGCATGAGTGGGTCGGCTCGACCGGGGAAGGACCACGCTCTCACAGAATACCAGCGTGAAATAGTAGCTTAATGCTGCTGTGTTTTGTATGATGGGTGTAGAGAACCGGAGACCCTTTTTACTGGAAATGAGAAAATGATCTTAGTCGTCACGGGTGACAACACATCTGCATTTTGATTTGTAATAGAGGATAGATTTGGATGTCTAAGGGCCGCAGCAATGTCTCCAGCAGATGGTGAATCTCAGTTAATGACAGGATATGCTAATAAATCCAGAGCCGTGACTATGATTCGATATGAGTAGTAGAGGTGGTGAATGGCATTTTTAAAAATGAATTTAAAATATTTCATCAAAATTACTATAACAGGGCTTCTACACATTTGATGATAGACTGCTGTGGCTGCTGCTATTATTATTAAATTCCACACAAAAATAAGGGACAAGGATGATGCGGCTCAAATCCTTGAAATAGTTCACCAAAATATGGAGACAAATAATGATTTGTCTGAGTATGCTAGGGAAAGCAATCTAAATAGAGCTAGGGCAGGCAGACTTTAGTAATATAAATGTAGACTTTAAAATGTTAGAGAAATTCCTGTTTTAACTTACAGCGACTTAATATTAATTGCTTGTGTCACATACCAATTAAAGCAAGCTCGCTACTATTATGGTGAGCATATAAGATTTAATGGTTGCTACCGGATAGAACTCTGTGATAACCAGAGGAGTAGCATTATGGAAGGAATAAACTTAAGCCCTAGCTGATCTTTACTTAGGGCTAGAATTGCAAGTCATCACCATTAGTCGTAAAGTGTATTTTATATATATTTTAATTAGTGGCAATGGTTCTGGTAGAAATGCAATTAAAAAGTACTGGCGGCTGTCGAACTCTTGGATGTTGTTATGACAGTGATATGTTATTTGGGTTGAGCACGGCATCAGACTAATATTTTGCTTCCTGCTCAGTTCCTGAATCATATATTGATGTGTAAATTAGAGGCAAATAATTCCTTAGCTTTCCTAGATGCGTTAGTCATCCAAAATTCTAACAACACCATAGGTCATACTGTGTAAAGAAAACAATGAATCTCGCTATTATCCTTCACAGTTAGTTACCATGAGCAAATCTTTGTTACAGAGAGCACAAGGGATCTGTGACAGCAAACATCTGGCCGTCGAGCTTCAGCACGTCAAGCAGATTCTGCACGTGAACTAGCTTCGGGCCCGCGCTTACGTCACAGTGACCGAGTGAAGCCGGCCGCAGTCAAGCATGTGCAGTACTAGCATTTGTCAGGGGTGTCACAGACAAGACTGGCTACATCTTGAAGCGAGCTGACATGAAGCATCAAGGTTCAGGAAAGTTTGCAGTTTGTGATCATATCCTGGACGGCCCCAACCAGATAGACATATAAAAAAGATTTGATAGACCACAAATCCTCTAAAAGGTACATCAATTCCTATCAAGGACCGATACCTGAGACTATTGAAATAAAAAAAAACTTTTCAATAGAGAAGGAGGCTTGGTACTACCACCTGCTTAAGACCCTGTAATTAACGAAATTAAAATTAAACCCAAGCATACCACTGCAAGACTTCAAGACACAGTAAGTTCATTCTGTAGATCGGACCATAAATAAAAATTAAAAATCTGAAGGTACTCCGGGTTAACACTGACATTGGGACGTCAGTCACCTCAGTCCGCTGTAACCATGGGTGCTGGAAAGCACCCGAAACGTCTGGAATTAAAAATCAAAGAAATAAAACGCGATAAAATTTATAAAAATAGTTGTAAAAATACTGCATTTGTGAAAATAAAAACTTATATATCTTCAAAACCCCGACTTTTTTTAAAGCAATTCCTTAACCATTTCATTGTTTTAATTGCATATTATCATATCTATATGCTTTTATATATGGGCACCCATGGCCGAAGTGTCTATGAAGAGTGGGCAATCCCCTTTGATAACTGAACTAACTGACTGTTGATTGACTGTATGCCTATCCAATAGTTGACGAACTTTAAGCTAAGGACTGTACTATTAAAAAAATAACACAAATTATTAGAATTTAATAACTATTTACAATTATATCGCAGCCATTACAAAACTAAACTACAAATATTATTAACTGGACAATTAGGGAGTGTTAGAGAGATTTCTTTCTTCTTGTTTTTCTTCTTGTTTGCTGGAGCTCTTCTCTGCAGCGTATGAATCTCACCGGCCGAGTGCTATGTCTGTATTTCCGCGGCGCGGGTCGTGCATTTGATGAGTTACCACGCGGAATAACAGGAAAGCTGATTAGTTGCATGTGCTTTCTGATTACGTCGCGGTTTAGGGAGTTCCGGGCGCACGGTGTCGCGATGCTGAGCGGTGACTTGGCGACGGCTCCCCTCGCCATCCGAACACACCCAAAATCTAATTAAAAATTCAATATTCAAATTAAGTTCTCAATATTCTCTTTTGAAGCCAGTGCATGACAACAATTCCAACAGACAGAAGTGGTGATGAAGCTATAAATGGTAAATTGCACTATTTTAGCGTAAGGAAAACTATTTTTTTTAACTTTATATCATTCTTTACATGAAAGGATACAACGATCAGACTTAGTACATGATAGGCATTTGCCAGTCAAGGCATTATCATACTCATACATGTTAGTATTATGTTATGAATAAAGAAATGAGAAGCTATGTATACTCGTACATCAAGCGAAATATCACTGACTGACCGAATCATCACGTTATCTCTAAAACTATACTCTCGATTGACTTGAAATGTAGTGTAGGTACTCATTTCGCAATGTAGACGCTCACGACAAATTTTACGATAGTCTCATAAAAAATCTTTATATTTTATATCTTTATTAATATTGTCTATTTAATCTTGCGTCTAGTACCGTATAAGCTAGTATATAATATAGGTATAATATATAATATATAATAACCTCTGGGAAGGGTGATCGCTACCAAGCTATTTCTAATTTGTCTTGTGTTGTTTATTGTAAACATTATTGTAAGCTATTATTGGAAAAAAAATAGTCCCGCTGGGTTTCTTGCTGGTTCTTCCCAGGACAGAGGTTTTTTTTGCGAACCAGTGGTGAATGAAAAAAGTGACTTTCAATAAGTATTGTTATAATCTACATTGAATAAAAAAGTTTCTGTTTCGGTTTCTGTTTCTGGTATCTCAATCTAGATAGTTAATAATCAGGTAAATATTAAATTTAATAGATTAGCAACGAAGATTGCTGGTAGCTCTAAACGCTTGCAATTATATCGAGACTAAGCCCGAAATCTAATTAACACAAGGCAAACTTAGCCTGTACTTAGCTTTATTGCAGAAGCGTTTGGCCGCTTGACTCTACTTGACGGAAAGTTTAATTCGCTACGTTCTAAAGATAGTTGGGTAATTTAGTAATAAACTAGCTCTGGCTGTAATTGCTTGGACTTTTATAAGGTGTTTTTATACATACTTGCATAATATGCATGACATCGCTTATGACCTAACCTCCTTTACATATGTATCATACATATGTAAAGGAGGTATACATATTTTACGTGGTAGAGTCATGCTGCAGTTATATTAGTAGTATAGTTGTAGCACGAATGGGTCGGCTCGACCGGGGAAGGACCACGCTCTCACAGAATACCAGCGTGAAATAGTAGCTTAATGCTGCTGTATTTCGTATGGTGAGTGTAGAGAACCGGAGACCCTTTTTACTGGAAATGAGGCATTCCATCTCAGTCCTCACGGGTGACAACGCATCTGCATTTTGATTTGCAATGGAAAATAGATGTAGATGTCTATGGACCGCAGCAACCACTTACCATCAGGTGGACTGTGTGCTCGTTTGTCACCCTATTCTATATAAAAAATACATTTATTTTATTTATTTATTTATTTTTATCTACATCGGCGATTAAGAGTTTTATAGAATTATATTTTATTTTATATGTCAGAGTTTCGTTGTATTTGGTTTCACTTTTGTGTCTAAATAACAAAACATTTATCATTTTCAATTTTTATATAAAGAAAAAAGAACACAGCAACAACATTTTTGTGAATGTTTGAAAGAAGTGTATTCCTTTTTCTTTACCCTCATTTCACTATCGGGTCCAGAGTGAAAACGAGAAGCTACGTAGATGCCTCGAGATATCAGGTACAGGCGGTTGTCTGTTAAACATGAATACTATCTTAAACGCTTCTTACATCGTTAGTGGGGTCATTTCAGACTTACGAGTACATGAAATGATTGTAAAAAGTAGTGCGAAAGATGTTAAAAATAATTATTTAAGATCCGCGTAATAAAATTACTTACCAAGTTTAAGAAATACCACAGCACCGCAGGAGCCACCACTAATCCTAGCACAACTAATCCACTACTATACTAGGAAAGACACAACAATGCCTATAATAAGACGTACCAGCTAGCTACTTGAATTTTTGAAGCTACTAACTGCACGCAGCATTATAGAATCTCAGCATAAATACAAGAACTTATTAAAACTACGAGTATACGTACGAGAAGACTATTCGCCAAACAAGTTTTTTTTGCACAAGATTGTGCACTTTTATATTAATTGTCCATAATTAATAAGACTGATTAACTTCGATTGATGTCCATTTAAACATTCACGATAGTAGCCTTAAAAATTTGCGTTTCTCTGAATATAAGGTGTATTTTTGTTACATGATTTTAATTTCATTTTATTTAATTTTAACAACATATCTTTAAGTTTCTAGTGCATTTACAAAGTTATTCTGGTATTTGCTAGATTTTAAAACGTTTATAATGTCAAATATTAATACTAAAATCTACAAATAATCTGTATAGAAAGAACAATTTATATGGTAAACGTGACAAAATCTACCAAAAATACAAGGGAGGCATGCAGTTTAAAATTAGATATTTACTCTACTCTTGGGTTTTAGTTAAGGTACTTTATAGGGTCAACGATATACTTCCAATTTTAGAAAGTATATAGTCAAGATTTCCGGGAGAAATTAAAAACTTCTTTTTAAAAACTTATTTAATTATACTAATTACTAATAGTTGAATCAAGTGATGCTAAGAATTCGGATAAAATGAATTTTCAGAACATATCCAACTGCAGAGAGGTGTCAGACACGGTGACGTATAATACGTGAAATTCTTTACCGTTGCATTGGAAGACGTTTTCAAACTATTGGACTGTAAAGGATACGGTATTAACGTCAATGGCGAGTACATCACTCACCTTCGATATGCCAACGATATAGTTCTTATGGCAGAATCGCTGGAGGACCTAAACACTATGCCCAATAGCCTCAATAGTGTCTCCCTCAGGATAGGTCCTATGAGGAGGACAAATCTTCTCGTCAGGTATACCTCAAAACCTGAAAACGAGGTTGTAAAACCAGTGCGTTCTGCCAGTGATGGCTGATAGATCTGAGACGTGGTCCTTCACTGCTGGCCGTTCAAGGTCGACCAGCGAGCTATGAAGGGGGCTATGCTCGAGGTTTCTCTGCTTGATAAACTTAGAAATGAGGATATCCGCAGTAGAACCAGAGTGACCCACGTAGCCTAACGAATTCGTAAGCTGAAGTGCCAATGGGCCGGTCATATAGCTCTACGAACCGACAACCGATGAGGAAAAAATTTTCTCGAGTTGCAGCCTCGTAACTGTAGACGAAGTGTACGGCGACCCCCACTAGATGGAGCGACGATATGGTAAGACATGAAGGAAGTCGATGGATGCAGGTGGCTCAGGACCGTCCTTTGTGGCATTTCGTAGGGGAGGCCTTTGTTTAGCATTGGACTTTTGAAGGCCTGTAATGATGATCATGATGATAACTTCAATGTGAGGTTGGGCGGGGTTTTCGGCGCGCATGACAAAAACATGCTATATTACGATTATCATAATATCGAACAAATCACTTCTTCACATGCCTCGAAACCCTCTACACTGTTACCTTAGGCTTATCTTCCGCCTCGAAACCCTCTACACTGTTACCTAAGGCCCCCCTCACCCCCAAACGGGTTCCCGTCTTGTTGTGACGGGGGTCTTTAGTAGCAGTGGCTTGGTCACCCGCGGTGAACACAGGATAACCCACAGGGCTGGCCCGAGGTGAAGGGCCGGCCCAAGGTGGCCACTCTGAAAGCGCGTGGCGAGCCCAATTTGGATGTGTGCTAGTGGGCTGCTGCGAGAGGGGTGTCCTCTCAGTATGTAGCGGTAGGGGGTTGCAGCCGAAGTGGAGTCACGGAGGAAGAGGTGTGTTGCACTCGCCTTATCCTCCGCGACTCAAACGTGGCCGCACCGTTGATGCGGGGTTGGTGGGGCTGCTGGGGGAGAGGAGTGTCGGTATTGCGAGGCGCTGCTCCTTCTCTCCGCAGCCGAATCTTGGTTGGCGGCGGAGGCATAGACCAGATGCGTTGCTGGGGTCAGGAAGGCTTATTGCTTCTGAGTGCTCGTTTTTCCTGGCCCCATGGTTTTCGCGCATCGGGCACGGGGGCGTCCGTTGCGCAGGTGTAGTTAGAGGCCGTGGAGAAAGGCGCGCCATGTGTTCTGGTGCGCCTTACTTGAGAAGGAGAAAGGGGAGAGTAGTCCTCTTCCGATGAGGCGCCGCCATAGGGTGGCCGGCGCTGGTGGGACCGCGGATATGTGCGAAAGCGTTCCCGTGGCCCTGCCAATATGCGACGAAGGTGGAACACCATTCGGTTTTAGTCGGTGCGAGTCCGAAATAATTAGACCTCTGTCATGTGAACAACTCAAGTTCGAACCTCACTCATATTGTTTAAAATGTTAGTTGCAATTTTAAATGTGTATTTATCACATACTTGGTAATGAAGAGAATTATTCTAAGAAAATCTAAATGCCAGAAAAATAAAATATTTGAAGAAAATGTTTGCAAACACGCACTGCATTGGTGGCACACTATTTGCTCTCTAATATCATCATCATCATCATCATTACAGCCCTTCACAAGTCAACTGCTGTGCTTAATGCTGCTCTCTAATATGCAGAAATTAATTAAGGCCTATGCCTATGTTGAGACGTAAATAGGCTACAAATTGGCTTTACTAAACTTTTTTTTAATTACAAATAGACTTTATATTCTCATTGCTGGGTACAGGTATTCCCTCATAACTCTCGGGTAAGAAAAGGTCCGCTAAGCTGCTCCAAAGCACAATGATAGACTAGTAAGGAAAGGTCCGTTACGCTACTTTAATACGTAATGGTGGTTATCATACGTCTGAGAATAATTTCTGTTAATTTTTCTATAGGATGGGGTGACAAACGAGCACACAGTCCACCTGGTGGTAAGTGGTTGCATGATCCATAGACATCTACATCTAGAGGATGCGTTGTCACCCGTGAGTACTAAGATGAAATGCCTGGTTTCCAGTAAAAAGGGTTTCCGGTTCTCTACACTCAGCATTCGAAACATAGCAACATTGAAGCTGCTATTTTGAAAAACATAAGCAATTAAGGCAATAAATGTTTTACGTGAATATATCTTACATTCTTTATTTTTTAAACCGCATAGGATACAAGCAATGAATTAAATGCGGTATTCCCCGACGACAAATAACGACATAAATCACTTGGACATAGCAAACACCGCTTGCTGTGCATTACAACGTTACGCGGCCGTTCGTTCATTATTTATTTTATCCTCTATTTAGCTTAATTAGAGCTTTATTTTACTACCCGTTGCGCATCATCGATTTACACTGGGGATAGCGGCAATGCAGTGCAGTAGTGATTACATATTTCATTACAGCCCATTTCAAGTTTACAGCTGGACGTCTCTTCCAAATATTGCCTCATCGGGGAGACTAACTTTATTTCTATTAAACCATGTGGCCGTGGTGTAAGGATATGTCCACTACCCCATATCGTCCCACGGGTGTCGTAAGAGGCGACAGATGGAAAATAAGACAGGTGATGGGCAGCAGCACCTTCTAGTTGTTTTTTTTATAATATTATGTTGTTTTCATAAAATTATAAAAAAACTGCTATTGTCAACCCCTTTTACCTATAGTGGCACCTGTGGCAAAATCCCACTTAATGAAATGAAGCATGTTATTCAAATGCGTTTAATAATATTTCTTAGTACATAAACATACATGCCTGCAATGCAATTCAACATTTATTTCTACAAATGTCCGATATCAAACCAAAATCTCATTCAAATCGTGAAGTCCATGTAACAAAAGTCGAGTCAAACAAGTAGTAACAGTTCCAGTCTAAATAAGAAAGCCAAATTGTCAAAGAAATGCACAAGAAACACAATAAACGCATTCACGAGGTCACAACTATATGACCATTGATCACAGAACACAATGATTATCTATCGAGAGCCTTTTCCCAAGTTCAGAATAAACAAAAATAACACGTATACCTACATTATTTCATGAGTCAAGTCACCTATCAGAAATGATATTTGACAAATAACCGTGGCCTTTTTATTCTTTCAGGAGTGCCATCTTGTAAAACCATTCAAGACATGATTTGCATTTTTATTTTAGCAAGTTACTTAACTTAACAGACATTGAATTTTTCGCTTTTGTACGGTATAGTGTACATAGACTTGGCCTGAAATAGACCATCTCCTTTGGGCGTGTTTACTTTATGACTTTGTTTATTCATGATTATACTATATAATACAAATCAATATAATATAAAACTGTCTCCTAACAAACTAACCAAAATAATATTTCCTAAGACAAACAATTTGGTCGAATAAAAATCAGTAAGGAACAAGTTCATAAGAATTTTAAGCTAATTTAAGGTAATTTTGATTTAATTCCCTATATTTAACATCTCTCTGTTGTGTCAAAATGAAATCAAGCGTATAAGCAGAGTTGTGATTTATTCAATATCGAACGTAAATTAATGTGTAAATTAGAGATCCGAATAAAAAAATATGTATTTTTTTCCACAATTCATTCTTTTTATGATTGTGAAAAATGATCCTCTAGTGGCAGCCTAGTACCGGTAAGCAAAGTGTTGAGCGGCCCTCACTAGATCTAGTGACGTCAAGGTAAGAGATGCGGGAAGTCAATAGATGCAGGTGGCTCAGAATCGTGATTTATGGTAATGAATGAGGGAGGCATATGAACTTGTGATGGGCCGCACAGCAGGGAAATTATGACATTTTAATTGATTGTTTAACGAAGGAACGTAACGACCTATTCGATTCTGAGTTCACACAAACGTTTGATGTTCGCACCTCCATTTTTTTACTTGGTAGAACCACGCTGTAACTACCCCAACATATTGGCTCGATCGGATAAAAACCACCCTTTCATCGAATAGTAGCACAATGTTGCTGTATTTCATATGTCGAGTATGAAAATCTTAAGTCCTTTTTTGCTAGTAATGAGGAAACTTAGATGTGATATTTGGCATTTGCATTTTGATATAAAATACATTAGTGCTCCATAGCCTACCTACATTAGGTATACAATATTATGTTCTAAATATATTTAAGTAAAGTTGCGGCCTATATACGCCGCACTGCTGGGTACAGGCCTATCCTTATTTCTGAGAAGGTTTTAGGGCAACCGTTACAGTCTATCAAAAGTCCCAACATACGCCTCCCCCATAGATTATCTAAGGTTGGCAACTATGGCATATTATATCACATATGCCATAGTTGCCACGCTTGGAAGGCAGGTTTGCAACCTCAATTTTTATTCATTATGAAGACGCTGCTATCCTACTCCTAGTTTGTTTACTTTTGGTGTCACATAAGTCACACACGGCACCATATCAGGTATATATAGTGGATATTCTTACACCGGACAAAATTCACACATACACCCGAAAAACATTACCCTCTTTTGGCCAGGTAAGTAAAGAGCTACATTAATGAAATAAATGAATAGAGACATGAAAAGCTCGACATCGCCCACCGTATTCATATTATTCGTGTATTCTGAACTTTAGAGCTATTTCGTCCGTCGCTAGTCAAAGGATTACAGTCATTAATTTTCTGTCATCCCGATCCGGTCAACACAACGCACCTGCTATCAACTCTGCTCTATGCTGTCACTTGTAATTAATTCACTAGTGTTAGAAATTATTAAAAATAGAAATATGCTTCAGTAACGTTAGTACATTATAAAATTAATATTAATGGTACGCCGTTATGGGTTAGAAACTCACAGAATACCAGCGTAAAATAGTAACTTTTTGCTGCTGTGTTTCGCATCGTGACTATAGAGTACCGGAACCCAACAAGCCATTCCATCTCCTCAGGAATGGTAACGCATCTGCATTTGGATTTTTAATCGTGGATAGATATAACTCTTTTATTATCTGAAATTTAATTATAATTATAATTTTAATATCTTTTATAATCTTTTATTATATGAAAAAAATATTATTAGTTCACAACAAAATAGATGAAATATACAAACCAGTAGCTACAGTTCCTATCACAATGTGATACAGGGAAGCCACACCTTAGCGTAAACTCATGTAAATGTGCTATAAATTACTACACACAGATACAATAAAATCACGACACTGGTTAAAAGTTCGTCGAACGAACGGCCGAAATTATATATCTGAGTTGTACTTATTCGTGGCATCCTTCAAGCTTGATTCCTACACAACGATATTCTAAAGTTCATTAGGTCAAGATTTAATGAGTGACAATGACTTAACAAAAAATTGTGACATAATTAATGTTACCGATTACCGATATTGTATGTAGAACTTTAAGTAAGATTTTCTCTAAGTCTTCATTGATAAATTTTGACTTTTTTAATTATCACTTACCAATCAGTCACTATCCTTTACACATATTTCACAACGAAAGCCCTAGGCATTCTGGAGTTATTCTCTGATATATAACAATCAAGCCAGTATCCTTAACAAAGACCTATTCGCCACTAATTTTTTCTTAAGACACTAATTGTCATGAATACCTTACTAAATCTTAACAAAATAATATTATAAAAAATAGTATGTCGTTGGGAAGGATTACATCTTAAAGTACGTCAATTGCGTGGCAATTTCAAGTACTAACTATTCTCACAACGTAGTATTAATTTTTACCATTATTAATAACACTATTATTAGTACACAGTCGGAGATATTGCTGCCAATTCACAATATTAGTGGTAACGCTTGTTGGTTCAACTATTACATAAAGTTAAACGATTTTTTTATAGAATAAGAACTTGATAGGTCAAGGGACACCCAAATGGACATACGCATTGATATTGTAATATTAAGATATGATTTGCTTTTAAATTAATTAAAGTTATGACGCATACACTTGCTAAACACACAATAATGGAAAGATTATAACACGTATGACTTGGTTAGCACAATAGTAAAGAGAGGTTATAATGCGCACTTGCTAAAAATACAAAAGCATTTATTATTGTCTGATTGATTATTTTTGTTGAGTGTATACAGGTTTTTTCTACATAATAAATAATAAAAAATAATAACAATATTGAATCCTGTAGTGTGTCTGCACAAGTTCCGGATATTGCTGATGGAGTTAGGTAAGTAGATGGTTCTTTTCTCATCCAAAGCCTAAGCTATAGCTTTTCAGGAAGTAAACGCAGACAATGTCCTTGACCTATATGTGGTGCAGGACTGTTTGGCAATTTTATTTTTTAGTTTCTTTTATTGTAATATCTTTTGGGAGACCTATTTTAATCAGATAACTCACGATAGGCTGGAATAATGATGATAACGACTTTAATATTTCTGTTGCAGTCAATTAACTTAGTTAACAGCCTAGCCTTTTTACTTTCAACTAGAGGTCTGAATGATATTCACCCCATGCGATTCAGCCGATGCGTCTATTACAATAATTCATGACTAGTTATACCCTATTCGTATGTGCAATATTATATAAATATATGCGACTTTAGGGTGGCCAAAGGCCACCTCGGCCGCATCTTAACCTACTGTCACTGATGTTACACGATAGTTGCAACGTTGTATTAGATGCATCGACTGGATAACATTCAGGCTGCTAGTTAAAAGGCGACATTTAGTAAAAAGGCTAGGCTGTTAACTGAAAAGCTAACTAAGCTAGTTACACATATATTGCTAGTTAGCCAAGCAGACGTTGTTCTGTCCTTTCCGACCACCCTTCTTATAAAAAATCCTTAAATTTGCAATAAAAAGTGTTGAGGGTCACGTAGGGATGAAACTATCATTTCCATCAAGTCGTACCAAACTGCACACAGCGTACAAAATTTCGCCGAATTTTGACGAACAATGTGGCACATAATTATTATATATAAAGATAATAAAGAACTAACAAATTGAATATATATTTTTAAATATTTTGTTATCATGCCCACATAAATTCATGCAACTGGAAATATTTAAAATTTAGAATAAAATTTTTATTCGTTTGTTTATCAAGCGGGACACGGGCTATGAATCAAAAGCGGTTTGGCTCGACGACAAATCACAACATAAATCAGTTGCATGCAGCAAGCGCCGTTTGCGGAGTATAGCAGCATCACAGAGCTGTTTCATGATTTATTTCTGTTTAGCTTAATTAGGGATTTATTTTAGCTAGCGTTTAATATTATCGATTTAAATAAAAAACAATTGGACGAATAGTGATTAAATCTATTTATATTTAAGCTTTCATGCATCATTTAAACAGGAGCAGATCATGACGATAATGAAGATCATCATTATTGTGGCCTATCACAAGTCTCTTGAAACCTTTGCAAATTATTTTTAATAGACCATTATCTGAAGTTTCATTGCCGAAACACTGGGAAGATGCTACAATAATTATGCCACTACATAAATCAAGAGATAATTTCAGAGAGAGTACTGAGAGTAATGTCTGCAACTACAGACCTATTAGCATTCTTTCAGTTTTAGACGTGTCGTCACGTGTTGTGTTGATTTAAAAGATCTCTTGATACAAATATGCCGTCGTGTGTACTTAGATATTCCACAAATAATTCAAGAAATGTCAGTAAAAACCAAGGAATTACTTTTCATCGGTTAATAAGATACTTAATCAATAAAAAAGTATTATAGTTTTATAAAAAAAATCCTAAGACGCCATCTCGTGTCATGAAATATACATAGATTATGAAATTAATATGTTCAGATGCGACATTTCTGTGGGTACTTAGTAAGTAAGTATATGACGAATATATTATTATAGACTTTTTTTGTAGAAAAATATATAAGTTATTATAATTTGGCTAAATTTTTCATGTTTGAATCTGCTTATTATTCTTTTTTTTATTTTTAGGTTTTCACATCAAAGTCAAGGTGGAATAAATTCGTCCATTTTTAACCTCGCGTGCCCAGCATTTTTGAACGACTCTTATTCTAATTTCAATAAATATATTTGTAATTTAAATGTTATGATAATAAGTTTTGTTAAACATACATTTAGTATAGTTTTTTTATATTTGACATAGATGCCTTTTAAAATATTCAGATAAAAATATCATTAAAATTAATTGTGATATAATATTACGTAATAGTATATTAAATAAGCAAATATAATATACAAAATAAATGACAAAATTTAAATATTGTTCTATATATAATTTACCTATTTAACAACACAATCTACTATTACCTACGGATCATTCTACCTATGTTTATTCTATGATAAAAAAACAACCGCCCGAACACAGAGTAGCGCACATTTTTTGTTTGAGATAGCTGTTCTAGTACGTAAGTATATATTACTTCAATGGTTTTAGATAAAGTTTTCGAATCATTAATTTGTTTGAAAAGGCATATAAAAATATTATACCTGATTAACAACACGCACTTTTTTAAAAAACGATCTACAAGATCTATCATCTATACAATCTTAATCATCATTATCATCATTACAGCCCTTTACAAGTCCACTGCTGAATATAGGCCTCCCCAAGGTATGCCAAAAAGCACGGTCCTGAGCCACCTGCATCCATCGACTTCCTGCATGTCTTACCAGGTCGTCACTCCATCTAGTGGGGGTCGCCTTACACTACGGCCAGCAGTGAAGGAACACGTCTCATTTCCATATGCAATCACTGGCAACACGCACTGGTTGTACAACTTAGTTTTCAGGTTTTGAGGTATACCTGACGGACCTGGACCTGGACTTACCTAGCCGGACTATTTATCCCAGGTAAACGTACTTGTCAACAACTTCGAGCTTAGTGCTCCCAACAACTACCGGCATAGGTGTGACATGGACATTAAACATGATCTTTGTTTTGTCCATGTTCATCTTAAGACCTATCCGTTGGGAGGCACAATTGAGGTCATTGAACATAATGATTAAGTCCTCCGGCGATTCTGCCATAAGGACTATATCGTCGGCCAATCGAAGGTGAGTGATGTACCCGCCATTGATGTTAATACCGTATCCTTTTCAGTCCAGCAGCTTGAAAACGTCTTCTAATGCAGCGGTGAAGAGTTTCGGGGAAATAACGTCATCCTGTCTTACACCTCTCTGCAGTTGGATAGGTTTTGTACTCTGGTTCTGTACTCGGATAGCCATCGTAGCCCTACTGTACAAACACTTCAGCACTTCGATATACCGACAGTCAACTTGGCACCGCTGAATCAAAGGCTTTCTCATAGTCCACA
Source organism: Parnassius smintheus behrii (assembly GCA_036936625.1). Lineage (NCBI taxonomy): Eukaryota > Metazoa > Arthropoda > Insecta > Lepidoptera > Papilionidae > Parnassius > Parnassius smintheus. Next base: position 3,307,876 of record JAUPFT010000012.1, read on the forward strand.
TACACCAGGCAAAGTGGCAGATTGTACTCTTCGGACTTCTGTACAATTTGCCGAAGGGTATATAATATGTAGTCTATCGTACTAAAGCCTTTTCGGAAACCGGCTTGTTTGCGAGGCTGGAAGTCGTTGAGTCTGCGTGCGAGAAGATTCGTAATGACTCTCGAAAACAGCACGTAGACGCGGCTCAGAAGGGATATCGGTCTGTGTAGATAATAATAATAATATAATAATAATAGCCATTTAGTTCCAAATTTTCATACAGCAGTCGATATTAGTTAAATCAATTACAATGTTATTATGAGTCATGCAATTTTTATTTTTTTTTCTCTTATTAAATGACATGTCAATGCCAGTATCAATTTTAATTAAAAAGTTCAAATTAAATTTACAAAACTATTTTTTGAATATTTACAAATAATGTTTGGGTAAATAATCAATTTATATTTAAGTAGTTGTCAACTTATTTTGATTTTGTCACAAAATATATAATTAAAAATAACAAAATTTAAGTTAATAATAATTAACTGAATTTGGCTATACACATAAAATAGTATCATAATTTATTATATAAATCTTAATTAATTATATAAATCTTAATTAATTATGGGTTACCCATTTCCGGGTGAAGGCCTCCTCAATCTTTTTCCATGAGGTTCTGTCTGCCGCTAGCCTCGTCCACGTTGTTCCTGTCATTTCTACAATGTCGTCGCATCGGCGTGCCCACGGTCGGCCGCCCGAGCGCGTCGCATCACGTGAGAACCAATGAAGCATCCGTTCAGTCCATCTCCCATCACTGACTCTTGCCACGTGTCCTGCCCATCTCCACTTCAGTTGGCACGTTAATTTGGTTGCGTCTATAATAGTTGTTATTTTTCGTATATCACTGTTTCTATGTCGGTGTCTTCGTTTGATATAAAGCATGCTTCGTTCCGTTCGGATAACGAAGGGATATAGGTCTATAGTTGTTAATATTTAATTGATCACCTACCTTGTACAAGAATATGATAGTAGAGTTTGCCCAATCTTCACCCGCCCGTTTTTGTGCATTTTTGTAGAGCCTTTATGTAATAACTTATTAAGCGACAGTAGCCTAGTGGCAAGGCGCGGACCGCGAACTCAAAAGGTCGCGGGTTCGCATCCACCATTCGACTACTATCGTGAACCACTCCTAACACAAGCATTTTCAGCTTACCGGGAGTGGTTAAAGGGAATATTAGTAATGTTAGTTAATAGGATAACTAATATTTAAAAAAAATTACTCTTCCTTTCTTCTAATACTTTTAATTGGTAGTCTAATTTTTTATTAATATTTTTTTATTTTGAGGTTGAGTTTGGACAGTATTTTTTTCTTCTTTGGTCTTTTTTCTTCACTTTTATTTTAGTTCTTTTTTAATAAGTTCTTTTATATCTGGACAAAATTGGATTTTTTCTTTACGTATTTTTGGCAAAATTTTTATACGTTCCGTTATTATATTAGTCAGGTTTTTGGAGCACAAAATTTTTCCTGTTCTTTTGTACCTTAGTTTTAATGTTGACGCGTCCACGTCCAAGTCTATGGTTTGATGGATAGATTGTATTTATTATTTCTTATCTTATCTGTTGAGTGTTCATTCCGGGATGACTTATTGTTATTTTTAATAATATGATGTTATTTGGTTAAGGCTCGATCTATGTTTTTATAAATTCTTACATTTTTACTGTTTCTGGAATCTTTTTCTGAGTTTAGAGTAGCGATATGTAGATTGGTTGTTTGCTGTGGTGACAGTGGCGATAAAGAGAGTGTTCTTATTTGGGTGTAAATCATTTCTTTCCTTTATTATGAGTTTGTCATATTTTATGTAAGCAACGTTCTCTTTTTCTATTTCTTGTTGTAGTTGTGGTTTTAGTTTTTTTTTCTAATTTTTAATACTCTCTCTGTATATTCTTCTTTGACGTACTTTTCGATTTTTTAAGCTGTTTTATATTTTGCAATATTTTAATTTTTTTACCTAGCGTAGTTACGACTACAGCAACAGTACTGATATTAATTCCTCTTATATCAAGTCTTCTTACTGATCCAAGTTCGAAGTCTTGTATATCAATTTTCGTTTGAGTTTTATTACATGCGTAATTTTTTCTTGTAACTCAAAGTATATTATTTCTCCCTCCTCAACTCCAAAAATACTAAATTTCTTTGTGTGTGCTTTTCCGAGAGCGAATATTCTTTTTTCTTGATCTAAAACCTGTGCTTGTAAATTATTGTATTTGTTGCTCAGCTCTTGGAATTTTTCATTTATATTTGAATTAATTTTTGTGGTCATTCTTTCTTCTAATTGAGAAAATGGTGAAAAATTCTATTGAATTTAATTTTTTACTGAAATCTGTTTTAATTTCTCTCATAAGTCTCTGCAGATCATCCATTTTATTTTTATTTGTATGTTTATTATGAGAGAAATTCGCGGCTTCTAGGGTCAAACAAAAGGTTATTGTGAAGTTAGTAATAGACTGGTGTCGATTATTCAATATGGTTGTTAACTTGGGACGTAGTATTAATTTATACCGCTAGATGGTGGTAGCAGAGGGCGATGTATTTATTTAATCCACTTTCTAGTTATTAATTATTTTTAATGTGAATAATAGTCAATTATTTTATTAATATTTTGTCATTACCTAATTTTCTGCAAACTCACAAATGTAAACCATTTGCTTTATTTATTACTACGAATTTTTTTTCACTCACCGTCATTACCGTCAATAGATTGTTGAATATTACACTTTTTTCACTTTATTTATCTAATTTATATTTTGTCATATCACTATTTTAGCCTTATTTAGCGATCTTAAATCATTGACATTCGTTTTACACTTGAAAAATTAAGGTTTCTTTTCTTTGTTTATAGGTAAAGTCATATATTTTGAGTACCGTCACAAGATCTTTACTTTAAGTCTTTAGATATTACATTTTTTTGTTTACTATAATATGAAAATTATTGTCACTGTTACTGTCAGATGTGTTATTATGTCGAGATATTTAAAATTGATTTCTTTAGCAGAGCTAGTACCGTACACTGCGCAGTCGCGCCCTCTCTCTGTAAGGATAACAGATAATATATAATAGAAAAATAGAAAAAAAGTAAAAAAAAGTTAAGCAGAACGTAAGTTTCTAAGATAAAAATCCTAAACATGTGCTAGTAACCAACCTCCTTCTCCATTGAAATTAGGATGATTTTTAATTTAAAAAGCCTTACGCTCTTATCATTCTCTGCAGGCATTGATGTTTCTTCGCGAGGATTTGTGGTCTATCAAATCTGATGTAATGGCAGGGACCATCTAGAATATGATCACAAACTGCAGATGTCCCGAAACGTTGTTTTTTCACGTCAGCTAAATGTTCTTTTACGCGGGTTCTAATCGATCATTTTTTTGCTCTATATGTGAGAGACCACATTCACGATCAAGATTGTACACTCCTGCATCTTTTTGAGGGATATTACACTTTAAGGACGGTAAGAGCTGAATAATCTTCTTCGACGGATTTTTTTATAGGATAGGATAACAAACGAGCACACTGTCCACCTGATGGAAAGTGGTTGCTGTGGCCCATAGACATCTACATCTATCCTCGATTATGAATCAAAATGCAGATGCGTTGTCATCCGTGAGGACATAAATGGAATGCCTCGTTTCCAGAAAAAAGGGTCTTTGGTTCTCTGCACTCACCATACGAAACACAGCAGCATTAAGCTACTATTTGACGCTGGTATTCTGTGAGAGCGTGGTCATTCCCCGGCGAGCCGACCCATTCGTGCTACAACTATACTACTTATATAACTGCAGCATGGCTCTACCACGTAAAATGGCTTGTATGAATATGAAGGTTCTAATAGAAGCGCGTTGCAAGATTTAGCCAATCTTGTCTGTGACACCTCTGACATATGTATGGTAATTGATAGAACCAGGCGTTACTTTGCGGAAATAAATTATAATAAAGATATTAATAGTTATTTTGCAAAGCACCTTGCGCCCTCCCTCAATTCCGAGCACTAATCCCGTCACCACCAATCCCAGCAACACTACAACCAACGCCACTACTCTCAAAACCACTATTCTAGGAAAGACACACCATCGACGATAATACGACAGGTGTTTCGCCTACACGAGGCATCTTCAGGTGATGTTAACTCTACGGCGGCTGACCGCTAAGTGTCTTAGTGTCTTAGCGGTCACCCGCCTTAGAGCCTAATTCTAATGAGTGTTGGTAGACATCACATGTCCTAATTTTTTTCATATCTATGATATACCGATTCTTGTAGAATGTTATTATTCATGATCTAGCACTTATAAAATTAATACTTAGATTTTCAATTAATATTCTGTGGTGCTGTGTCGCAAGAGGCAGCTATTGGATATGTCATAAAGATCTTACAGCTCCCGATAGATAAATATACCCGTCTGATGTAAACCACACGTAATACAAAATCGCTTGTTCGATCGATCGTTGTAACTTTGGTGATAAATAGTCACTTTATACACAATATGCATGATGGGTTCAGCCTAATCATGAAAGGCGAGGTCAAAAGAATGCCGTGTAAACTGATCATAGACAATTGAGCCTCTCGCACGGTTGTCAGTTCCTTGGGGACTCCGTTTTCAACCAAGAACTCATTAATTTGGTAATAGCCACCGGTCAGCGCAACACCTGCGTTGCTATGAGACCTTGTCCTGAAGATCGCAACCATTGTGCTAGGCAAGAGGGTAATTTTATCATTAGCCACCTCAAATTTCTTTACAAGGTCATCCTATTCTTTCTGTACAAAAACAGTGGGTTCAGTGAAATTCATAAGGAAACAATTAAAAGCCAGGACTGTGACTGGGTGCTGGCTGATGTTAAAAGAGCCCCAAGGATTTCGATCTCACAAACCCATGATGGGTTCAGCCTAATCATGAAGGGCGAGGTAAATGGAACGCCGTGTAAACTGATCATAGATACTAGAGCCTCTCGCACTGTTGTCATTTCCCAACTTATAAGTCAGTTCCTTGAGGACTCCGTTTACAATCAAGAACTCATTAACTTCTAAACCCCCTAGCGGTCTCATGAGACCGTAGCCACATTCTGTCAAATCCCTAGCGGTCTCATGAGGTTGCACCCACCCACAGAACTTTAACCAATAAAAACTTATATATAGAGACTACTTTTCTATCAAGAAGTTCGGCATTATATAATCAATATGAAATACTCTATCCTCTAGTGCAATAAAAAAAACTATTATCCTATGAATATTTATTTATAATCTACGTTCATTTCTAGACTAACTTTCGAAGACCATGTGAGCAAATTGCTCGAAGAGGGGAGGGTCAAGAGTACTCGGATACCTAGACGTGCATGTATGAAGAAGTTAATGAACCTGAAAGAAGCGAAAGAGGTATGTAAGGATCGTGACACTTGGCGATCTGTTCTCTCTGGCTACCCCGTTAGGGATTGTGCGTGACGATAAGTAAGTAAGTAAGTACGTTCATTTCGTACGCCATTTTCGCGTGAATATTATTGTGTTGATTTTTGGATTTTTCTATTGTTTTATTAGTGTTTTAGTATAGTGTTTTATTATAAAATTGTAATGAAAGTTTTTGTGTGAATATAATTTATCCTTCTACGTAAATAATTTCGAGTAATATATATTGAAATAATTGTGATTTCCACGCTGCCGACATTCACTTGGTATGTTTTTTTTTTTATAAAAATACAATAAAATCTTTTTGTAATGAGGTAAAACCTGACTCTTGTTTAGACCACAAGATAGAGAATTTGGTATTGATTTTATAATGCTAAACTTCTTCATAGAAAAGTTGTCTGTAAATATAAGTTTTAATGGTTTTAAGTGCTGTGAGTGGGTGCGGTCGCATGCGACCGCTCGGGATTTGCCAAGCGCATGCAATTGCATGGGATTTTTATGGTGCTTGAAGGGTTAATTTGGTAATAACTACCGGTCAGCGCAACTCCTGGGTTCCTATGAGACCTTGTCCTGAAGATTGTAATCGTTGCGCTAGGCAAGAGGGTAATTTTATTATTAGCCACCTCAAGTTCCTATACAAGATCATCCTATCCTATCTGTAGAAAAACAGTGGGTTCTGGAAAATTCGATTTAACTTATTAATAGTATACTATTATTTATTCTTTGGTATAGCCAAATTTCTTCATCACTATTTTATGTACTTCTTGCGCTACATTTTTCTTGAAAGTACTCAGTTTACGATCGAGAAGAGCTTCGTTTGATTTATAGTAATGGAGTCCGAGTTATGTTCTTACAACGATTTTTTTGAATGTGATGATCGCTGCAGATTTTTATAACAGATATTATAGCGTACGTTACTCTTACCAACTGGTGTATTATGGTTTCTGCGTTGTATCATGGTTATATTAATGCAGCACGAACCACATTCATATCAATTTCTGCCGCTGCTTTAGCCAAAGATGCTCGGAGGGATTCCAAATTCTGATGAGGTTTAGCTCAGACTTTCTCCTCCAAATGTAGCCATCTCTTATAATCCAGTGGGTTTAAATCTGGACTAGAACAGGGCCAGTCTTCATGTCCGATAAAGTCAATTCCATGGGCGGTCAACCAGTTTTGCGTGCTTCGTGATCTATGAGCTGGTGCAGAGTCCTGTTAGAATATCCAATGTTTGTTTTTGAACATTGTTTGAGAAAGAAGTTCCACTAAGTTTGTTAGAACGGTATTTTGGTACACCTTGGCACTGGGTTTTACATATTTTTCACAGAAAAACATCTCAGTTAAGCCTGAATATGAGACTTTAAGCCAAACCATGAGGGATGAAGGGTAATGTGCTCTTTGAACCATCAAAATACGCGTGTTGGCTTCTTCACTGCTGTGGCCATACACATTGTCATTTACTTTCTTCGATGTTAAAATTTTTTTGATCCGAAAACAAAATTTCGCAGTATTTTTTTCTCGCGTACCGGCGTAACAAAGCGTGGGATCTATCCAGCTTAATTTTTTTCAAACGCTCGTTCAATGAATGTCCGGTTTTATTACGATAAGCTCGCAGTCCTAGGTCTTCATTGATCACTCTTTTGTCCGTGGTTCGGCTTAGGCCCATCTGAAGATGTAAGATTTTTGTTTTCGAACAGGATTTCATTGGATTCGCGCCTTCATTGCATTGATGATCGCGGGTGTCCTAACAGTACGAGGTTGGCCGGTCCTCATACGATCTTCGAAGCTTGAATATTCGGTGAATCGTTTGATAGTGCGATAAACAAATCGTAGGGTTATTTTCAATTTCTGTAGAATATTGAAAACTTCTTTTGGCGCCAAACCACAGCGGTAGAACGCGATAACCGCTACTCTATCTTCTTTCTTCGACCACTCCATATTTGGAAATGAATGAAAATTAATGTCTTTATTATTTTTGGCAAGCGAAAACGTTATATTTTTAAAATTGGTGAAGTTCATCTAACCAGTATTCGAAAATTTTCAGAACTTATGCCCCGACTCATTATGTTAGTCTGCGAATGTTTATTTAATAATGTTATGTATGTGTTTAGTAGGCAAGCATAAATAAATAAATAAATTATTAAAGCACTTCTTACAAAAATTACCACAGGAACATTTTCTCACTATATTATCTCGAAGACTAAAGCTCTAGATATAATTACCACAAAGCAAACTAAATTTGTGCCTCACTTTATTATACAAGTGTCAGGCTGCTTGACTCCTCTAGACGCTAACTTTAACCCACTTTGCTTCCAGAATAGTTCACTAATTTAATGAGTTCCGGACACCGTCGAACTAAGATAACATTAAGAGACAGTTAAAATTTGAATCAAAAATATATTTTATACAGTTCTGTCAATTCATTCATCATCATTATTATAGCTCTATACATGTCCACTGATGCACATAAGCCTCCACCAGGGCTGCTTAAACTTCGCTTACTGATAAAAGGCTAACACGAGAACCTTACGTTCCTATGGCTTGTAGTTCCTTCGAGCTATAAGGCATTGCCGCTTCAACCCGGTTCAACCTTCAACCTGGTACCTAGTTTTGCACCGGATTTTTTTATCTCAAATTTTGTCACGCAGAGAAATTCCGAATACAGCTCTCTTCATTGACAACTCCATGGTGCCGAGACTTAACATTGAGTTGCTGCGGGTATGTATTCCGCACGATACAAGTATTTGTTTAACCTATAGATAATTTTCCCCGGTCTGGATGTTCTTTCTTGTGCAATTATATATGTTAACTACCTGCCTCCGTGCTAAAGGAAAAAATCGTCGTGCAAGGTAACGGGTTTTTTTTAAATAAATAAATAAAATAAATACATATCACGCTGAGCAATCTAAAGTTTCTTCGTACGGCAAGTAGTGAAGGATAACGTCAAAGATCCATGTGTCGTCACTGACAACAAGCACCGGTTGTAGAATCTTGTTTTCAAGTTATAGGTGACAATTATATAATTCCTGACATGTTAAATATTATACGTTTTAAGAATTCATCATAACATAAGGTTGTATCATATAATTATTTATCTATTTTTAAATATTAAATAGTTCAAAATCTAAAAGAACTAAAGGCGAACTTAATGCTAAAAAAAATCTACTGGTTAACTTTAGAGCAGTGATATAATATCATAGAAGATTTATCAGAAAAAAACCAATAGAATAATAAAAAGCTACTACTTAACACTAACAACAACAAACTATTAATAATTTACAAACGAACATACGAGTAATATACATATTTTAACATGCACCCATACATCGTAAATATATATTAAATACATAAATTTTATATCGATTTTTCAAACTATTCAGTAGTAGTAATAGTAGTAGCAGGTGTCGCTAGAGTTCAGACTTCACGGATGTTCATATAATAAAAGAGCTTTTTCAACGATGTCACCCGAAGAGCTCTTGTCTCTATAAACATTTCCTAGGTTTAATAGCCTAGTGGAATATTTAGAGACGATAGCAAGAGGTTCCACATTATGACTATGGTCCATTGGGAAAGTGCTAAAGCCCAGGTGTGGAGCACTTGCGTAGGCAATTTGGCAGCCTTTCATCTCAAGGGTACCTCGTTTAGAGTCGGGCTGATGTCAGAGACAGCTGAACTAAGTAAGAGTGGCGTAACAATGAGTCTCTGTGATATTATTTCATATTTGTGCCATTTGCTGTAGAGACTATCAATTCGTGGGGTCTACGTATGTTAAAGTTCCTAAAGGAACTATATCAGTGACTGGTCATCACCGCTGGTGATAAGAGGGCTGATTCTTTTCTCGCTTAAAGCCAGCGTTATTGGCACGATACAGCGAGGAGTTGTATGATAATTTGAATTTATAGTTTAAGTTATTGTAATATACCTTTTGTATAAAAAAATTAATTAAATAAAACACTTAGGTAATACAAAGTAGCTAATGATTTCTTAAATTTACGCGAACACTACACATTGAATAAAACTATTATTTACGGATTTTATCGCGTTTAATTACTTTTAATTTATTTTTATTATTATCCCGACGTTTCGGGTGCTTTACAGCGCCCATGGTCACGGGGGGGACTGAGATGTTTGACGTCCCAATGTCATAGTTAGTCCGGCTACCTTCAGTTTTTTAATATTAATTTTTGGTCCGATTTACGCAAAACGAGCTTATAGTATCATGAAGTCTTGCAGTGGTATGCTTGGGTTTGGGTTTAATTTTGTTAATTATAGGATCCCAAGCAGATGGTAGCACCCAACCATCTTCTCTATTGAAATTTGGATGTTTTTTAATTTCAATAGCCTCGCGTATCATCCTTGGTAGGAATCGGTGTTCTTTTGCGAGAATTTGTGGTTTATCAAATCTAATGTAATGGTGGGGACGATCTTGAACATGTTCGCAGATGGGAAGTCTGCAGTCCGTAAGTAAAATCCGTAAATAATAGTTTTATACAAAGTAGCTAATTTTATTAAATTCATGTTAACAATTTCCGTGCTAGAAAACAGTTGCACACCGCGATGACTGGGGCTCTAAACGTAATTACGTCAAGACAAACTTCATCCGTATTTAGCTTTATTACACAAGTGCATTTGTGTACTCTCTACTTAGCGCTTAGTTTTACCAACTCTTGTTATCAAATTGCTGACTAAGACGCAAGTAGATTAAAGGCTATTGTTTAAACAGATATAACTAAAATTGAAGTATCGTCTGTAATTTTTAAATAACTGGCTTCCATTTAACTCAGGGGTTATTTCAAGCACTTATAATAATAATAATAAGTAGTACCACCGGGAGAGCGCTCTGAAATACGGTCTCGTGGACGGGAAACTGCCGTATTACAAGTACTTGCTGGAAGCCGTGCTCGAAAATGACCGCGCCAGGCTCTACTGAGACCGGCCATCATCACAGACAGGACTATTTTTGCGAATAAGCCTGATATTGTGCTGATGGATCGGGCACAGTCAAGGATATTTTGGTCGACATTACCATTCCCTATGACGAGAACCTCGTGAAAGCCGAAACAGATAAGCGAACAAAGTATCTGGACCTGGCTCACGAGGTGACCGACATGTGGGGTGGGCTGTCGACCGAAATTATACCTGTAGTCTTTTCTGCAAACGGGCTAAACCCAGTCAGCCTCTCGGGTCATCTGAGGTGACTGGGACTCCGTGACGGACTGCTCCGGGCTCAAATGTAGAAGGCGGTGCTCCTCGATACTGCCCGCATTGTCCGCCCGTTTCTTTCCATTTCCCCCTAACCCTCGGCCGTTTGGTCTCCCCTGCCGAGGGCTTCCATCTGGGTGGGCTTTTATTTATTTAAGTATTTTTATGTATATTTATCATTTTCGTTCGCAATTATATATTTATGGAACCCAACCAGATGAGAAAACTATATAGATACCCCAAAATTATGTAGTAATAATGATAAAAATAAGTAATAATATTAATTATTTTTATCATTATTACTACATAAGGGCTCAAATGCAGAAGGCGGTGCTCTTCGATACTGCCGGTTTCTTTCACTCTCCCCCTAACTCTCAGCCATTTGGTCTATCCTGCCGAGGGCTTCCATCTTGTTGGGTTTTTATTTATTTATGTATTTTTAAGTATTTATTTTATTTTATAGATATTAATGTATATTTATCATTTTCATTTACAATTATATATTTATAGAACATGAGAAAACTATAGACATACTCAAGATAATAATAATATTTATTGTTTCTCACTTAACTTATACGAACAAATCATATTGAAGCTCTGTAGCCCGTGGTAGTTAAAAATTGTGTTACAGGCGTCTTCCTCGTTTCAGTGACACATCTGTTTGTCACTCTGTCTGTCCAAGCTAAACTTCGTAATAGCTGAACCAATTGGTTTTAGGTTATATTTTATCCAAAATCTTCAAACTATCTTTTTTTTAAACGAAAAAGTCGCTAAAATATGACGGTGGTCTTTGATTATTTTTAATTTAAATAACGCTACATTAACGGATTTTATTCAGGCGATGCCGGAGCGTGTCGCTGGTCTAAAATATAAAATGCTTTAAATGTATTTATATTAGTATTTTTGTGTGTTTGTTCGTATTTTGTGCATTCATATACTATTCATCCGTTTACGATGAAACTTGCTGAGATACTGTGCGCGCTTATGAAGGCGAAAAAGATGCATTACACTGTGATATTTTGAAGATTTTTTTTGCCTTTTACAACGTAGTGGCGGTGTAATAATATTCATTAACCTATATTATCCCGTGATTGTCGTAAAGAGCGACAACAGGAAACAAACCGGGTGATGAGAAGCAGCATCTTTCTAATAACAGCTAAAAAAACTGCGGTTTCCAACCCTACCTATGTAAAGCAGTGGAATTTTTGTAGAATGTAACGGTAACGGTTCTTGACCGATATGAGGATGTCAAATTTTAAATACTGTCTATAACTATCAATTCCACAGAACATAATATTGCAGTGCCGCATAAGATGATATAGTTGACTGTATTGTGAGTCTTATAGTCGTATTCGTGACTAAATAGCATGATGTGTTGTCCCAGGTGCGATTCCCGGTTTAGGCCAAAATCAATTACTAGATTTTTCTATGTAAAAATTCTCACTAGCAGCCCAGGAGAGTAGAGTAGTCAAGAAGTATGCGGTGTTTCACCTTCTGACTTCGAAAAGCATGTAAAGCCTTTGGTCCTAACTTGAAATTATTGTACTATGATAAGCACTTATCTATGTAATATCTACAATTTGCAATGGTGGCGTTTTACGAGGTAAAACCAAGCTGCAACTATATTATGGTTGTAACACGGATGGGTCGATTCGACCGGGAAAGGATTTACGCTATATACGTTCTCACAGAATACCAGCGTAAAATAGCAGTTCAGTAATGCTGTTTCATATAGTGGGTGTAGAGAACCGGAGAGCCGTTTTACTTGAAATTGGGCCAATTAGGTAAATCCCATTTTAGTCCTCAGGGATGACAATGCATCTACATTAAATGTATAATTTATTTTTATTAATTTTTTAATTCTTATTTAGGGATAAATCTAGATATCTATGGGTCATTTACCAACAGGTCTGATCATTTTTCACTCTTATTATTAAGAAAAAAAACTAAATCCACCACCTGATTTTGGGTTTAGTATAGACGATGATGGGAAATCCGTAGAAAGATTTCATGCCTTCTGCTAACTGGTGATAGAAAAATCTCTTTTGTACCAGGCGTAATGTACAACCAAAGACGAAAGCAGCGTCGAAGTTATGAAACCATTATTGACTCTGCAATCTTCAATCCGACTACCAAAATTGAGTAACAAATACTCACCATGAAGGGGGAGGCCCATTTAAAGCAGTTGAGTTTTACGGACTGATAAAAAAGACAAAGAAATTGAATGATGCTCACGCCAAAACTAGCTCTTTTTTACATCTCATTACACAAACGGACTTTAAGGTCTATTGCTGCATATAGTATGTCTTTACCTATGAAATTGCCGTTCTGCAGTACTGGCTGTATCAAATCAAAATAATTTTTCATAGCTATGAGTTCTAATTTCAAATTAATTTTATTTTAAAAATCCTGTTTAAAATTCTGTTTCCAATTAGTCATTTGTTTTTTGATTAGCATTATGTTTTGATTGCATTTCAATTAATTTTTTTTTATTATGTATACATTAAAATTCGAGTAAATACGGAATATGAGTACCGTAACGTGGCAGCAAAGTGGCACAAACGGCACACAACATCAATGACGTTGTGGAGCGAACACTACAAACGAGACCGCCACCTGTTATCAGTTTGCCCACTTACGTTCTGGAAATTTCAGACTGAAAAATGAACTCTTTGGTTGTCAGAAAACTTTGGTTGACAATTATTTGATTTTACGAAATTTAAAGTAGATTGTTGAAGCTGATTATATTCAATCTATGGGTGGATTAATGGCAGCTTTTAATGTTAGCATGAAAACAATATTGGTCCATTTGCGTTAAATTGTCAAATGGGTGCTCCACGAATTCAATCATTGCCAGTGCGAAGTAGGCGTCGAGATTTGCCTTGCACTGCTGACCAGGTACACAAATGAAGGAATTTCGAACTAATGCGAAAAAAATGGGTTCTTCTTGCCAATCACAACTGCTCAAAAAGTTAGTTGGATCCTGGTTCAGCTATGGAAAAGCTCGAACGTCTCCAACCAGCTTTGGCCAATCACTCGTCCCCACTGCTCCTGTATGACAACGCGCTACCTCATACTGCACAACAGCAAAGAGCGTCTCCAAATTACAAGTGCTGGGGTTGGAAGCTCTCCGACATCCACCATGTTCATCAGAACTTGCGACTACAGACTGCTAAAAATATAGAAAAAAATTACGTTAACTTATTTCATAAAAAACTGCAATTACATTGGTAAAAACCTAAACTCCTTTTCTAGAATGCGTTCAGTAGCATGCATTTCTTAGAAGATTTTCCGTACTGCTTTATACTACGATGTGCGGCACAAAAGTATCTTGGAATTCTTTTACAGTATAATGGTGAAAAGCGAGTACACAGTTATCCTAACGGAAAGTGCATGTACTGGCACATAAACACCTAGACCACCCAAAATCCAAATGTAGGCGTATTGTCCACATTAAGGACTAAAATAGTATGCTAATGAAAAGGATCTCAGGTTTTCTCAAGTCAGCATACGTAAAAGATACTGGTACTGCTGTTTGACATTGGTATTCTATGCGAGTGTCTTGCTACACCGGTTGAGATGGCTGATACATACTGCAGCTTCAGTACGCTGAAAAGTGACCCAACCAGGTGGCTTATTTGTCATTAAAAACTTGCTCACAATCATTACAAGTACGTAATAACAATCCAAATAAATGTATGTAACTACCCCAAGAAATAAATTATTACTACCGGAGCTTTATCTATTTTACAACTTACGTACGCCATAATTTATAGTTGGAATCACCTATCTAATGTTACGAACAACCGGCGTTGCAGCAATTAATCACAAAGCTAATCTTCCGCGAAGCAGGTGGAACCGTGGAAAATGTATGAATTGCTATGTGGTAATAGTTACCGCTTGTGAGCGTTTCTAGGAATTATTTTAAAGACCATTGGCATATTATAGATCGGAATACTTTTAAAAGACAATTATATATCGAAAATTTGAGCGTGTGTTGAGGTTGTAGTAATATCTACTACCCACATCGTCTCTTGTCCTACGAGGTGATAGAGGGAAACAAACTAGGGAACGAGCAGTACTGTCCCTCAAATAACAGTAAGGGAATTAAAATTTGATACTGCTAACTTGCCTGTTAATCGTGACAACTATAGAAAATTCAACCTCTTATAAGGCAATCTAAGAAAAGAAGGTCTATGTTCCGAAGTAAACCTTAATAGACTGAAATGGATTAATGATTATACCTTAAATAGATCATCCTGAGAAAAACAGATCAATTTATATATATAGGGGCCCTCTGAAATTTTGTGTCGAGGGTTAGGAGTACCAAAAAGAAACACGTGTAAAACACATGTATCGACAATGCTCAATTCCGCCATGCTATGACATAATGGATTTCAGTTTTTTTTTTACTTTCGGTGAAATAAATTTCAAACACTTAAATTGTATCCAAGCTTTAATTTCTATATGAATATTTTTGTACCTTTGCTCTAATAAGTTTGGGTATATGAAAATCTCCTCCACTAAAGGTTTGCCTGAATGAGATCGCTGTTTCTCGATAAGGCCTCCTAATTGTACTAATAGTGCTATGTATATCTGTATGTGTGAAATAAATGATTAAAACTATAAATAAATATTTTGATTTAAGGATTTCATTTTTAAAATAAACCCTAGCTTTTACAATGTGGTAGGTCTTCTTTTTGCCTATGTAGGCACCATCGTCAAACCATTTCTGCCACAAAATAGCAGTGCTTGTTCTGTTGCTTTCCGATCTGAAGGGTGTAGAGACAGTGTAATTACTGGCTGTGATATATAATCTTAGAACGCAGAAATAGCAACAAATTTGAACCTTCTTTGTTTGAATTTGGTTGCAGTTTTTCATGAACTATATTAGCCATATACCACCAGCAGAACTGTAAGTTTTATTGTGACTTTGGTTTAAAAAAATAAATATACTACAGAAACAATAAACATACTCCCGATGCTGATGTATATTCACTTCCTTATAAATTAAATGTAATTACTTTTAAAATAACTACTTTAGATAATCAAAGAGTTTTTTATATAGAGCGTATGTAACGTTTTGCTACATTGTGGATTATGGGGTATCTCGGATTATTTTTCCGATAACTATCTCATCTGTAAGCTTCTCAAGTCCTGCTTCATTTAAACTGAAGAGGCTCTGGTAATTGATTAATATCTGAAAATCTTTTCATTTTATAAAAAACCCTACCCACTGGTGATTGCAAGTAGCACTACGAATTCAGGAATCATTTATAGATTCATCATCTACAAACGATTCTTGGATTATTTTATACCGTGGGTGTTGTAACAATGAGGGAAACTGAACCATGAGATAGGCAGCAGAATATTCCATATAACAGCTGAACAAAAACTAGAGACTTATGCTCAGCAACGGACTATTGTAAGGCTGTGATAGTAATATTAAAGAAGCTATTAATAAACCACGATAGCAACTTCTTTTGGTGCTTAAATACTCTTTATCTTAACTGCGTATTGACGGTGACAGAATATTTAGTAACCCCACATCGTCCCGTTGGTGTCGTAAGGTGCGACAAAGGCAAACAAATCAGGACGAGGGTAGCAGCATTTTCGTGATAATAACTCAAAATCAAAAAAGCTGCAGTTGCACATCCGCCTACATTCGCCTGTTAGGCAGTGATATTTAATAGGCTGAAATGAATATTGACAAGGTGAATAATGCTATATCCAAATTATTAAATTGGTTTAATGTTAATAATTTGCATTTATATGGCACTAAAACTAAATGTATGCAATTCATAACTCCGAATGTCAAACATGTTGGTACTAATGTAATTTTAAATGAGGAGGAGGTGAGTCTTGTTGATACTACCATACTTCTTGAAATCACACTAGACAAAAAGCTTCAATGGGGCCCCTATATATCAAAACTAGCTAGCAGACTAGCTAGACAGCTAGTTCTGCAGCATATGCTGTAAAAAAATTAGAAGTCTTATCAGTGTTGAGCCACCTAGACTACCTTTACCTTAACTATTTTCACGGCATAATTTCGTATGGTATTTTGCTATGGGTACACGTGACTAACACTGAAATATGTATTTGTTTTACATAAGAGGGTCATTAGAGCAATCTATGATTTAAAACCTGAAGAATCGCTTAGACAAATATTTAAATAAGTTAATATATTATTAACTTTGGCATTTCCACACATTTATTAAAATGTAATGTATGTACACAAAAATGAAAGTAGTTTTACAAGAATAAGTGATATTTATTCTGTAAATACTAGGAATAGACACAAGTTAATAGTATCGGTTACTCGACTCCACTGAGTCAGTAATTCATTCTTGGGGCGATGTATACGCTTTTACAACAAAATTCCAGAAAATATAAAAAGGAACAGCACAAAGTTCAAAAACTTTAGTACAATAAGATAGTATAAAAAAGTGATCGCTACCAAGCTATTTCTAATTTGTTAAGTGTTGTTAATTGTAACATACATGATTGTAAGCTGTTATTTTAAAAGAAGTCCCGCTTGCTTGCTGGTTCTTCCCGAGACAGGTTTTATTTCTGAACCAGTTTATTAAAAAATGAAACAAAATGACTTTCAATAAGCATTATTTATAATCTATATTGAACAAAAAAGTTTCTGTATTTTTTCTGTTTCTCAGTAGGTGCTTGGATGGATTTGCTAGCATTGGATTCGGAAGTTATTACGTGGAAATAACTTTATCATTTTCAGTTCTTTGTAGTTAAAGGCGACTTTGATTAATTTTTATTTGAAACACTTTCAGAAAAAAATCTCTTTGTCAAACAAATAGACAACAAAGTGAATCCATACATATTCAGTGGAAGCGTAAACAAATCTTAAAGGAAGAAATTTCTTTTGGTAATCTAAGCAAAGGTTGGCCTAAATTTGAAGAAACACACGTAATCAAGACACGTCTTTATTATACTAGGTTGTTTGTATAAAGATAATGAGAGTTTGCAAAGATTAATGAAAATACAGAGGGTATAAGTGACATGAGCTTAAATGGATACCAACATTGTCCTTTAATACCAAACACTCGTAACCTTAGTCTGACCTTTATAAACTAGGCATTTTAACATGTAGACGATATAATAAAAATCCCATTTTAAATAATAATTACCGGGCCCGGCAGACGCTGACCTGCCTTGAATTAAAAAATATAATCCAATTAAAGCGCCATCTACCGGGTCCGATTGTGAATCTAATACTCAAACATAAAAATCATTTAAATCGATCCAGTCGTTTAGGAGGAGTTCAGTGACAAACACGCGTACAGAATATTTATGTATAAAATAAAGATGATTTATGATAGATGATTTTTTATCGCTTATCACGGTTTTGATTTATTTTTTACTTATGTATAAATTTTGTAGCATTATATTACGTTTTATACAATCAAATCCTATAAAAAACCGATGGGCTGGTTACTTTACGCCTGTGCTCTATACCTAATTGGTTCTAAACATATTTGTAGCGCCAGCCTCTAAACACGCAGTACAGCAGTTTTGCAGTACCAGGTCAGTATATGACAGCAATACTCTAGCACGAACGGACCTGTTCTAGTGTGAAGTTTTGCCGTATCTTTGTAAGGACGTCTGACTTCCTTGCATTTTAGCTTAACCCCTGGAATCAATGAATCACCCAAAGTTTAAAAAGTAAAATCGACACCCAGCTCTGATTTTGAACGAGAACTCGTGAAATATCTTTTTTATGCTATGTTTTGTCTTTTATTTTCCGTTTCTTCTGCGAATCTTTTTTATATTTAAGTCCAACACTGCCTTCTAAGGATAAACCAGCTCGTATACATTTCGTAGAAATGACGTTAATGCGTATATTCAATGCCTTTTGAAAAAACTTACGCTTGGAGTTTCCTAAAGAGTCGATAATGAAGGTATCAGTAGTATAACCGCAGTAACCGACATATTCCATCTTTTTATATCTTTTTTTTTTGTTTAAAAAGCCATACAATAAAATTTACTCCTGTATCGTAGAGGCAGGTTACACAAATTATACAAGTACAAAAATACAGACCCGAAAATATTAATTGAAGCCCATACAAATACTTCTTCCGTAAGGAATACGAACCCACGGCCCTCAGCGCCATAACTCATTGCTAAGGAACTGCGGGTGCTGAAGTGGAAATCGAGTGACTATATAGCTTAAAGAAGCAATGACCCGTGCTAAAGAAAGGTTCTCGTGTAGTAGCCTCATGTCTGTAAGCGAAATTCAAGGCATCCCCCTCTAGATGAAGTGACGTTCAAATAAAACATGCGGTATGTCTGTAAATGCATGTGGAATGTCTATGGATACTCAGGACCGTATTATGTAGCATTCCTTTGTTAAGCAGTGAACTTGTTAGTCTGCAATGATGAGCGTAAAGGTGATAATCGCTTATACCACACTCGAAGTGGTTTGGTGAGTGCATATCTGATACTCTTTTACTCTACATACTAGTACTCATCATAAATTTGCGAAATATTAATTTAAAGTTTTTGTATAAAACGTGAGGCGGACTTCAAATTTTTTCGATATATTTTATTATTTACATCTGCAGGTTTACTAACAGTCTCAATTTATGCTCAGGTGTTTGTCTGAATAAGCACCACACTTGTATTTATATCTGCCACTAAGTAGCAGTGCATGTGGTGCTATTTTATGGTAGGAGTATAGATAAAGCAAGTATCCTAGAAACATGTACAGGCCCATCTCTAGGTTTTTATTGCAGGTGTCCACGGGCTGCAGTGCAGAGTAGCATAAGCATGGTTTGACTGTCAGTTCATTAGTTACAGTGGTTTTATAAAAAATAAACTAAGAATACACAGAACATTGTATAAAATTTAAGGCGCTGGCTACTGTAAACGAGCACACAGTCCACCTGATGGTAAAAGGATACAGAAGCCCTTAGACATCTACATCTATCCCCGACTAGGAATCAAAATGCAGATGCGTGTCACCTCTGAGGACTGAGGTGGAATGCCTGCGATTCCAATAAATAGGGTCTCCGGTTCTCTACACTCAACATACGAAACACAGCAACATCAATCTGCTATTTTACAGAGTAGCGCAGCAGCGGCCACAGTGTGCTCAGTGAGATTGCCGACAGTGGGGACTGTCCACTGATCAAAAATATGATCTCCAGGACCATGTCCTGCTTAATAATTAAATATTTAAAAAAAAGTATAAATTATATTAATAACATAGATGTCACTTTTTCTCTACTAACAATTCCTATTGATTTGTAGTTGTCCGAAATAAGCAATTTTTTATTTATTTACGCTGGTATTCTAAGAGAGCATGGTCCTTTCCCGGTCGAGCCGGCCCTTTCATATTAAAACAATAATATAGATGCAGCGTGTCTCTACCATGTATACATTTGTACCTATTCAGACTGATTCTTAGGAAGAATAGGTTTCTATACGCTTTGAGGTGCATTTTTTCTCCTTATTCTTCAGTGGCAATAACGCACTTGTAGTTTTCTTTCATTGATGACATGTTGTAGCTACATTATGGTTGCATCGGGGGAAGGACCACGCTATTATAGAACACCAGCAAATAGCATCTTAATACTAGTGTGTTTCGTAGGTTGAGAATCGGTAACTCGTTTTACTGGAAAGAGATTCGATCTTAGTTGTCCCTGTCACCCCTGACAAAGCATTTGCATTTTGGTTCTTAATCGAGAATAGATATATATCAATGGGCCATATATATATATATATATATATATATATATATATATATATATATATATATATATATATATATATATATATTAAAAGTTTAACTTAAATTTGTTTTAATTAAATTGTGATAAAGTCTTACTCCCTGTCGTATCGTGCCAAGAACGCTGGCTGCGTTTCCTCGTTGAATAGCTATAATTTGCCTTTGAGCAAGAAAGGAACCAAAAAAAATATTTTCAGTGTAATATATATTTAAATATATTATGATATAATCTTGTCTGTTATTTAACTACTCTACTTATTTCGGACACGTCAGCAACGTTATGATTGCTCCCTAGATTAACCTACTTTGTGAATTTTAACGATAACACGCCAGGTATATTGAGATCAGTAAGGCTCTGTTAGTCGCTTAATTAAATAAAGGTTTGTAAATGTACCAACTGGCCCAACATATTAAGTTGTTCTGACCTTTCTCGTAGATGGCGGGTGAGTTTCATTTCGAATCCAATGCGAACATATTACAGTACAAATATAAAAGCTCTATCGCAGCGTTATTTGTAAGTACAGACTTTGTGTTTTTCTTTGAAAGAAATATTCTAACATATATTGTGAATATCAGTAATTATGATTCACAAATATAGAATTTTATAAGAACTTGACGGCTGCGCTATCAATTGGATACTAGAACTTACGTGCATACATCCAACCTGATGGTAAGTTAATGCTGTGGCCCAAACACATATACATCCCTAACCTGGTAGAGTCATCCTGCAACATGATATATTTGTAGCATGAATTGGGTTAGCTCGACCAGGGAAGGACCATATTCTCATAGAACACCAGCGTAAAATCGTAGCTTTAAGCTACTATGAGTGTAGAGAACCGGATACCCTTTTTACTAGATGCGAACATTCCATCTTGGTCTTAAGGGGAGACAATGCATCCGTATTTTGATTCTTAATCGAGAATAGATGCAAGCGCTCTTGTATCCAGATACCATCGGGTGAACTGTGTGCTCGTTTCGCACCCCAAAACTATAAAAAAAATCTGATGCCGAATTCTGTCGACAGTTGCCAGTGCCTTAATTTTTAGGGTTCCGTAATCAACTAGGAACCCTTATAGTTTCGCCATGTCTGTCTGTCCGTCTGTCCGTCCTCGCTTAATCTCTGTGACCGTTATCACTAGAAAGCTGAAATTTGGTACCAATATGTGTATCAATCACGCCGACAAAGTGGTAAAATAAAAATTGGAAAAAAATGTTTTACTAGGGTAGCCCCCCTATATGTAAAGTGGGAAGTGTTTTTTTTTTCAATTTCAACCCTAACGTGTGATATATTGTTGGAAAGGTATTTAAAAATGAATAGGGGTTTACTGAGATCATTTTTTGATAATGTCAATAATTTCGGAAATAATCGCTCCAAAAGTAAAAAACAATGTGTCCCCCCCCCCCTCTAACTTTTGAATCATAAGTTTAGAAAATATGAAAAAAATCTGGAAAGTAGAACTTCATAAGGACTTTCTAGGAAAATTATTTTGAACTTGGATGGAAAGTCGGAGCACCTGCCGCGGAGCGTGCAATGTTGCACGCTCCATGTTCGCGCACGTACCCACTACCGGGAGCAGTTGCAGGAGCGCGGAGCGCTACTGGAGCGCGAACATAATGGATACCCACCTTTAAACTCATAAGTGGGAACACTTATTGTGACGGACGGGAAACTACGGAACCCTACACTGAGCGTGGCCCGACACGCTCTTGGCCGGTTTTTTTATAAGGTTCTGTGCAATCATAACAATACTTATACAGAAGTTATTATATAGTTATTGGATTTTTTATATTATACGTAAGGTGAACAATAGACCATTATACATGAAACTTAATAACAAAAGCTGTTAAGTAACTTTTTATTTAAAGAAACCTCAAAGACATTTATACGTAATTCTCGACATAAAATAAAAGCGGTGCGGCCGAGCTTACAAGCTCTCAGTGTAGACTTTATTGCATCTATTAAAGTCGTCGGGTCAAATAACTAAAAACTACAAAACAAAGTAATAAAGTTACAGTGATTAAAATACAATTTAAAGACTGCAGTTGAATAAAGATAAAAGTAAACCTTCACGTCTAATATCCAGTGTGATAGGCAGAGACTAAGGACTTCCATTTGGTACGATTCTGGCTTACTTCTCTCGCCTCCTTCACGGTCATCTACCTAATCATATATAGTCGTAGGTTTAGGATACTCTATGTTCTCCCATTATCTACACTCAGCATAGGAAACACAGCAGCATTAAGCTGCCATTTTACGCTGGTATTCTGTAAGAACGTGGGCGGTCGTGATAATAGCTGCAGTATGGCTCTACCACATACAAAGTACAGGGTTGAGTTGGTGTCGTAAAAAGCCGAAAAGGAAAACCGAAGTATCATCCTTCTACTACCAATTTAAAAATATAATATACAAATTTATATATACAATAGATTAAAATTGAATTGGTTTTTTCTGTAACTCAGAGTACCACGTGTTCGGCTGTAAAGGAAAATATCTGAGAAATAAAAAAAAGTTTTCCAAGAAATGTGAAGTCTGCCAATACGCATTGGGGCAGCGCGGTGGACATTTCCTTGCCCTGAAACCTACTCAGAATTGAGAGATACCGTGCCTTACTTTGTGTAGCTTAGGGTAATATTGACGTAATATGTTAAGTTGTGTATCGCCAGCAACGCAAATTCAGGAATTTACATTTATAAATAGCCAAAATTATGAGATTTTTAGGTGCTAATTAGGTGCCAAGTTTAAAAATAAGGTGCTCTAAATTTTTCGCCGCAATGAACTGTTGAAATTTGCGTTGCTGGGAAAATGTATCACAAGCAACGCTGTGACGATAATGATATATGATAGGTGAATGATAGATGATAGAACTTTATGGAAAAGATGGGGGAGGCCTTCACCCAGAAATGAGTACCAATGGGGTATCCCGTTGGTCATCATCATTACAGCCCTTCACAAGTCCACTGCTGAACATAGGCCTCACCCAAGGAATTATACAAAGCACAATCCTGAGCCACCTGCATTAATCGACTTCCTGCATATCTTACCAGGTCGTCACTCCATCTAGTGTGGGGTCACCCTACACTTAGCCTACCGGTACGAGGCTGCCTATCGAGAAACTTTTTTCCTCATCGGTTATCAGTCTTCGAGCTATATGGCCGGCGCATTGCCACTTTAGCCTACTAATCCGTTGGAATATGTTGGTAACTCTAGTTTTACTGCGGATATCCTCATTTCTAAGTTTTAGTTTGAGAAAACCCGAGCATAGTTTGCTCTATAGCTCGCTGAGCGACCTTGTGCGTCCTCATATGGCCAGCAGTAAAGGACCACGTCTCAGTTTCAAAAGTCTTTACTAGCAACACGCACTGGTTGTACAGGTTTTTTTCGGTTTGGTCACAGGTCGTTTTCTATTCCTTTTAACATGGAGTACCGCACACTTATCCGTCCCAGCTCTATTTTGATAGAATTGCTAAACTCACAAGTGATATTTTGCCATATTATAAGATAAGACCAACTGGAGTCGAATAAGTACAGATCCTCCATATAAAAAGGTGGGTCACTTTTGTCCCTCCTTTTCGAAGCCAAAATTCCTCGAACACGGTAATGAGAGGGTGCAGAAAGAGTCAGAACCAGATTGGACTCAACAATCGCCCTTAAAGATACCCCTTCTTATCCTTATGCAGGTTTCCGTAGCCGTCATCCACTCGCCTAGATGACAAAAGATCGTACTCCACTACTCCATACACTGCCCAAAAGGTCTCTAACTGTACAGTCAACCTTGTACAGCTCGAGGGTCCGACGATTTATTGTCACATTCAAAATGGATGTCAATGATGGGGTGGTACTTACACGGGTTTGTGTCCCTGATCTTTAGGAATCAAGTTAGTGATTACGATAGTGAAAAAGCTCGGAAGTGACTTCTGATCGAAAGCCTCTTGAAATTGCCGGGCGAGCGTAGCGTAATACGCCGCGAACCCCTTCAGAAAGTAATGATGCAGCCCGTTGAGTCCCTTTTTTTTTGCGGATGGAAACTCATCAAATGACGCCTTTCGCTCTGAGTGGAGCGTAAAGGAGTGTCAGAATTTTACTGACTAAAAACCATCCGTGTTCCTTCAGTGCCCTTACGTTCCGGAGCCGCGGTTTCTCTTTCGATCAGCCCGCAGCCCCGGCAGGCGTTGACCCTTGCGGGCCCCTTCACGCTGCTGACAGCTCTTTGAGGCGCGCGTGGAACAAAACGCGCCGTCGACACGGCCTGTCGTCGTTAGACGGACGGACGGCGAGCTACCCATTGCTCACCGTCCACAGGCCCGCGCCTACGGTGGCCGGGGGCCACCACGTAGCCCCCGACGCCCGGGGCGTCTCCCGCGACGGCCGGGGAGGAAAGCTGCTCCTCTCTCCTTCTCCCGCTCCGCCACCTCCTTCGCTAGTATCACTGCTTCGCTGAAGGTGGTGACGGCATCCCATTGCGTCTCGCTCCGGACCATGGCGTCGACCAAGGCTGGACGCGAGAGGTCGCCGCCGCCTATCACCGCTACGAGGACACGGCGGTGCTCCGCCCAAGCAGGGCACACCTCCACAGTGTGTTCCACCGTGTCCTCCAGTCCATCCTCACAGTGGGAGCACCCGGACGTTTCCTCCCACCCGATTCGGTGCAGGAAAAGAGGGGTCTTATCGCCGCTATAGTGGCGTACCCAGCACGGGGTTGCGACAGTCGCTCTCTCCATGTCGCCATGAGATCATGCCAGAAGTCTGACCGCTGCGTGACAACTTGCCGCGGCAGCGGGGTTTCCCCCCGGCATAGTGCCTCCGCGCGCCATTCGTGCAGGCGCGCGAGGACTATCGCCTCCAGATCCCATGGCGGCAATCCGGCAATGAGGCTCGCCGCGAGAGATCGTGCGGTAGCCGCGAACCATTTTCACGGCAACCACCCTTTGGGGCGCGTTCAGGTGGTGGACAGCAAGCCGCGCCAAACCATGCGCCCACACCGTGGCCCCGTAAAGGGCCATGGACCGCACGATCCCCGCGTAGAGCCTCCAGCAGGAGGCGTTTGGCCCCCCAGGTTCGGCAGGAGCCGCCTGAAGGCAGCCCCGGTCCGTTCCAGTTTGGGAGCCAAACGTCGGAAGTGCTCAACGAAGTTCCATCGGCCGTCGAGGACGAGTCCTAGGTACTTCAGCGTCGACTCGACGCCGATGAATACCCCTCCTACCATCACTGAGGATCCCGGTGGTGGCCTGTTCCGAGGACCATGGAAGTGTATGGCCTCGGACTTGTGCAGAGCCACCTCGAGACCCAGTTGCTGAATCCTCTCAACGACTATCGAAACCCCGCGTGTCATAGTTTCCGCCACCGCCTCTTACGACCCCCCTTGTGCCAGTACCAGCGTGTCGTCAGCGTAGCAAACTACGCTGACGCCGGTAGGGAGGTCGGCAGCCCGTTGAGTCCCTGACTTTTCCATTCCTTAGCTACGTCTTCCTGCGTTATGATTACGGAGTCCATGAGCGTAACACTCGCACATTGACTCGCTGCAACTTCTGGCCAAGGGCCTTTGCTGTGGTTTACGGACTATAGGCCGCGCCAGAATACGACAGTGTTCTGATTAGGTACTGGACCTGTTCCACACACGATTGGTCACTTCAATGACTTAAAGTACCTCTTGTCATCACTCTGAAAGAGACAATTCTGGTTGAACCACTCTTTCCCCAAGCAATGATTGACCTGAAGCTTGACAGTCTACCGATGAGGGCCCTTTTATTTGCAATACGGTCTTCAATTTTTTCTCCAGGCTGGGATAGCATTATTGTGTTCAGTAGTGCGTCCAGCCGTGGAAAACTTGGCGCCAATGATATGGCAGACTGTTAGTGTAACAGACGGTATGTCAGTCGGCAGACTGTTAGAGCCCTCACGACAATTCGATTTCGCTTGCTTAGGGGTGTGCGGGGAAGTCGTGGTTGATTTCAAGAGTCATACTGCTCGTTCCCGTAATCACCTCTTCCAATTTACTCCTTATTTGCTCTACTCCATGGGCGACTATTCCATCATCGTCTTAATCAACCATAACCGGAAGACTCACGGTAGCAAACACGTTTGAAGGTTGCTTTGCAAATTGTGGTGCCGCATCCACAGCTGTAGCATTTTCAGCCGATAAGGGAGCCTCACGTTGTAGCTGTTCGAGTTTAGCGTCATCAAATGTTTTTGAGCTCACGATGTACCGAAATCGGTATATCAGTTTTTGCTCGATGACGGTTGTAGATGGCTCCAGTTCAACAAAAAATCGATGCATCCTAGCCCGGTATGCAAAACATCCAAACTCCCCCATTTCGCTTAATGTTTTATGCTTCGGCCATATGCATATACGGATCTTTGCACCCTCAATTTTGCCGAGGTACGGCACTAAAACTTCTTGATGAGTCAACCAAAAATTATTTCTGATACTGCATCTAACTACAACCTTTTAACATAAATTTTACATCAGTTATATCTTCTACTAATTACGAGTACAACGATAACCTTTTAAATACTATAGAAGAATATAGCAGTTTAGTTAACGTGTAAGACATAGGTCATAGTCGTCTTTTGAGATACAGTGGCACTAACCTTCTCCTTGTGCTGTAATAACTTATCAAATCAGAAGTAGATTAAAATGCATCATCACAAATTTTTATAACTTATAGAAATAAAAACAATGATGAACGATATGTGTTTGCAAAAATATTGTCCCTACTAGCTAATAATGAAATAACGTGATCATCAAAATATCGATACCAAAAAAAAAAAAACCTGCGTATTACTCGTTCTTTGCAACTAAAGAATAAGTGTTTTATTTATTAAACCAAAACTTCTTTAGGCGCGACTTGAGGGTAACTCTATCTTTAGTATCGCCGTTATCTTATTAAAAGCAGTAAGTGACTATAGTCAAATATACTAATTTATTTATATATAGTCTACAAATTTTAGACATTATAATGATGAGATGAGAATACTGTTTAAATATCTCAATAATCTCAAACGACAGAAATAAATATAAGTATTTTCTACTATGCAGAAAAAAATTAATTCAACTACGCGTAAAAATAACAAGAACTTATTTTTTTTTTGTTTTATTATCTATGTTCCGGCAGGCCAGTAGATATTTTGTATGCCACTCTCGCCTCGAGTCCGGCAATCTTCCAACGCGCCAAATGAAACCATCCTTGTTCGCTCGACGTAATCCTGCCATTTGTCTGGATCCCGCCCAGATCGAAATGCGTACCTTAATCGGTGAATTGGAATTTATTTATATGTTTCACGGGAATAAAATAAATTACGGTCGATCGGCTGATTTCCCGGGGTCATGTTTTTCTTTTGGTTCACAAGTAAAGAGTTCTTATTTCACGACTGAAAAAATGTTATTGTTAGCAACAATTATAATATAACATTTAATACGTTTAGAGTAGTCTATATTTTATAACTGTAGTAAAATAGTATTTTTTTGTCAACGTATAGTTTCGTAAGAAGACTTAAAATCATTAACTTAAAAGTAAAAGAAGAGAGTGAAAGAAAGAGAAAGAGAGAAATTATTTGTTATTTATTTTATTGGGTCAAAATTTAAAACCCAAATTTTTGGTTTTGCATAAATATAAGAAATCATTATCAATGACAAACTACTGTGTACTAATATTGTAAACATATAAAAAGCGGTTCCAACTAGTTTTCAATTGAATTCCAAGAAGGATACTCTCTGATTCCCGTGTATTGTATGGGCGCTGATTTTTCAAATTTATGCAAGCTGTTTTGAGATTCCTTCACTAGGATGACCTACCTAATTATTGACTAGATTTTATAGGTATATAAATAAAATAAGTATTGCATTAAAAAAGATGTAAAATTCGTGAAAATAAAATAGTATTAATAGTACCTATTTTACGCTTCCAGCTTCAAAATTGTAGCATAAGTAAATTCTACCTCAAGACTACATGCAACCTGGCAAAACCTTAACCTTTATCCCTCATATTTCAGCAGTAAAAATGGTCAGATAAACCTCTGTAGAAACTTCTGAGCTGCCTGGTAACATTAGGCAGAATTTGACACATCGTGTGAGGTATTGCCCAAAAGTTTAAAATATGAGTGTAAAACTACTAGTGAAAAACACTGCTAAAGTATGAGGAAGCTTAAAATCGCTAAGAAAGCTACGACTCGACTGGGGAAGGACAACGCTCTCACATAATACCGACGTTATTATTTGGTAAATAGGCTACAAATCTATCGAATGTAAGGTTTATTTACTGTTTTATTACACAATATTACAGTCGTTTTGTCTTATACTACTTACAACAAACTGCAGAGAAGTTTGTTGATAAAATGTTGCGTAATGAAATGAAATTCATAGGTAGTAGAGCCACGCTGCAGCTCCGTATATTATGGTTGCAGCACAAAAAGGTCGGATCGACCGGGGAAGGACCACGCTCTCACAGATTACCACCGTAAAATAGCAGCTTAATACTGCTGTGTTTCGTATGGTGAGTGTAGAGATCCGGAGACCTTTTTTTACTGGAAACGAGGCATTCCATCTTAGTCCTCAGGGTTGACGATGGATCTGCGTTTTGATTCATAATCGAGGATAAATGTAGATGTCTATGAGCGACAGCATCCACCAACCATCAAGTGGACTGTGTGCTCGTTTGTCACCTTTATTTTATTAAGGAAGGGATATTATTTTCACTACGAATGCGTGTTCTTCATTTTTTATAAATAATGTCGTATTATAGCTATAATATTATTTACAACACCAATCGTATGAAAATACATTATTGTTTAATTTTAAATAAGATCTAATTTAATTTAAAATACTAACACAGTAGCAAATTCAAATTACATGATTAAGCCATATGTTAATTACGATGTCAATTTCCCAATTGCTCTCGACATCCAGGTTATTTCAATCAATACCTCATTTCAATTCCACACCTGAAGGCAATAGAGCGAAGGAAATATTAAGCATACCTACTACGAAAGCGTCTTTATTCCACGCAGAGTAATACTTCAGATAAATTAAGCACTGCTTTGCAAGAGCGCGATGTTATCAAGGTATGAAAGGCCTCGTTTACGTTGAGTTTAAAGCTGCGATTACGTCCCATGAAAGCACGTATGCGTGAAGTACTTATAAGAAATGTAGAGTAGGTGATTTAATATTTAGATTTTCTAATTATGTTTTTGGTTTGACGTAACATTATCATCATCATCATTACAGTCCGCTTCAAGTTTACTGCTGAACAAAGGCCTCCCCCATAAGTTGCATCAAAGAACAATGTAAAGTCACCAGCATTCATCCTGTATGTTTTATCAAGTCATCATTCCATTTAGAGGGGGCTAGCTCAACACTGTGCACATACAATGTCACCACTCTTTTCTTCACCATCGGTAGTCTGTTCATACACTATTATTTTATATATATTATATCGATAGTAGTAGTATCAATTATGTATTGAAGAATATTATAAATTAAAAATCTGAAATTTGTATATCTACTCGAATTTCAGCTGTAAAATATTTTATTGCGCTATTTTTAACTGTTCTGATGGAAGTATTTTTGGTATTTAAATTTTTAATTCATGTCAGCGAGAAAGGTAAAAGCAAACCAATTTTAAATTTTATTGCTTTTATAGCCTTAAAATTTGTGACAATTTTTCACATTATTAACATTTAAAGCGATATTGGCCTTACTTGTTTGAGATATGTACTCATTTTTATAGAAAAAAGAGTGACGAACAAGAACAGAGTCCACCTGATAATAAAAAAAAAACAATAGACAACTACTTTTATGATCAAATGCTTTCGTTACATCCTACTAAAGTCAACTGATGAACATAGACCTCACCTAGAGATTTTTTATAGGGGGGATATGTGCTATTGCCATAGTTGCCACAAGTTAGCAAGCAAGTTGGAAAAAGCAGTTTTTTATAAACTTCTGTCATTATTTGGAAGACGCTGCTATCCATTTCTTGATTTGTTTTCCTCTGTCGCCTCCTACAATAGCAACGGGATGATAAGGGGTAGTGGATTTTCTTGCACCACCACTATACGGTATCAAATACCGCGATACATTTAAAAAGGGTCTCCGGTTCTCTTCACTCAGTATTACACGCTGGTATTCTATACTTGACCGTGTAGTGGAGTTGCAACTATATTCACTACCCCACATCATTCCGTGCGTGTCAAATCAAGAGATGGGTAGCAGCGTCATCTTAATAATGACTAAAATTAAAACTGCGGTTGCCATTCCGGTGGCCAAGCGTGGCATCTATGGCAAATTGAGGATATTTTTTTACGAAGAAATCTGTAGGTGAGGCCCATAAACAGCAGTGGATTTCGGTATTCTATGCCAGCGTTGTGGTTTTTCCTCTGAAGAACCAACCCATTCGTTCTGCAGCCATAATATGCTGCCAAGCATGGCTCTACTACGTTCGTTTCTTTATTTAGAAAATCTCCGCTTTACTAATGACAAAACGCAAAAAAATAAGCAATACCAGAATCAGATTTAGGTGATACTGACATTTACAATGCCTCATTTGCCTCATGGATCTAGAGTCATAACCGTGACTGCTAATTATATAGGTCGAGTGGGACTCGAATCCAACAAACAGGAACAAATTCACTAATTAGGTTTTTCTGTCAAGAAATTTTCAGTTCTTTTCAGCAACCTTCATCCCCCCTCCATTACATTTATGATGGTAAAAACCTCATTGGTCTCGTGGTTATAAACGCAACTGATCATCTTGAGGTTATTTAAGTGAGTTCAAATTCAAAATCAATTATTGAGTTGTTCTGACAAAGTAAAGTTACAGTCCACTGCTGGGCACAGGCCTCCCTTCATTTCTGAGCCACCATCATTTTCACCGAAATTACATCAAGCATAATAGACCACAAATCCTAGTGAAAGAATACCGATTCCTACCATGAATAATACGTGAGGCTAATAAAATAAGTTAATTAATAGAATCAAGCATTACTCTGCGGAAATCCATTTAATATCTTTTTTAAATTAGGCTAGTAAAGAATAACAACGTGCACACAGTCCACCTGACTGTAAGAGGATTTCGTGGTCTACGTGGTATATCTTCTAAATCAGTACTACCAGTAAAAACGGTCTCTAGTTATTTATACTCACCGATTCTGTGAGCGCGTATCCCTTACCTGGTGGAGCCAACCCATTTGTGCTATAGCCGTAATATAGTGGTTCTACCATGTACAATAATTCCAGCTGCCAAATCCCACTAACGTACATAGCGACAAAATTCCCAATACTGTCTTTTTTATATAGAAGAGGGGGCAAAAGTTTACGGCTGACCTGATGTAAGTGATTACCGCCGCCCATGTACAACTGTAACATCAAGGGAATTGCAGATGCGTTGTCGGCCTTTCGAAACGGAATAAGCTTTTTTTAAAGGTCCCTACGTCGTATAGGTCAAAAAGTCGTGCGAAAATAAAAAACTCCTAGTATATCACACAGTGATGAACCTCCAAGAATTCAGACGATGTAGATTTTTTTTTCTTTGGCATATGGTCTGCGATTTTTCCTACTACTGTACTGTGAAGAACTGAACACAATGATGGAGAAGCTCGCACGTCTCCAACCAGCTTTGGTCAATCGCTTGTACTCGCTGCTCCTATACAACAACGCGCGACCTCATACTGCACACCAGACTGTCGGCAAGTTACAGGAACTGGGGTTGGAAGCTCTTCGTCATCCACCGTACTCACCAAACCTTAAACTTTTTCCAGAATTTAGATCACTTTTTGGCAGTTAAAAATCCAATACCCGAGATACAGTATAAAACGCCTTTGAAGTACTTGTTGCCTACTTTAATATTAACTAAACTAAACTAGTTAACTTTAATTTAGTATATAGTACTCACAACTATTTACCTAAAAAAGAGTAGAAAATTATTCCAATTCTAAATATTAAAAGATTCGGTACTAATTTAGAACAAAATAATTGCCTGTTCCAAGATAAGTGGTGTTATCTAACGGTAAAAATAAATGAGACTTGGAATTACGTCGGAAAAGATAATGAACGAAGCTGACATCGTTTTATTTCAGTTTTAGTAAGATCTGTAAGATGGCAGCAGTTGCGTTTGTAAAATATAAAATGTCGAAATAAAAAGAAGGATGTTATAAATACGTCGGTTTCGTTTGTACTATATCTATATCTATATATATATATATATATATATATATATATATATATATATATTCATGAACTGAATTTAATGATTTTAATTTTTTAAGATAATTAATATAATTAAGAGCCGTGGTAGCTCAGATGGTTAACGCTCGCTGTAAACATAACAGAACGCGAGTAACCCGGGTTCGATCCCCGCCGGCACCAATGAAATTGTTAATTGCAATTTTAAGTGCTGATATACCACGTGCTCGGCGGTGAAGGAAAACATCGTGACGAAACCTGCATGTCTGAGGAATAAGAAAAAAATATTTCGAGGACATGTAAAGTTCGCCAAAACGCATTGGGGCAGCGCGGCGGACACTTCCTTGCCCTAAAACCCTCTCAGAAATGAGGGGAGGCCTGTACCCAGCTGTGGGACGTATATAGGCTTTAACTTTACTTTACTTTACTTTAATATAATCAAGTGTTTGCGGAAATTCATAATGTTAAAGATTAATTTTATTCTATAACGCGGATCTTAAAATTAATTTGCTAAGATCCGATTTATAGAATAAAATAATCCCTGGCTGAGAATGCCTCGTATAGACGCCAAACGTGTGTCGTATTGACGGTGATGTTTTTCCCAGTGTAGTGTTGTTGGGAGTGTTGAGGAAAGGCGGGAGATGCTCTTCAAGCTAGTTAAGACACGTTATTTTATTTTATTCAGCTAATTAAATTTTAACATTTTTGATAAGTAACTTCGGCGTTTTTCCTTATAACTTTAAAAAAAATTACATCACTGAGGATGAAAATATAGGGATGAAGATTTTAATGAAACTATGTAGACTTTACACGTGGTAGAGCCACGTTGCAGTTACATTTTGATTGCAGCACGAATCGGTAAGCTCGACCGTGCATAGACCACGCTCTCACAGAATACCTATGTGAAATACTCGTAGCGGTCTATGAGCTACAGCATCCATTTACCATCAGGTGAGCTGTGTACTCACTTGTGACCCTTATTCTATAAAAAAAGCCGACCATGTAATTGTTACCTTAAAATTGTAATATTTCTTAGTCCACTCAAAAGTTTGTTTGTACCCTAAAGAAACTTAGGTTATGCTCAATGCTAAGAAATGAAGCCCCGACTTCTGAAGACTTCTGAATTATACGGAAATAATTTTTGACATCGGATTTCACATGTTCTTTACGTTATTTTTTAGTAAGGAGAAATACAACATTTAAAAGGGTGAGCAATACTATAAATATTTCCATTAATCAATCTGAGTAAGCTTAAAAGCTTATCGTGGTAGCTCTGAAGGTTAACGCTCGCTGTAAATATAACAGAATGCGAGGATTCGATCCCTGCCGACACCAATAAAATTGTTAATTGCACGTGCTCGGCGGTGAAGGAAAACATCGTGAGGAAATCTGTATGACTGAAGAATAAGAAAAAAATATATTTCGAAGACATGTAAAGTTCGCCAACACACATTCGGGCAGCGCGGCGGACACTTCCTTGCCCTAAATCCCTCTCAGAAATGAGGGAAAGTCTGTGCCCAGCAGTGGGACTTATATAGGCTGTAACCTTACTTTTTACTTTTTAAAAGCTTATGTGGAGGAGAAGGAGTGGTTCACGATAGGAGTCGTAAGCCAGATTCATACCTGAGACTTTCTGAGTTCGCAATCCGCGTATGAATATTACTACGATATGAAAAGACATATATTTATTTCTTCGACATAAGATAAATAACTTTCCTTCTTAAATTACAGAATGTTATCATTAAATAACAGAATTTTACTGTGTAGTGGCGTTGGAAGAATATGAACTACTGCATATAGTTCTGTGCAGGTCGTAGGATACGACAGAGAGAAACAAGCCAATAAAGCAAGGATACCTCTGCTCGGCGAACACTGATGTCGATATGTGCTGTGAAGGCGAGAAGAACTTTGCAGATGCATGTTTTAAAGAAATCATAAAAAATTATAATCAAAAAATTATTAATTAAACGCTGCACCCACAAGTCTGGCGGTGTGATAACTTGTATGCTAGAGGTTGAAATTTGTCGTTTAGACTCTTCAGCTCGGAGTCTCGACCTGTATCCCACAGAGTATGTCTAGGACGTTCTGAAGTGATGAGTGAAATCAGTGCAGCCGGTTCAACAAACCATCAGGGAGCTAGAGAATGTGAATATTGCAAAAAGGGACCGTATTTTGCAAGAAACCATAAGATATGTACACTCGTTCACACGCCTAAACGAATGAAAGTTGTGATTGAACAAAAGACCGTGATTTTATTCTATAAATAAAAACATACAAAAACTGTGTTTCATTTTTACTTAGCGAGCAGGTACACCACTAACTAGCGCCTTGAACTTTATTTCTAATTAATTTGAATAAATTTTGTGACATAAACCTACAGTTATTGTGATTGTGGTTGTAAAATACCAAACGTGGCAACTATGGCAAATCTCCTCTATGAGGTAATTAATTGAGAGACATAAGTACAGCAGTGGACTTTAATAGACTATAATGAAATTTAATCGAAACAAAAAGAATTGAATAGAACAGCATCTTAGGTTAATTGCAACGAGTTTTATTTGTGATAGAAATTTACGAAAAATAAGTTTTACAAAATAACAAATTGTCAAGAAAAACGCAAGTACAATAGTGAAAATAGGCTCCCTGAAGAGTAGCAATTATGCCACAGAAGGCTCTCTCGGCTCATTGTTCACTCTGTTGGCACGCTTTTCACTGGGACCATTGTATAAATACGCTGGGTCACCTCAGAGAATACCTAAATTTATTTTAGTATATTAGTCGTTCTTACGTAATTAAGCAAAATTGCTTAACTCAGAGATTTTTAATAAAGATTATGGAAATATATCACTGTGAAATTATACTTTACACTATTTCCTTGTTTATGCAATGCATCATCATGATCAAGCATCGCAGCTACGAACTCTAGATTAACGAGACAATAAATTTTCAAAAACTACCAAACATCGATGGAGCCAACGGGTGGAAGATGACCTGCGCGCCTTCAGGCTAAAGGTAACTGGCAAAAGGTTGCAAAAAAAAGGTTAAAAAGAGAAGAGGCGCTTTCTCATAGAGTTCAAGACCCACTTCTGGGCCCTTACGTTATAGGAGTGATAGTAGCAGCAAATATTCAACCGACTCAGCTTTAAGCTGCAGTAATAGAAAATCATCTTTGACATTTCGCACTATTTCTTGACTAAAATTTTTATGACAAAAGCAGATACTTATAAGGATGCAATAACAAAGAATTTGACTTTAAGTACCGAATCTATAAAACCTGGTTCTAAAACTAAAACTCAGTCCCAGACGATAGCCAAACTCGTCGTACAAATTGAAAAAACAAGTATCTCGCTCGCAGCTGCAGTACCTGATGCCGATATAACTATCCAGATATCCTGCTCCTACTCCTGCAGCTAGCGATCCTGACTCCGTGAAGGCGGATGTTTATACGTGAGACTCAGGCGGTCACGTGCGTCGCTTTCTGGAATACTTAGAGGTATCACAGCGCCTGGATCAACACCAATATAGGCTGCCGCTAGGTGGAAATACCCGCATATTTACTATGTTCAAGAAGATACCATTGAGGAGCGAGTGCGGGATTACCTCAAAACTATATATCATGATGACATGTGTACCCTTGAGAAGCTGAAATCTCGTAGGCGCTATGCTTCATTTAAGCTCGGATTTCCTCTTGAAATTGCTGAAACTGTCATGTCATCTAGAAACTGGACCAAAAGCATATGTGTTAAGCCTTTGCGTCTGAAATTTCGTGCCATAATCAACAGAAAATAAGCGTCGTGAGTGCTTGAGTTATGGATTTTTTACTACAATAAATGAGTGAGACCTTTTTAACTGGTTTAATATTTAAAAGCGAACTTTTCTATACTGGCTAAAAGGTAAACGTAAAGACAGAGCGAACGATACTGGGTACTTGGGTGTACTGCTTGCTGTTTAACCTGCAGCCAATGACGTTGGGTCATATTAACCTGAGGCGATTTTAAACAGACTTAGATTTTTTTGCTTCAGTCGTAAAGGTTGAAAGTTTGTGAAACTGGAGATACACCCTCCCTCTCCCTGGACCGTTGGTACACTCAGCGCGACGCTGACTGTGCAGCGTGATATACGTACGTCAAATCAATATGGGTAAGTATGACCCAGCATCATCGCTGGCGTAGTATTTTTGTGATTTACTTTTATTCGTCAATTTGCTGTTTTTTGTTAATTTACTTTGTTCTTATTCAGTTTTTTTTTGTCAAAAATATCATTAAAAAATAACGCTGAAAGACAAATACTTGATGATTTAGCACCAACACGTGAACATTTTCAAGCGTTTGTAAATGTAAAAAAATATATTGAGATAGAGTGGATGTAGCTGACAAACTTTAAGCTACTAACAATGTGAACAGAAACTCAAATCGATGGCCATTGACAATTTCTACGCAACGCTGCATATATGCTAAAATAATATAATCGGACATAAATGCTAATATAATATATCGGGCTAGTAATAACGATACATGTTCGAAAAGCTTCTGAAAGCGGGTGGAACACCGGTACTTGAAGTCCTTCAGAAGCTCTTCAACTCCGTCCTCCATGGTGGCACCACTCCGGAGGCGTGGAGCAGAAGTGCAGTGGTCTTGTTCTTTAAGAAAGGCGACAACGCTCTCTTGAAGAACTACATACCGATTTCCCTTCTGAGCCGCGTCTACGTGCTGTTTTCGAGAGTCATTACGAATCGTCTCGCACGCAGACTCGACGACTTCCAGCCTCCCGAACAGGCTTCAGTACCATAGACCACATACATATCTGCGGCAGATTGTACAGAAGACCAAAGAGTACAATCTGCCACTTTGCCTGGCGTATGTGGACTATGAGAAAGCCTTTGATTCCGTCGAGATTTGGGCGGTGCTACAGTCCCTTCAGCGGTGCCAAGTTAACTGTCGGTATATCGAAGTACTGAAGTGTTTGTACAGTAGGGCTACGATGGCTATCCGAGTACAGAATCAGAGCTCGAAACCTATCCAACTGCAGAGAGGTGTAAGACAGGGTGACGTGATATCCCCGAAACTCTTCACCGCTGCATTGGAAGACGTTTTCAAGCTACTGGACTGAAAAGGATACGGTATTAACATCAATGGCGGGTACATCACTCACCTTCGATTTGCCGACGATATAGTCCTTATGGCAGAATCGCCGGAGGACTTAATCATTATGTTCAATGACCTCAATTGTGCCTCCCAACGGATAGGTCTTAAGATGAACATGGACAAAACTAAGATCATGTTTAATGTCCATGTCACACCTATGCCGGTAGTTGTAAGAAGCACTAAGCTTGAAGTTGTTGACGAGTACGTTTACCTGGGATAAATAGTCCGGCTAGGTAAGTCCAACTTCGACCGAGAGGTCAATCGACGGATTCAACTCGGCTGGGCAGCGTTCGGGAAATTACGACACATCTTCTCTTAAGGTATACCTCAATCTCTGAAAACTAAAGTGTACAACCAGTGTGTGTTGCCAGTGATGACTTACGGATCAGAGACGTGGTCCTTCACTGCTGGCCGTATGACGATGCTCAAGGTCGCTCAGCGAGCTATGGAGAGGGCTATGCTCGGAGTTTCTCTGCGTGATAGACTCAGAAATGAGGATATCCGCAGTAAAACCAGAGTGACCGACATAGCCCAACGGATTAGTAAGCTGAAGTGGCAATGGGCCGGCCATATAGCTCGAAGAACCGACAACCGATGGGGAAGAAAGGTTCTCGAGTGGCAGCCTCGTACCGGTAGGCGTAGTGTAGGGCGACCCCCCACTAGATGGAGTGACGACCTGGTAAGACATGCAGGAAGTCGATGGATGCAGGTGGCTCAGGACCGTGATTTGTGGCATTACTTGGGGGAAGCCTATGTCCAGCAGTGGACTTGTGAAGGGCTGTAATGATGGTGATGATGATGATGTTCGAAAAGGTGTCATTTCCTAAAAAACCTGGGACATACTTTGGTACATGAGCATTTACAAATCCGAAACACACGAGTGAATTTACATCGTCAATTGCGTAAAAGAATTTCAGATTTCGTAGGAGAACCTACCGAGGAACCTCCCAATAAGTTCAGGAAGGTATATATATATATATATATATATAAGGTTCCAGGAAGTCGTACGAGACGCCATGTATGTCCGTCTAAAAAGAATAAGAAAATATCTCATACTTGTTATGCATGCCACATTTACATATTATTTGATTCCGTATTGCAATAATTGTAGTAGTTCCATGTCTGTGAATGAGGAAGTAGATGACTGATTCCTTCTTATTTTCATGATAAGAAGTTTTTATGATCTGTTTTTTAGGATGTAGCAGCCAAGCTAATCAACCCTAAATAATATATACCCTGCTGCTACCATAACACAGAAGGCGAAGAAAATATTTACTTCCTAGTTATCCCCGGCTACTGAGATACTGGGAGTGCATATCGATGCGAGATAATTTGACGTATATATTTAACGTTCTAATAAAAAAACAAGAAACTGCCGCAAATATCATTCAGCGCCAAATTGTCTCACACGCCGCTATCGTTATGTATCCGTCGACCATTTTTGAGCCGTTTCTTCAACGCCGCAGCTCGCTTCTTCTTGCTGTTCCGGAGCTATGTCCCACGCCGCCGCCGCTCGCCGATTACGCGCGCGCGCTTTTTTTTCGCGCCCGAAGCAAATATGGGCAACTCTCCGGAAATCGGAGGTATAGAGGTGGGGAATGCTCATCGCATACCACGCAGCCGGCTGCGTGGTTATGTGGAGACTTTTACCCACTAAACCCCACCTTTTAGGGACTGGCTTAACGGTCTAACTAGAGATCTCTAAGCCGTATACGGACGCGACTCTCCTTGGCAGAAAGGAGGGCGCAAAGCAGAAAGGAGGGCGCAAGCGCGTGTGCCGGCTTGCACAACTTTTATAGCCCAGTCCAGCGACGTAGCTACGAGAAGATATACACGAATCTGACGCCGGAAAATGGAACGCACATAATAGTTATATTTTGATTAATTTTTATTGGTCATAATGTAAGAATTGTAATTGGCTAGGCAAATAGAAATTCTTATTATTGGTAAAGTAACGATGTAGCCGGACATATAAATAAAGGCAGGGTTGATGTAAATATGTATTCCATGTTCCATATTCAATACTCGATACACCATTGGTCTGCACATAAAATAGTTGTTTCATTTCTCCACCACTAAACCACTCGGAGTCTGTTAATAGTGGACCTCATATCACCACTATTACAAGTACATAAATCATTGAATACTATTATTAATATTAACCAAATTATAAATATTAACCAAAAATAAAAAAAATATTCATGTTATGTTTACAGTGTTGATTTTGTATGTGTTGTAAGAAAATCTAATAAAAAATGATTTAAAGGTTATATTAGTATTATTTCTATTTTACTTCATGTGGAAAGAACCCTTATTTTATAAACATTTATATAAATTCAGAAAATTATTTTAATTTCGTAAAAATTATCCAAAAAAATCCGGGTCATGTTGACCCGGGGTCATCGCCCGCGTTATTTTTTTTATGTCATTGGCGCCGGGTTAAGACTGTTGTCCTGTTCGGGTTGTTACTCACATTTATCATATGATTTATGACAAAGAATTAATATTTGTAATTATTAATTTTTAAAATGTCAAAACATTGTGTTGTATTATGTACATACCTCCGAACTATAATGACGATCAGTATTTAATTGTTCTCGCCTGTATTGAAGTTGTTATTTTTACCTGCACTGATATGAATGTATTAATTTTAGGTGATTTCAATTTAAATTCGGGTATCGTAAATGTAAAGATCCAATTTGACTTTTATGTACATTTTGTTTGCTGCACCAATTTAATATAGTATTAAATAGACAAGGCGGTATTTTAGATCTCGTACTGAGCAATTTGGGGACCAATCAGTTAGGTTTTTCTCTAAATTTCAATCCTCTGGTGGAAATTGTTGAGTATCATCCTGCGCTTGAAACTATAATCAAGCTTCCATTCGCTTGTTCTACATCACATTCTTCTCCTGCATTGGTAACATCCCTTTCCAATACGCATATCCACAACTGGAACAGGTGAAATGCAGATTTTGCAAGGTTGCTCAATCTAAACATATTAACCAGCACATTACGTCCGTATTTATAAAAGCGGTCCATGTGAGGGATTTTAAGGCGGCTGTGAAATGTCCCAAACATTGCTCATCTAATGGGCGATTTTAGATATTGCCTATACTCTCTCTG
This sequence comes from Parnassius smintheus behrii, assembly GCA_036936625.1. Taxonomy (NCBI): domain Eukaryota; kingdom Metazoa; phylum Arthropoda; class Insecta; order Lepidoptera; family Papilionidae; genus Parnassius; species Parnassius smintheus. Next base: position 3,348,706 of record JAUPFT010000012.1, read on the forward strand.
TCAATCAGTTTTTTTACTTCTTCCTATAATACTTAAACATGAGGTCTTTTAGGAGCGATCCAAGTTGGCTGGACCAAAGATTAGGTTAGGTTACCTTCTCTAATAATTTACTATTTATAATTTTTGCTTTTCAATTTTTTTTGTCTTTTTTTAATGGTTTGACGGCTAAGGGCCGCGGGTTCGGTTTCCGCACGGAACAAGTATTTGTATAGTCTACAAGTAATTGTTACGGGTCTGGATGTTTGTCCTTGTGAAATTCATGTTTTTAAACTGCCCCCACGATACAGGAGAAAATCCTAGTGTGGAGGACGTTTAACGTTTAAAAAAATGGTATGTTAAATTCTGAATCTAATATAAAGTTTACTATAGCTGTTGAGGAGTGCCCTCCTGAAAAGACGATCCTGTCTGCAGCAGCAGCTTTTGCTGAGGATCATGTTAAGCAAACAAAATTATTTTTAAATACAAAGATTCGAGTCCATGCTTCTAACCGATATAAAGTTCTCTCGTAAGGAGACAATGCTGTCTGCAACAGCAGTTCATGATAAAAATCGTGTTTAACTATCAAAATTTAACAAATATACAAAATTTAATGCCCTCATACTACCCGATGAATATTTCTATAGTGAGGAGATAATCCTGACCGCAGCACCAAGTTATATCTATCATATTATTTAATTGCCACTTAAGTTACGATATACAAAATATCAACTCAATCAGTACATCGGAAAGTGGTTCAAATCTTACTTGCAATATGTGAACTAAATACACATACTACATGCCAATCCACTTAAAAGCTTGTATTAACAATAAAAAGATAAACATGGTAAAGTACCCTCTTCCTATTAAAAAAAGGATCATAATATAAAATAAAGGTAATAAAAAATAATTGAAAACGTAGTAATCAAATATTTACTTATCTATTGTATTCCTTGAGATAGTTAAAGTAAAATATATTTTATATTTTCTAGTATTATTGATACACAAAGCACAATATAAACAACCAGTGCAACAGATTCGCTTTTGTACGAAGGTTTATCTCTAATCCGTTTATCTACTCATGTGCTCGCAACTTCGCCACAATGCGATTAAAGTATATAATTTATAAAAATAAACTTGTATAATTCATGGTTATTATAATTTATGCAACTTTAAAAATTAAAGAATTTATTGACATAAATTAAAAATATGAAGGCTCAATATTTGAATATTTTTACCGATTATTCTCAATAATTTGAATTTTAATCATCCTAACAATACGGTGAGGTGCATCACGACATGTTATTGAAACGCTGTCAAGCATAAAAATAAATTCTGGTAATTTTTTTATGTTTTACTTTGTCCGAAAGACTTGAATTTATTAAGTGATAAAGGACTACATATATGTGTTAATAAAATTTGGATAACTTCACCATACTTTGTAATTTCGTAAAAGTTTATTTTAAATCATGTGAGTACGTTTGTATAAATGTTTGATGAATGACGGAATGATTAATGAGAAATGCCAAAAGGTATTTCAAAGAGTTGGTTGAGTATAGGGAGACGCTGCTGCCCATATCCTGATTTGTTTCCCTCTGTCGCCTCTTATGGCACCTACGGGATGAAATGAGAGAGTGAATATTGTTTGTAAGACTGTGTGCTCGTTAACAATTTTAATGATATCGATGTTGGGGTTGGTTGCGTAAATTGAACCTAACGTATATTGAAGTGATCGAATTTTCATTTATCGTTATAGGACAGAGTTTTATTTGAACCTTTTTAAGACGAACTTTTAACATAGTTTAGAATTTAGTTGCTAAGAACATTAAAGTCTTCAAGTTCTTTGATACCATTTCACCAATTTATAGGAAATTTACAATTTTTATTATCCCTGTTTAAGACTTAAGTTAGTTTATTGTGTTATTTTATGACTGCTTATACAGCAGTCGTCTTAAACATTACGATCACCAATAAGACTGATTATTACAACTTTAGTGGTAATTGTAAAAAACATGTATTTGGTAGTGAATAAGAAAAATGAAACTAGTATTTGTGTGGGTTTAAACGCGTTTAATAAATTTACAAAAATCATCGTGTAGTATCTTTGTTGGAACGTGTTCAAGATTATCTACGTTATCACGTCTGATTAAATACGCACAAATCCTTGCAAAAGAGTAACCGTTTCCTATTAGGTATGAAACGAGAAGCTATTGTAATAAAAAGTCATCTTAATTTCAATAGAAAAGGTCCCTGGGCGCTACCATCTGGGATAGGGATCCTATAGTAAATCAAATCCAAATTTGAAATAACTGCAAGATTTCAAGATACTGTAAGTTTTTCTACGTACATTTGACCGGTAATTAATGGTTTTAGGCTGAAGATAGTGTGACTTTGCATTATTATTATTAATATATAATAAATATTTTTTATATAAAAAGGTTTATAATACAAAAGCATGGTTATAGGTCTTTAAAATCCATAATAAAGTATTGTAAAAGCGGAGTTACGGTTTGAAATCCCATATATTAAAGGCATAATATGATATTAAGGTCTACGATACAAAAGCATTAGTATAGAAGGTCTGTATGATGCATAATCATTACGATAGTAGAGTTGTGGACTGAAGTCCTATGTATTAAAGATATATAAAAGTAAGGTCTATGAAATAAAACAAATATGTGGAAGATCTCAAATATGTAAAAGTATTAATAGAAACGGGATTTGAAAATAATTATTATAGTGGCGTGTAGACTGCATCACAGCGTCCGAGACCGATGTAAACTTGGACTCGTAAACCGATATGTCCTAGGAATATTATCTTAGTGCCGGTGGTAAGCGAGTTTGTAGTAGCAATACGGCTTGCCCGTAGCCATCGCACATGCTTACCGTTTATAGGTTACGTCTTAGCGCATAGTGTTGTGAAATGTTAGCTTAATTTCGGATTATGGAGTGCTTTTTAGTGCAACAAGCATACTCAACTCCATGTCATAGAGCAATAGTGCTACGATACGTGGATAATTCTAGAATCCGGCCTGTGATTCTTAGAAAAGATCAATTTATATTTGTTTATTCTGGTCACGTCAATTTTATATTTCATAGACGGCCACTTATGTACGATATGTAATATAATATAAATAAAAATATGGGAGAAGATCGTTAAAGTAGCAGTTGCTAAACGTTTTCACATTAGTACGTTGAATACATAAGTGCATCTATGACCATGGGTGCTGCGAAGTACTTGAAAATTCCGGTATATAAAAATAAATTTACAAACGCGATAAAAACCGTAACAAAAAACTAGTTTCATTAAATAGCAGCATTAAATTAGGAGAACCAGACACTATTTTTACTTGAAACTAGACAAACCATTTACCCCACCTTTAGTCCTCAGCAGTGACAACGCATATTGCATTTTCATTTTTAATCGAGGGTAAATGTAGTCGTCTATGAGCCATGCATCAGCAGATGGACTTTGTACTCGTTTGTCATCCTCATTTTATAAAAAGAAATCTAACTCTATTCATTCAAATTATATTTGCAATAATTTGAATTTCTTCTTTTCAATGTTTTGATCAAGTACGATTTTACATGCCTAACTGTATCTCGCAAGCCTTGCATAATACATGAACATATCCTGAATGAGTGACCCTTGGGTAATCTATACAGAAGTTACAGCTGCGGCTTTTCTGCGGTGAAAAACTGCTATAAAATGAAACCTAAATGTTTTAAAAAGCGCCCTCGTTATATCCCAAAGTGTAATGTTTAAAACTTTCCACGTAACAGTGCAGTGGAGTGGGCTCTCCAAAGCGCAGCGATTACGCCATAGAGAGCTTCTCACGGTTTATTGTTCGGTCTGTTGCTCCCCGCTGCCTCCATTTTGTTATTTCACTATGATACGGTTGAAATTGTTTCATTTTTAGTGCTCGTTCCTATCGTGACTGAGGATGGAGGTGTATAGTCTCCTTAAATTCATATGAGTTATTTATTAATTACGATTATTTAAATAATTTAAAAATATTCATTTTTTATATCTTTTTTATATGAATACTGCAGAAGGAGGGTATATTTTTACTCTGTATCCTAAATGGCTTTCAACATTTGGGGTGTCATTAGATTTTTTTCATTTGTGGAAGTGACATATGGTATACATTTTATATATTTTCAGTAAACTGTTCAACGCAGTTGAGTTTATAATTACTGGTATAACGTTCAAGCTTGTTTAATATTTTTTCATCCGACTGCCCGAGTAAGTGGGTAATGTTTTTGGGAGTGTGTATGTGTGCATATTTATTTATTTGGCATGCCCTGCAGCACAAACAGCTTGATGTATTTTAACATATGGGGGTGTCATTAGATGTTTCGTACTTGTGGAAGTGATATTGGGAATACATTTCTCTTTCGAGTAAATTTCTTTAAGCAACTGGGTTTTTTCAATTATTGTTATCACGATTGGACTTGTATTATTTTAGTATTCATTTTCTTAATTAAATTTTATATTTTACCATACTTTTTATTTAATTTAAATAAAATAAAATAAGATAAAACTGAGACCCCCTATTTATCTTCAAAGAATTGACTGTATAGGATAAATTGAAGGAGAATTTGGGGTTCATCTTTTGTAGATGTAATTTCCGCCATTTAGATGCAAATAACGTTGATGTTTGAAGAAATATGTTAAATTACAGCTCCTGATGCAGTGTCAACAAAAGCATAAAGTGAAAAAACTTTTTTAAATATTTCTAACTTGACTTCATCACAATATGGTACAACGTGGTGAACCATGCTGAAGCTATATTTCTGGTATAATTTTATCATGAACATGGCTTGACCGGGGAAGAACCACGCTCTCACAGAATATCAGCGTAAAATACCAGCTTAATAATGCTGTGTTTCGTATGGAGAATGTAGAAACCCGGAGACCCCTCTTAATGGAAACGAGGCATTCCATCTTAGTCCTCACGGGTGGCAACGCATCTGCATTTTGATTCGTAGTCGAAGATAGATGTAGATATCTATGGGCTACAGCATCTACTCACCATCAGGTAGACTGTGTGTTCGTTTTTCACTCATATCCTTTAAAACTACATTAAAATTGTTTTCGCAAAAGTTGTGTTCGCGACGCATCAAGTTCCTCGGTGCGCTCTCAACCTCTTAATTCGCCCATACATTGATGAATTAAGGGATTAAGAGCGCAATTTCTATTCTGCTTTGGGGGCTATCAGGCAATCTATGACGGAAGCCTATGTTTAGCAGTGGAATTTTATAAGCTGTAAATGGATGGATAGGTGAATGCGTTCTTGGTCAGAGCCTCTAATAGTTCTTACACTGGGTAATTGTATATTTGTGAAGGTGTTTAACATAGGGATATACGCATTTTGTTCAGTATATAATTAGCGTAACTCACTGGAAGCTTTACGGTTGTTTAAATATGTACTTTAAAAGTAATGCTCATTACAGTCTGACAGTAACAAAGTAAACTTGCTTTGTTATTCTCTGACTGTAATGAGTGTAATGCTCGGATCTAATTATTTAAATCGCCATAGTTAGCATGTACAAAAGTTTCAGTTCCTAGTCATTGCTCCCCGTCTCTAGTTCAAGTAATTTATTCTATTTAAAAATAAAATAAATACATTTTTCTTGTGTGTGTTATTTCTCTCACTCATTCGCTACAGCCCACACAAATCCACTACTAAACGGCCGATGTTCTTTTCTATAGATTCCCGAAAACTATTTGCTTGCATTGCTGCACATAGTCGTGCTTGGTAAACTGGTTGACAAGCACAGTATTCGATTACTAATGTTTTAACTTATACTTTTTATTTTAATATTATTACTACATCACTTTTTATTATCTTATTTTCTTACAAACTTATGTTAGGTCACTATTTTAACGACACTAAAACTAGTGTTTCACTACTATCCCATCTGATGGATAAGTGGTGACTCAGCCAAAGGTGGTAAAGCGCACTGTCATATCATAAGCTTATTCACTCTTGCCGTGATCACGTCCGTATTGTAATCGGATGGAAAGACAGATACTGGATACTTTTTCCACTCTACACTTCACCGTTAGCATAGTGAACGATGAAACGTAACGTTTGACTCGAATTCGTGTTAAGTCAACATCGAAGGGATGGAGAATGGCTGAGAATCTGGTTATCCTACGGTAGAAGGGAGAGGGAAGAGTGACTGGGAAGACTCCAAAATTTGATCGACACTCGATCACGATCGGTTTCGTTTAACCAGATCCGGGTCACCGATTTGCTTCTAAGCACGTCTTTCCATGCCATTGAATCTGAAGCTGTTAGGCGGCATTTTGAAGCACAAGCCCATATATGGCAGAAATACTCCATGCAGTACTGGAATTTCGCTTTATTTATGTATGTTATTAGAAACATGCTAACAAGCTAAAAGATGATAGCATCCAATACGCTTGCAACATTAGATATATTAAATTAGCATTAAATCAATTCCAAGTCCCAATCTTAATTAAATAAAACAACATAACATTAAATACATAAATAAATCACATTGAATTAAAAAATACAACAATAGTCATTAAAGTATTGCCTCAAATTAAGGAAATGGAAATTAAGAAACGAACAAAACAAAATTAGTAAAATTGATATTACACATCATTAAATTAATAAATAAAGTCAATGTCAGTGTTAAAAAAATAACAATGTCTATTAGCATATTTCTAAATTTACTAATAAGTTCCCCTAATTCATCAGCAAATAGGTTAAAATCGTCGTACGTTCAAGTCGTCGTGTGCAAGTAATAACCAACTATTCATTGTGCGCGGACGCGTGCTCGCCGCGCCTGGTGCGTGCGACAGGGCGCTAGAAAACGTGGCCGGCACGACGTACCGGAGGGGAGTAGCTATAGCGTTATTTTTTTTCGAACTGTCTGATATTTTTGTAAAGGGAAATCTGCGCCATGCATACTTACTCAGATTCCTACACAAAAATAATCGTCTGTCGCTACGAAATCACAAATAACAATTATAATAATACACCACAACTCATCACTACATCACATATGCATAGATACAGTCTATGTCATAACAGTCTAATTAAGAAACACAACTACATTGACCAATTGCATACAGCCGAGGCTGTAACAACGAATCGCATTGTTTCAATAAATTCGAGATCTCGATTAGGGTAATAGGGTTTAAAAGTGATAAAAGGTGAATAAAATATAGGTAGGGTTTATTTATTACTAGAATAGAATGGAATAAATTCCTATCCTCAATCATACAGTAATCGAAAGCGTGCATCTCTTCGACCACACATGGACTGGGCACCACTTTTCTCTTAAGCCATTACCTACATTTCTTTACTAAGTGACATGCCATTTTAGTCGGTAAGACAATCGCAGCTGCATGATTTTCTAATGCGCTTTTTAAAGCCATTAACAAATTAAACATTTTTCTATGTTAGCTTTTATTTTGTGCAATATTTTTTGCTAAATTATACCGTCCCTTAATATACGACTTTGGATCGTCTGGATTTAAATGCAAAAGTTGCGCTGAAGTTTTTACTTACGGTTGATAATCGGTAAGACAATCGCAGCTGCATGATTTTCTAATGCGCTTTTTAATGCTATTAACAAAATTAATCATTTTCTATCATCATCATCATCATCATTACAGCCCTTCACAAGTCCACTGCTGAACATAGGCCTCCCCCAAGTAATTCCACAAAGCACGGTCCTGAGCCACCTGCATCCATCGACTTCCTGCATATCTTATCAGGTCGTCACTCCATCTAGTGGGGGGTCGCCCTACACTATGCCTACCGACACGAGGCTGCCACTCAAGAACCTTTCTTCCCCATCGGTTATCGGTTCTTCGAGCTATATGGCCGGCCCATTGCCACTTCAGCTTACTAATCCGTTGGGCTATGTCGGTCACTCTGGTTTTACTGCGGATATACTCATTTCTGAGTCTATCACGCAGAGAAACTCCGAGCATAGCCCTCTCCATAGCTCGCTGAGCGACCTTGAGCGTCCTCATACGGCCAGCAGTAAAGGACAACGTCTCAGATCCGTAAGTCATCACTGGCAACACGCACTGGTTGTACAATCTAGTTTTTAGAGATTGAGGTATACCTGACGAGAATATATGTCGTAATTTCCCGAACGCTGCCCAGCCGAGATGAATCCGTCGATTGACCTCTCGGTCGAAGTTGGACTTACCTAGTCGGACTATTTGTCCCAGGTAAACGTACTCGTCAACAACTTCGAGCATAGTGCTCCCAACAACTACCGGTATAGGTGTGACATGGACATTGAACATGATCTTTGTTTTGTCCATGTTCATCTTAAGACCTATCCGTTGGGAGGCACTATTGAGGTCATTGAGTGTTTAAGTCCTCCAGCGATTCTGCCATAAGGACTATATCGTCGGCAATCCGAAGGTGAGTGATGTACTCGCCATTGATGTCAATACCGTATCCTTTCCAGTCCAGTAGCTTGAAAACGTCTTCCAATGCAGCGGTGAAGAGTTTCGGGGATATAACGTCACCCTGTCTTACACCTCTCTGCAGTTGGATAGGTTTCGAGCTCTGGTTCTGTACTCGGATAGCCATCGTAGCCCTACTGTACAAACACTTCAGCACTTCGATATACCGACAGTCAACTTGGCACCGCTGAAGGGACTGTAGCACCGCCCAAATTTCGGCGGAATCTAAGGCTTTCTCATAGTCCACATACGCCAGGCAAAGTGGCAGATTGTACTCTTCAGTCTTCTGTACAATCTGCCGCAGGGTATGTATGTGGTCTATGGTACTGAAGCCTTTTCGGAAACCGGCTTGTTCGGGAGGCTGGAAGTCGTCGAGTCTGCGTGCGAGACGATTCGTAATGACTCTCGAAAACAGCACGTAGACGCGGCTCAAAAGCGAAATCGGTCTGTAGTTCTTTAAGAGAGCGTTGTCGCCTTTCTTAAAGAACAAGACCACCGCACTTCTGCTCCACGCCTCTGGAGTAGTGCCACCATGGAGGACGGAATTGAAGAGCTTCTGAAGGACTTCAAGTACCGGTGTTCACCCGCTTTCAGAAGCTCCGCTGTATTTCCATCCTCGCCTGGGGCCCTGCCGTTTTTAAGGTGCTGGAGAGCCATTCTAATCTCGCTTAGACTGACGTCCGGGATATCATCGGAATATTGTCGGATAAGACTTGCTCTTGGATTGTTACTCACACTTGCGTGTGGCTCCAACGATGATGTGTACAGCTGCCCATAGAACCTCTCAATCTCACTCAAAATCTCAGGTATCCCGGAAACGATGCTGCCACACTCAGTCTTCAGCTTTGACAGTTGGCTCTTACTGGCAGACAGATCTCTGGCAAAAACTTTGGAGCCCTGGTTCCGCTCGATCGCTTCTTTAATACGAGCAGTATTAAAGTTGCGTAAGTCTTGTATTTTTTTCTATGTGAGCGTTTATTTTGTGCAAAAACTTTTGCTAAATTATACCTTGCTTTTATATACGAGTTTGGATCATCTGGATTAAAATGCAACAGTTGCGTTGAATTTTTTACTAACAGTTTACATTTGCGACATTCTTAATACTCGTGATAAAACGCCTCCTTTATGTTACTCTACAAAACATACTTTGTATAATAATAATAATAATCACTCTGGTGGCTCTACCCGCCAAGTATTCCCGAAAAATTCTTTATGCATATTGTGCCAAGAGATAGAAAAATAACTTAAGTTATCAATTTGATTACACATATTGATCATAATGCTGCAATTGCTAGCAACAAACTGTAACCTAGTAGAGACAACGTATATCAAGTAGTTTTAAGTCGACCAACCGCGAGGAGAAAGATAGGCACAGGATCAACAGCTTTAGGTGCGAGGCACAGGGTTAATACACCACCAACTTTCTAACACCGGGCTGTTGTGGTGACGAAGCCTTGATGAATTGTAAACGTGTTAAAGTTGTTGGCGCGTATGAGTCAACTAGACCAGGAGAAAACTACGCTCTCAAAGAGTACCAGTGTAAAATTGTAGCTTAACTGTACTGTATTTCGTATGGTGAGTGTAGAGAGCAGCAGACCCCTTTTTCATCCCTCGGACTTATAAGGGATGACAACACATCTGCATTTTGATTCCTAATTGAGGGCACTGTGTGCCGCTTGTCAAAGAAGTCCTAGGCACAGTCTCGTTACGACAAGACAAATTATTCATTCATTCACTAAAACAAATCAAAAGTCCACTGGTGAACCTAAGTCTCCCCCATAGATTATCTCAGTAAGTGGATATTCACCACAGCTGCCACGCTTGGCACCCTGGTTGACCAACACATTGTATATTACCTTGAGTTATTGTCAGGAACATATTACTGCTCATCTTATTTTTTTTTTCATTTTATTCTGATACTTCTTACGACCCCAATAAAATTCAGGATCCTTGGTCACCAAAAGCAAACCATAAAGTTTTACAATACCTGTAATTTTAAGGCACGTTATATTTTATTTACCGATCAATGTCACGGAAGCGACGTACCGTGTTGCAGGAAGAAATATGCGAGACACGTGACAACCTTTTTTGTCAGAAGCGGGGCTACTTTCCAGCAAATACAAACTCATCTATTACATTATTTACTCTTAAAAGAATTCTGTTAATATTTATTTTCCTTCCTCTTTGCGATGTTTCCGTCACGTCATTGTAATTGGCATAGCACATATTTATTTCTGGAAGATATTTCATTTTTACAAAACGACGTAAATATTTTTAAAAACTTTTATTTAACTTCACTTGTACGTATGGTAATATTATATCAATATTTCACCCACTTTCACTGTAGCTATCGGTCTGAAATTTGGCACAGACGTTTGATTTTCGAAACAATGGGTGCGTTTGGCAGAAAAAAGCGCTAGCAAGCGCTTATAAGCGCTAAAATAGTTTTCGGCCAGGACACGATTGCTACTTCAGTAGCGCTGACACAATCCGCCATTTTGCTTATTTAATTTGTTTGTTTTGAAGTAGAGTTTATCAGTTGTTTTGTGCAATATTAGTTTTAAGTAATATGAACTATGATGACATGAATAAACATATACATGCTATTAAAAAATCATGATTGGTAAGTTTTTAATATGAATACCTTACAAACATATGTTTAAATTAGGTTAGATTCCCCGGTTAAAACTAACATCGTGTCCTGGAGGAAAATAGCTACTTACGATTTGACAGCGCTTACCGCTTACGATCGCCATTTTGCTTGCAAGCGCTTGCTAGCGCTTTTTTCTGCCAAACGCACCCAATGCACGATGTCTTAGTAAGTATGTCTTAAATGCCACCGTTTTTAATTCAATATGGCGAACGTTACAAAGTAGCGATTTATCATTTCTGCAGTAATCCCTATGATTGTGGATATCAAATAAAAGGACTTGATAAACGAAACAAAATATGTAAAATGAAGTAATTCTTAATCCACTATGGGGGACGTCATAAAATGGCAATTTATAATTTCCGTAGTAACCCCTATGATACGAGTATAAAAAGCAGTCTAGGTGCGACCCGAAAGGTTCATACGACTAACTTCCCAGTGAAAAGAATAAAAAAAAATCAAATGTTTTAATATTTTATACAATTTTTCATTCAGCACAAAAAAGAATGCTCAAAATTTAAGGAGGTCTAAGTTATATAATTATGCGTTAAATGAAACTGGTCCAATGCCAATATCACTCTTTGTTCTAGAGACATACGAGGCGAAAATGATGGAGCTGGAATGTAACCATGGCTAAAAAGCCTGAAAAGAGAATTGCCGCCATAGCCGCAATTTTTAACGGTTACAAAACAGCTAAGATTAGGGATAATATTCTAGTGCTCAAAAAATGTTGTAGGCAACAAGGGTCAACTGCTGGCAATAAAAAAATTAAGATGACGGGTTTAAGTTGGCAATCAAGAACTTAGTTGCTCCAATCAACCTGTAATTTGGTAATCCCGGGGTTTTTTGAGTCGCCGATTATGATTTTAGTTTCGAAATGTTGAATTTTGCAACTGAATTTTAAGTGAGTCATTATAAATCCAATTTGGCAGACCGACCAAATTTTTTATTTTAGAGTTTTGTTATTTTTTATCTACTCCCATAATTAGGAAGAATATGAAAAATAAAGTAATGTCACTCTAAATTCTATATGGTAGACCCTCAAAGATGGCGGACTATGTTTTGATTCACCCCCATGATATAGATATCAAAATAAATGAACATATGAATTTAGGTAATGATAATAAGATGAATTCTTTGTTTTTTTCTTCACTGAAAATAATAAGAATAAAAAAACGGCCGCGTTTAACTCTTCGAGAAGATAGTATTTTACTGTCCAGCTACACGGTGTGCGCGGGGTCGTGTCTAAATTAAAATCGAACTATACCCGTACGTCGTGGTGAAAAAATCAAAATGGAGGGATACAAGATGGCCGCGATACCAGTTTAAAAACTTATAACTCGGCATAGGTATGTGACAGTTTTCTGGTGCTCGAGCAAACGTTGTAAAGGCTGACAAGGGTCAAATACTAGCGATAAAAATTCTGGAAGGCGCATCTCAGATAAAATGAACAGACATAGAAACATGTCCAGCATAAAAAATAAAAATATATCAGGAGTAAAAAATTATTTAAATGCTCTAAAATGAAGAAATAAACTTAAAGTTAAATCAAATTCATGAATTTATTACATTAAACAATTCATATGATATAAAATATTAGCGCGAGATTTACCTGTGTACATAAAAAGAATATAAGTAATATGTAACTTGATATTGACATAGGTAAGTAATTCTAAGAATTATTTTTTTATAAAATTGGTAAATTTCACGACAAACCTTTAAATCAGTTAAATTGTGTTATGAAATAAATTCATGGGTTTGATTTAATTTAAAGTGTATTTTCTTTTTTTATGGCGTTTAAATGAAAGCTTATTTTTTAAACATTTTAAAAAATAAGCTTTCATTTAACTCTTAAAACTAAACTTCTAAAACTCTTTTACTCTTAAAAGTATTCATATTATATAATATATTGTTTATATGATAGTTACAGTAATCATGGAGGCGGTTAGATTTTAAACAAAGTTTTGTTATTAAGGTGTAAATGGCTACGCTCCATGCAACGGCGATTCGACTTATTGAACCTGCATGTTCACATCCCGCATTTAAAAAAGAATAGGTTGACATACAAGCACGCAGTCTACCTGTTGGTAAATTAATTCTTTGGCCTATTGAAATCTACATCAAACTCATTTTTTAGGATAAAGGTGATGAAGGTCAAACGAGCACGTAGTCCACCTGATTGTAAGTGGTTACTGCGGCCCATAGACATCTACATCTATCCTTGATTGTGAATCAAAATGCAGATGCATTGTCACCCGTGAGGACTAAAATGCAATGCATCGTTTCCACACTCTCTATACGAAACACACCAGCGTTAAGCCGCTATTTTACGCTGGTATTCTGTGAGACTATGGTCCTTTCCCTGTCGAGCTGACCCAATCGTTCTACAACTATATCAGTAATATAGCTACAGCATGGCTCTACCACGTATAAAATAAGAAATCAATTAAGAATAAATTGCAGATGCATTGTCATCCTTGAGAACTAAGAAAAGTATATTAAACTGTAACAAGGCTAATGAGCTAAGGCTTGTCCCAAAGTTCACAGTACACGAGCAACCCGGGTTCGATTCCTACCAGCACTAACGTAATTGTTAATTTCAATATTATGTGCTGATTTACCAAGTGCTCGGTGGTGAAGGGAAAGATCTCAAGGATATGTCACGTGCTTGAGAAATCAAAAATACGCACGCATCGGTGCAGCGCGGTGGACATTTCCTTGCCCAAAAACCCTCTCAGAAATCAGAGGAATTCTATGCCCAGTGGTGATAAATATGTAGGTTTTAAATTCAACTTTCTTATCTTGAAATATTTACAAAATTTCACATGACTTTCTACCTTATTAATGGATATCTAAATACTAACTTTTGCACTGGAAACACCTGTTCAAAATTCTTTCATAAATCACGATTAATGTGTTTACTAACTAATTTTGAAGTTGACTGATTTTTGAACGTAAGTATTTACAAAGTATATTAACCAAAGTTTTTTTTATATTATTTTTAAATTACTTTTAGATTTTAGTTTAAAATCCAGGAATACTGGAACACTTGTAAAATAGCCACGCTGTTTCTAATATTAAGAAAATCCCTTGTTTTTAGCCGACTTCAAAAGAACTAGACTTTTTAACGAGAGGCTTACAATTCGAATGCATATTTTTTATATGTTTATAACGCGATATGTTTGTCAATTGTGGATGGAATTTGATTATTTTTACTAAGTGAACAGTGGTGTAAGAATATCCATTTCCTCATATCGTCCCGTAGACGTAGTAAGAGGCGAAAAAGGGAAGCAAACCAGGAAAATCTCATCAGCATCGTCATAACAACAACTTTAAAATAAAACTAATCTATCTAAAGGGCTTGCCATGCGTGGCAACTATGGCACCCTCTATGAGGCAATCTATGGTGGAGGGCCATGTTCTGCAGTGGACTTTAATAGACTGTAACGGTTATATTGTACCACAGATAGTAAGCTGATGACATGACATCTATGTCTAAGTCTAAGGAAATATTATCCTTATGAGGTGATCCATGGGGAGGCCTTTATTCAATGAGGTTTTATTTCAAGGGTAGTCTAATTTAAATTATTCAACCTCTAAGGAAAAAAAATTAGGATATTCCTTAGTAGATTCAAAACGGTACAAAACAACAAACACAAACTACGAACAACAAAAAGGAATAATGTAATCTCACATTCTTAATTCGGAGCTATAATGATTTTATACACTAACACTAACGCCTTTGCACCAACTGCACAAAGTGAACTTTATTCTTTTTAGTTCTTTCAATCCGGCATTTATTTCTTATCAAAAGTTATTTCCTTTATTAAAACAAATTACCGACCTTTTAACCTTACCCTAGAATATATAATCATTTTACACTCTTCTTGTTTTTCACCAGTCTGTAGAAGCTTACGACTGGAAATTTGCCTTCATCAGTCTCGCACGTATCTAATACTGCCTTCCGTCGCCGATCTGGGAATTTAGGTATGGTGTAAACAGCAATACCTTAGCTTACTACCTTTCATAACTTAACTTTTATTGTTTCCGTCAACATTTTTAAATAAGTAAAGGCGTATACACAGTTCAAGTGATAGTAAGCAGATAAAAAAGGAGCAGGCAAGAAATGCAGATGCGTTGTCAGCTCTGAGGACTAAGATTGAATGCCTCATTTCCGGTAAAAAGGGTCTCAGGTTCTATATTTTACAGTGGTATTCTGATTGAAATGAAGATTTATAAAATAGTAAGACTAATAAACATTCCGACATAGCGTTTAAATATTCAATAAAGTGTTGGAAAGTTAATATTAAAATTACGGCGGACTATTAACAGCTGATTATTGCAGCTGAAATTTCAAAGAACATTAGTTTTAAAGAAGATCAAAGCAAAACAAGAAGTGAAATTGCACTGAAATTTTTAACAACTCGTACATATGAGTAACAAGTTCATAAGCTACCGAAATATTTATAAAAGAATTTGTCTCCATCTTCTTTCTTTTAGTCATCTATCTCCCTTTGAAGGGAGTATTTTCAATTTTAGATGAATCACATACATATATAATTATGAATTGGAGTTTTGAACGTCAGCTAAAAACGGTAGAAGGTTTCACTAGTGGCAGCCTCGTACCGGTAGACGGAGTGTAATGCACTACCTACTAGATAGAGTGATGACCTGGTTTTTTTTTAATAGGATAGGGTGACAAACGAGCACACATTCCACCTGATGGTAAGTGGTTGCTGTGGCCCATAGACATCTACATCTATCCTCGATTACGAATCAAAATGCAGATGCGTTGTCACCCGTGAGGACTAAGATGGAATGCCTCGTTTCCAGTAAAAAGGGTCTCCGGTTCTCTACACTCACCATACGAAATACAGCAGCATTAAGCTACTATTTCACGCTGGTATTCTGTGAGAGCGTGGTCCTTCCCCGGTCGAGCCGACCCATTCGTGCTACAACTATACTATTAATATAACTGCAGCATGGCTCTACCACGTAATAGATATATAGGAAGTCGCAGGTGGCTCAGGACCGTGCTTTGTGACATTCCTTGGGGGATGCCTATGTTCAACAGTGTACTTGTGAAAAGTTGTAATGGTAATTGTGATGAAAAACGTTACGGATGCATTGTAAACAAATATTTCTATAGAGTGCCATGTAACGGCAACATAAGAGCATCCACTACTTGTGTCGCAAAAGGGCACAAGGGAAACTAAACAGTAGATGAGCTGCAGCGTTTTGTTAATAACAACACAGTAATAAATAAGCCAAGTATGGTGACTTTGGCAAATATGAGTGATATTTGATAGGGTAATATATGGGAAAGTTCCATGTTTAGCAGTAACTTTGACGGGTCGTAGTAAATATACGAATTAATTAATTAATTAATTAATGATTTAACTAACAAATGAATAAATTAATCAATTAGAATATATTTTATTAAAATTCTATTACTGTTGTACCTGTTGTTTCAACATGTTAAAGCATTTCGTAAAAAAGGAATATTTACTTTTAAATTTCTTGGTTTAGAGTAGTAATGCAATTATACTAACACAGAGAATCCGCAGAGGGAATATAATAGGAAACTAAATTCAATCCCTTTAACGGGTTACAACAAAATATGATTATATAATTTTTTTTTGAATATAGTTCACATTTCGCGTGAATTCAATTTATAATTTAAAGAAAGATATCTGAAATATTAAATATGTTTTTTTTTTAAATTTGTGAGTAAAAAAAGTCGGTCGGCTCGGCCGGGGATGATCCACGTTCTCACAGAATACCAGCGTTAAATAGCAGCTTAATGTTGCTGTGTTTCGTATGGTCAGTGTAGAGAATCGGAGACCCATTTTACTGGAATTAAGGCATTCCATCTCAGTCCTCAGGTGTGACAATACATCTGCATTTTGATTCTTAATTGAGGTTATATGTGCCACATTTAACCTCGATTAAGGGCCACATCATCCACTTACAATAACGTGGACTGTTTGCTCCTTTGTCACCCTTATTCTATAAAAGAAAATGATAATTTGTGTATATTATGTCTTCCAGACCGAATTTCAGTCTCGGCAGTCAGTCTTAACTAAATACCAAACCATTTGCGTAGGACAGGATTATTGTACCCGAGTGCAAGCAAAGGTGCACTCTTTTTTTCCTTGCATTCATAGGTCGATGTTACGCCAACTTGATACGACCGGAGAGAGATCAGGCACGGGATCAACGGCTTTACGTGCTTTTCGAGGTGCGAGGCTAAATCACTGCCAACTAACTTGATTTGAAATCAAGAAAGGTCGGCTATGTAAAATAAGTCAATACGAGTAAACGCGATAAAATCCGTAAAAACACGTTTTATTTAAAGTAACTGAATACTTGTATACCAAAAGCATTGTATGCACGAATCTTATTTTATATTATTTTTAAAACTCCAACTTCGTGAAATGTAAAGGGAATGATAGTGATAGGTAATCTTTCTTTTCGTACATTTATTTTACTTACTGGCCACAAGATTATATTTTGAGAGATGGCCGAGATGACAAGTGTATAGATTTGGTATAAATAAACTGTGTTTACAATTTGTAGATTTGAGTAATTCATTCAACTCATGTTACGCAAGAAATTTCGTTTAATAAGCCATGTCCACTTGGCAATAATCTTGTAATGGGCTGAGCAAATTATTTTAAATTGTGTATCGTGATAGCGGCGTAAAAGAATCTTTCATTCAACTTCGTCCCATGGTCTTGGTATGGCAGACTAGGAAAAAAGCTTTAAAGGTTTCATCACGTATACGATGGATGTCAAATGAATGCAGTACCAATTCAGGACAAATCCTTCTTTATGAGGAATGTTTTCCATGTCCAGTGGTGAACTAGATAATAAAGAAGAATTCAAAAAATTTAAATTGCACAAAAATTGCGTTTATTACGGGCAGATTAAGTACTTTAAATAATAGTCTTGCTGTAAAGTTTTTTTTTTTCAATCATATAGACGTGCCTACACACTTCATGTATCTTGTAGTAATTTAATAACTCTGCAGTATTCATTTAAAGTATTTTTCGATTAAAGTGTTTATATCTATGATTTCTAATTTATTATAATTTTTGTATGAAAACTTTTGTGTTGAACTGTACGCCATTATGTACTAGCAGCCATATCATATATTGTTCAACTTATATGTACGTCCGGCTACTCACTCGGCGGTGCCCGCGCTTGCATTCGGTTCAGATTCAGAGTTCCCACAGCGAATGCATGCCCGATTTTGTTAGCCCTCTGCTATCGAGCTTATGTACTTGCTTTTATAAATTTAAATAGTAGTAATATATTCCAATTTTAATTCGCATGAAATCCCCTTTTTTAATCTTAGCCTAAAATTGTAGCTAAGCAAATATTATCCTAATGAGGTGATCCATGGGGAGGCTTTTATTCAATGAGGTTTTATTTAAAGGGTAGTCTAATTTAAATTATTCAACCTCTGTTGACGACGCTCACGTTGCTTCTCGAACACCTGAAATATAAATAATATTAATCAATAAAAAATAAAATATGTAAAAAAAAAATATACTCATAAAACATTGTTACTTACCTAATGTACTTGCTGTTTTTCTATAATAAATAAGTACGTGTGCATACGGGGACAGTGGCACTTACCGCGATTTTTATCAGTAGGGTGAAGGTATATTTGCAACAACGGTGTTGCACCGCTGAGTACATGATCCCGCGTTTCGAGTTAGTTGCACTAGAACATCATACGAGGTGACACCTATGTCTCCCTCCCCGCGGATGTACACGCGCTCACCAAATTTTTTTTTTGTATATTTTTCTCCCAGACGACACCAGCGGCCTACATCATCAACATAGTGGTCCTTCGGCCGAATCCTTACGTCGTCTGCAAAAAATATAATAATAATAAGTACCAGTTATGTTCCACGCGCCGGCTACGCCGCAAAAAAAGCGACGACCACGTGGCACCGCTGCAAAATCGGAGTGCAAGAACAACCAAGATGTGTTACCATCGTTCAGCTTAAAGGATGAAGTGCTGGAAAAACCTGGAAATGCGCTAAGTGCCTCTAGTAAGAGTAAAAAGTCATCAAAGACCGCAGGCACGTCGTCAAGTACGGCACGCAAACGGCAATTGGAATACGAAACCGCTAAAGCTATGGCTCTCGTGGAAATACAAGCAGCAGAAGCTGAAGCAGAAGCCAAAGTTAAGAGTGCTCAGGCAGAAGCTGCCAAGCTTAAGGCAAATATTCAGTCGAAGCTGCTAAACAAACAGCTTGCAGCTGAGATGGCAGAATTGGAGTCTCATTCACGCTCTTCCCACAAGTCGGCTATGAAATCTTCGACCAGCAAAGTTGAAAATTGGCTGAATGCTCCAGGAAACCAGCATGAGGAGAACCGAGAAGAGTACTCTTGTGAAAAAATCGGCCTAGAAAAGCTAGCACATGCCTTGAATGATGCAGTGGCTGCCTCATCATATAAAATACAGAACCAGGAGCTCTTAACAAGATTAGCAACGTCTAAAGACCTGCCTTTATTTTTTGGAGATCCAATGGAGTGGTTGCAGTTTAAACAGGCGTACCAAGAATCTACCCAATTATGCAAATATAGTGACACAGAGAATTTATGGCGGCTACGTAAGTGTCTTCGTGGCGATGCTAAAGAAGCAGTGACTTCACTCTTGATTGGTGGAACTACACCCGATTTAATAATTGACACCTTAGAACTTCGATTTGGCAAACCAGAAACAATTATGAGTAAAATAGTTTTACAGCTTAAAAAACTATGTCCGTTGCCGTTAACTTATCATAATGATATCATTAATTTTGCAATAAAAATAAAGAACTATGTGGCTGCTGCCAAAGCAATGCAACAAAGTGATTATCTTCGCAGCCCGGAGATAGTATCGATTGTCGTATCTAAGCTTCCAACTTTGCTTGTCGCAAAATGGACCGACTACGTTTATGAACAACGAGAGTGTAATTTACCGAAGCTAGAATTGCTTAGTGATTTTTTATATGAGGAAGCCACTAAAACAGCTGCATCAGGAGTAAGTCATATTCACGCTCAATATAATTTAAAGAAGCCCGATGAACGTAAACACCGTTCACACTCGTTGTTGTACACAAATAGTAATCAATTACAAAACGCGGAAAAGTGTACATTTTGCCGAACATGGGCTCATGGTGTCGCAGATTGTTCACAGTTTAAGCGCGCCTTACGCAAAGATCGCTGGCGATTTGTACGCGTAAATAAACTTTGCTTCAAATGTCTTGCCCCCCGCCATACGAATGGTATGTCTTGTATTGGCAGTAATTGCGACATTGACGGCTGCAATCAACCGCATCATCGTTTACTGCACTGGATAAAACCATTGGAAGAAAGCTTAAAAACTGTGGAGCGAAGTGAGGATGAGCATCCCAGCACCAATGAAACAGTGACTCATATGGTGGCATCCCACTGTCACAAGGTGCTTTTGAAAGTGGTGCCGCTCACTCTTCACGGACCGAATGGCAGTTTGCATACGCATGCACTACTGGATGATGGAGCTACCGTGACGGTGATATCCTCTGATATCGCAGATGAGCTCGGATTATACGGTGCAAACGTGATATTGCGCGCGCGCAGCGCATGGGACTCGGGCGAGCTTGTGTGTGAATCTCAAGTAGTGAGTGTTAGTGTTACCAATTCGTATAACGAAATGTTTACTTTCCGTGCGCGTAAAATTAAAGAATTAAATTTACCAACACAAAAAGTGCCGAATATGGACTTTAATAATTATGGATTGTTAAGTGAAGATCTTATGTTATGTAATTGTAACGCTAAGCCAAAATTATTAATAGGTCAGGACAACCATCATTTAATTTCTCCCATTCGTTGTGTTCGTGGTAAGCAGCGTGAGCCGTACATAACTCAAACTGCGCTTGGATGGTGTGTGCACGGATATATGGTAAGTGATGTTAATTGCACTGATCGCTTTGTCTCTTTCATTAATAGTTGCACCGAAAAAGCGGGACAGTCGCAGTGTATCTTTCACTTACACACGGTAGAATCGATTGCTAGCGATCTCTCTCTCGATAACGATAACGGTGAATGCACCTGCGCGCAGTTGCACGATGCGGTTCGTAGATCCTTCGCGTTAGAGTCTATTGGTGTAGGTTCGAAGCCGCGCCGCAACCCAGACGAAATACGCGCTTTACAAATTTTAGATGACACTGCAGAATTAGTAAATGGTCAATGGAATGTCGGCTTACCGTGGAAATACGATGAATTACATTTACCCGACTCTTACCCTAACGCTTTTAATCGTCTAAAGTCAATAGAAAGAAAATTTTTGCTCAACAAAGAGTATGCAACTCGTTATTGGGAAAGAATGAGATACTTATTTTCTAATGGTTATGCTAGAGAACTTAATGAGACCGATGAAAACTCTAATAAACGTATAATATGGTATTTGCCGCACTTTGGTGTAGATAATCCAAATAAGAAAAAACTGCGTTTAGTTTATTACGCGGCAGCAAAGTCGAACGGTTATTCTTTAAATGATTTTCTTTTACAAGGCCCTGATTTGTTACAATCGTTATTAGGAATAATGTTACGATTTAGAGAAAACCGCGTAGGTATCATAGGGGACATAAAAGATATGTTTTTAAGGATTAATGTACGAAAAGAAGATGTTAATTCTTTGCGTTTTTTGTGGAAAGATATCTATTTAAGCAATGAAAATGAACAATTAGGCTTCGGAAGTAGTAACAAAGGTTCAAAATTACCTATACAACATCCTGTTAAGAAATATGTTATGACGTCATTAATTTTTGGCGCTAACTGCTCCCCATTTATAGCACAATATATTAACCAAAATAAAAACACATTGCGCTTTCAGAATAAAATGCCGGATGCAGTTAATGCAATTAGGAAAAATCAATATATGGACGATTTTATCGATAGTTTACCAGACGTCGCTACTGCTACAAAAATGATAAAAGATGTTTCATATATTAATCAGCAAGGTGGTTTCGTGATGCGTAACTGGTTAAGTAACAAGTCAGATGTTCTTAATGATATGCCAAAAGAGACTTTAAATGACATGGCGATACGGTTTAATGTTGAATCCCAGCCGGAACGAACGCTTGGGCTTTTGTGGTTTCCCGCGAGTGATATGTTCGGGTTCGATCTTTCGTTAAAGCGTATACCGAGTGATATTTTACAACTATCACGAAAACCGACTAAGCGTGAAGTTCTTCGTATTATAATGTCTGTATATGATATTCATGGTTTTTTAGCACATTTTACGATAAAATCCAAAATTTTAATGCGCGAAATATGGAATGTAGGTATAAAGTGGGATCAGGAAATAACAGATAGTTTATTTGTTTTATTTAAAGATTGGATTTCGCAGTTACAAGAAATGAGTTACGTTCGAATCCCGCGGTGGTATTTCTATAGCAACGATTCTGTCGGTGTGAATGAGAAGAGCGGCCACACCGTAAACGACGATGAGACGTCATTGCAATTGCATATTTTTTGTGATGCATCTCCATGCGCATACGCATGTGTTGCTTATTGGCGTAAACAAGACAGCAACGGCGTGCAGGTGTCATTCATTGCGAGTAAAAGTCGCGTTGCGCCGTTAAAACCGTTAACTATGCCTAAACTCGAACTTCAAGGCGCGCTATTAGCATGTCGCTTGGCAGAGACTATAAAAAAGGAGCATAGAATTAAACCGTCACGTGTTTTTTATTGGACTGATTCAATGATTGTTATTTATTGGATACGTAACGAGCATAGAAATTACAAAGTTTTTATTGCGAATAGGTTAGGTGAAATTGATGAGTTAAGTAAAATTGATGAGTGGCATTATGTGCCGACAAATTTAAATATAGCGGATTTAGCTACAAAAAATAATGATTACGACTTCAACAAGGACTCCTCTTGGTTAACGGGTCCGTCTTTTCTGTACACGGAAGAAAAGTATTGGCCCCGAGAGCCTGAAAAATACGAAAAGCAGCACCAAGACCGCCTCGCCTCGGGAACTTGCCATCTCAAAGATTGGTTCATCATCAAAGACCTTTTACCGTTTGTGGTGTAGACTTATTCGGTCCGATCGAAGTAACTGTGGGCAGGCAGAGACCCAAAAGATATGGTGTTCTTTTTACATGTTTAACAATACGAGCTGTTCATATTGAAATAGTATCGACGCTTACCGCAGACTCACTTATAATGGCACTTAGGAGGATGGCTGCACGCCGTGGGTGGCCTCATACTGTCATATCTGACAACGGAACTAACATGCGAGGTGCTGATGCTGAACTTCGAAAATCTTTTGAAGAAATTAAGCAGCAGCAAGTTATAGCCGAAGCATTAAACAAAGGAGTTTCCTGGCAGTTTATACCACCGGCCAGTCCTCATATGGGGGGAGCTTGGGAGCGTCTGATTAGAAGTGTGAAAACGGCACTGAAAGTCGTTCTTAGAGAGAGGGCTCCTCGAGAAGAAGTTTTATTAACGCTTCTCGCTGAAGTCGAAAATATAATTAATAGTAGACCGCTTACCCATGTTTCGGTGGACCCTCAAAGTAAAGAGGCATTAACTCCAAATCATTTTTTACTAGGATCTTCGTCGAACTTACCTGTACCTGGGGTCTTTGATGATGGCGACATGTATGTTAGACGACAGTGGCGTATTGCCCAACGGTTGACATACTTATTTTGGAGCAGATGGGTAAAAGAGTTTTTGCCAGAGCTAATTCCTCGTCGTAAATGGGATAGGGAAGGTCCGCAATTAAAAGTAGGAGATCTTGTAGTAGTAGTCGATCCATCATTATTTCGAAACTGTTGGCCAATAGGTATTATTGAAAAGGTTTATCCAGGTTCAGACGGCAGAGTCAGAGTAGTTGACGTTAGGACTAAGTCAGGAGTGATGAAGCGATCAGCTGCTCGCGTGGCCTTTCTCCAGCTTGATAATGAGTGTCGGCGAACCGACACTTGGGGGGAGGATGTTGACGACGCTCACGTTGCTTCTCGAACACCTGAAATATAAATAATATTAATCAATAAAAAATAAAATATGTAAAAAAAATATACTCATAAAACATTGTTACTTACCTAATGTACTTGCTGTTTTTCTATAATAAATAAGTACGTGTGCATACGGGGACGGTGGCACTTACCGCGATTTTTATCAGTAGGGTGAAGGTATATTTGCAACAACGGTGTTGCACCGCTGAGTACATGATCCCGCGTTTCGAGTTAGTTGCACTAGAACATCATACGAGGTGACACCTATGTCTCCCTCCCCGCGGATGTACACGCGCTCACCAAATTTTTTTTTTTTGTATATTTTTCTCCCAGACGACACCAGCGGCCTACATCATCAACAACCTCTAAGGACAAAAAATAAGATATTTGTTACGCAAGAAATTTTGTTGAATAAGCCATGTCCACTTGGCAATAATCTTGTAATGGGATGAGCAAATTATTTTAAATTATCTGAGTGTGTATCGTGATAGCGGCGTAAAAGTATTTTTCATTCAACTTCATCCCATGGCATTGGTATGGCAGACTAGGAAAAAAGCTTTAAAGGTTTCATCACATATACGATGGATGTCAAATGAATGCAGTCCCAATTCAGGATAAATCCTTCTTTATGAGGAATGTTTTCCATGTCCAGTGATGAACTAGATAATAAAGAAGAATTAGCCCTCTGCTATTGAGCTTATGTACTTGCTTTTATAGATTTAAATAGTAGTAATATATTACAATTTTATTTCGCATCAATTCCCTTTTTTTAATTTCAGCCTAAAATTGTAGCTTATATAATTTAATTTAATTTATTATATGTGAGTGTATTCTTTCGGAGTAATATAGTGATAATTAAAGGATATTTGAAATTTTTATTTAACACCCGATAGGTGCATAAGCATGGCCGGTTTAATTAAATAAGAATACAAATGAATTAACTATATGTCTAAGAGCTAAAGTAGCATATGATACAGTTAACTTAAATATGCAATTTGTAAATCAACATATCATACATAAATATCGAAGGACGCAGTTACGTCTAGAAGGAATATGTAAACGAAACCAAAGTAAACCGCCTCACGTTCTTGTGCTTATGCACCCAACATTTGAAGGATTATAAAACTTAATTAAAACTTCGCAGTTATTCAAGTTAGAGTCATGGTTAGAAGAGTTACAATTCAATTAATTACTCTGCCATTTATCACGTGAGACTGACATTAAATAAAGTTTTATAAAAGTTTACTGGGTCTTTTTCTACCTAAAACACGCCCTGGCTTATACTATTCTCTTCTCACTTCTAATGCCAAGCGACAGTTCCTAATGTTATCTCGAGGTTGGGTCAAATCGAAAATACTCGTTTTATATCATCACTGTGGTTTATCACAGTTGTTGACTTGTAAGTTAGAAAATAAAACCAATATACGAAAAAGTCTTTGTCACCTTCCACTTCAACTCTTCCAAGTACCTACGCAAACATAAGTAGTTCTATGTTACGTCTGACCCCTAGAATCACTTAGACCTTTATTTAAAAATAATAATTTGATAACTCTGACTGGATTTTATTTATATGCGGTGTGTATATTTTTAAAAAAATCGGTGTTTAATTCATAGCGCTCGATATATTTCCAACACAAGTAAAAGGGACCCAACTAGATTGATAATGCCTGCCTACAGAACAGCTTTGTTGCATGAGAATTGTTACATTATGTGTATAAAAGTATTTAACAAAATACCTAAAGCGATTTTAGAGTTACCAAAAAAGAAAAGGAATCCAGCACTCTATACATACAATTTAGTCTTCTTTGCAAATAAGTAGGCGACGCTTTTAATATTTTAACATAATGTTTGAATTATGGTATTTCAATAAATTGTTAATTACCGTTAAATTTAATTTTGACATAATGGCTCACTCATAATTATTAATTTTAATTGTATACCGAATTCATGAGGAATTAACTAATTCTTTGACTCTGTGTATGATATTAATTAGAATACCAAAAACAGTAAAATGTGATCGGCTACATTGTACTTACTTACCATCTCCTGTTACTATATTTCTTGCAAATAAAAATGTTTTCATTTTTTTTTAAATTTCCTTCACAAACCATGACAAATTTCTTTACTGAGTAATTTTGTAGGTGACTAATTCTTATTCTGCTGCTTTTGACTCTAAGCATTTACAAGTGAAATATAAAAGGCGTGTGGTGTGTTATATTATGATCTTTAAACCACTTTAAGAATTAAGTTTTAGGTTCAGGTAAACGAAATACTTGTGGAGTTGCCCGCTATCTCTGACATATTAAATTATTTACTACAAGCCGACTTCACATTAACAATTTTTTTCTAAAAAAGGAGGAGGTTTACAATTAAAATGTATATTTATTTAGGTATGTTGCGAGATTTCTTCATCAATTTTAATGATTTTTGTGAACGGTGTAGTGTCGGTGTAAGAATATTCAGAAGTGACGGAGGTTATATTAGGAGATGAGCATCAGCGTCGTTCTAATAACAACTATAAAATAAAAACTGCGTTAGCCAACCTGCTTGCCAAGCAACATTCATTTTAACAAAAGTTACAACTGAAACTTGAATAAATGATACACATGTTCCGATTTAGCCCTAGAACTAGAAATTCCTGAACTAGGGATTCTGTATATCAGGAGCTAGTCTCTTCCGTACTTTATGGACAAAGAATATTTTCATTCTTCATAACCTTTAATTCAATTAAATTAAATTCTACTTTATTTTATTTAAATTAACATACAATAATTTAAATAAATTATCATATTAAAAATTAAAGTTGAACATTAAATA
Organism: Parnassius smintheus behrii; assembly: GCA_036936625.1. Classification (NCBI taxonomy): domain Eukaryota; kingdom Metazoa; phylum Arthropoda; class Insecta; order Lepidoptera; family Papilionidae; genus Parnassius; species Parnassius smintheus. The sequence goes on from JAUPFT010000012.1 coordinate 3,375,623, forward strand.
TTTAAAAAAGGAAATTAAAAATAAAATAAAATAAAATAAAATTGTATCATAATAATATGTAATAATGACTAAGTAATATGAAAAATGTGTGGGTTTATGTAACGTGTTTTTGTATATGTTAGTGCTTTTTGTATGTTGTAATAAGTGGACCAGTGGAGATTTTGTTTGATTTTAAGATGTTGAGATGTTGAGATTGTTAGAGCTATTTTCGCGTCTACCATCAAAATTTTTATAAGTGGTAGAGCCACGCTGCAGCTATACTATAGTTGTAGCACGTATGGGTCGGCTCGACCGGGGAAGGACCACGCTCTCACAGAATAACAGGGTAAAATAGCAGCCTAATGCTGTTGTGTTTCTTATGGTGAATGTAGAGAACCGGAGACCCGTTTAATTGTAATCGAGGTATTCTATCTTATTCTTCAAGGGTGACAACGCATCGGCGTTTTGAGTCTTAATCGAGGATTAATGTAGATGTCTATGGGCCACAGTATCCACTTACGATCATGTGAACTGTGTGCTCTTTTGCGATCCTTATCCTATTAAAAAAGTGAATTTAATACAAAAAATAGTAAAATATTTTCACATTCTGAAGAAGAGCTTATAAATATTTTATACATAATTTTTTAGTTTAATTATTTCGGCTGGATATGGGCCTTATTAAGTAGAAAGCTTTGCCATGATCGTCACGCTTAGGTGATCTTGGTAGCAGATGTCTTGCATTTGAATATTACGCCTGGCATAAACAAGATGTTTATATGTATGTCTCAGCTAATTATTTTTTTTAATTTTACTTAATAATTTTTATAAAATAAATAAACAAGCATAAACACAGTCCACATGATGGTAAGTAAATACCGTGGTCTATAGACATCTACATCAATTGTAGGTAAAAAAAGAAATATCTGTAGCAGCACTTAGTCAGAAAGTTGGCGGTGTCGTAACTTGGAAAGCACCTGCAAACTAAGCCTGATATCTCCCCAGTCGTGTATGATTACCGTGCCGTGGGCTATAACAGTAAGGAAATATAGAATACATGTGTGCTTCTACAAAAACTTGAGCACTATAATCATGCGCTGCGCCCATGGCTGGCTGCCGTGACCGAAATTCTGTTTGGAGGGTGTTATCCTCAATTAAGAATCAAAATGCAGATGCGTTGTCACCCCTGGGGACTTATATGGAATGTCTTATTAAAAAGTTTTTTGGATTGTCTATTTTATATTGGTATTCTGTGGGATATGAAGATTTATAAATACTTAGATATTTACTAATCACTATGATATAACTTCTATATATATTCAATAAAGTGTTGGAAAGTTAATATTAACATTATGGAGAGTTGTTAACCGCTGGTTTTTACAGCTGAAGTTTCAAAGAAGATCACTGCTTACGTCGATTTAAAATTGTTTTGCATTTACATAATTACAATACTCTACTTTTGTTGTTTCATAAAAAAATGTTAAGAGACACCTGGTGACTAACTTTTGCCTCTGAAACATTTTCTTAAAAATTCATTCATAAATCAAGATAAATTTGTTTAGGAAGTAATTTGAGAGTCTATCATCTTTTACTTCGGAAATAATTTTTGATCTTGTTGTTGGCTAGGTGCATGTTTAAGAAAAAGTTTCAGTGAAATTAAACAAAATGGATGTGTTACGGTTTGAAAGTTCCGCAAAGTGTTTCGTGGGTAGTTTTGGGAACCAGAGAACAAACAGACTAAGGACTGGCCAACCCTATGATTCCGACCGCGAAATGAATAAAAATTGATTTGGAACTGGGTTGCTAAGGCAGGAAAACTCACAGAACTGGATCATTCCGTGGTTATGGTTAAGTTTAAATATTTATGCTGAAATTCTAATGTATACACAAACACTACACTGCACTTTGACTATACATACATTGACACAAGTAATTGCACGGTAGTCTCACAACTTTATTTATTGAGTCTTTTAAAACGAGCGGTAACAAATAAGGTTTTTGCTTACGCTGTTATCTTTATTCCAATTTTCCTTGGCTACAGGTGCCGCAACATTATTGAGTAGTGCATATATTGGGGAGGCGGGGGGATAGGAAACACTTATAGAAAGGGTATATTATATCGGGACTGTCCCGAAGCCTCAGCATTGCCTCCTACCTGAATCACCTAGGGATTTCACAAAACAACCATCGACCTGGTCCCAAATCCTCAGTTGCTCATAGAATATACATAAATATAAACTTAATAGATATCTGTACTGAGTTATGCATTGATAAACTTACACTAAAACTAGAAAAGATCGCCAAACTTAGTTAATTTAATTTTTAAAAATAGAACTTATTATCTAGCTTAAATTTCCATAAAAAATACGATTCATTTTAGTGGAAGAAGGCAGACTGACAACTAGCCTTGTAAGGAAGCCTCTTTTAGTCTTTAAGGTCACAAGTCATACAATATTGTCCTACCCAGGGTGGATTTGAACTAATCGACCTAGGCGCGATTCGTTAGATGGTAGATTATGTTCATTGAAACGTGTTGACCAATATTAGAATGTTTGTGATCCTCCTTAAGCCACTTAACCTTTTGTTGTAGCGTTTGTAAATAATGATTTTGCCAAATATGCCAAAAACTTTGTGAGATCTTTTGAAGTAACTGGTAGTATTTTCTAGGATTTATATCTTCAACGTTCGTTCTGGTAGAGCGCCTAAAGTACGTCCTATATTAAAATAAGCGGTTGTGAGAACATAAACTACACCAGGAGCAGAAAATAACTGACAAGTTGGTCTTGAGTTCATCGCTTTAACTTTAGTTAAAAGTGTTGTTAGTTCTTCAAAATTCTGAGTGTAGAGAAACGGAGACCCTTTTTACTGGGAATGAGACAATCCATTTTCGTCCTCACGGGTGACAACGCGTCTGCATTTTGATTCGTATTCAAGGATAGATTTAAATGTCAATGGGCCACAGCAACCACCTACCATCAGATGGACTGTGTGGTCATTTGTCACCCTATCCTATAAAAAAAGTCAATACTTGTGAGCCCATAATGCTCTTGAGATAATATTTAATAGATTTTATACCACTTTCAAAAATGCTTCCAAAGTGAGGTGCTGAAGAAGAATTTAATTTCCACGAGATTGTAAGAGACGTTGGTTGATCAGAAATATCTTGGTTTTTATCTATCATTTATTTAACCAATTTCCTCAAGGTATAGGGTATAGGTAAGGTTTTATTATATAAATCTATTTATTATGAATTCCATTACACCAAAAAAGTCATATTATAAACTTTTACATAATTTATGTTTTATGAAATAAAATGTTTAATTTGCAATAACTAAGAGTTAACTCAAACAACATTGGTGACATCTTGGGACGTGACTTGGTCCATTAGACGCTATAATAATAGCATACGATTGGTCGATCGGCGTCGGAGGCACATCGAGAAACGACAAAGCCAATAAGAGAGTGCTTCAAAGTTTTTGAAATTAGTTTGTTTAACAAAAATAATTAATAGAATCAGGCGTTACTTTGCGGAAATCTATTATAATAAAAAATAAAAATATAAATTTCTTTGCAACCTTCCGCTAAATAAATACAATGATGTATATTACCTGGATTGAAGAGCACCTACCGCCCTACCTCAATTGCATGCACTAACTCCGTCACCACTAGTCCCAGCACCACTACTCCCAACACCACTATTCCAGGTAAGACACACCATCGACGATAATACGACACGTGCTTCGCCTCTACACGAGGCATCTTCATGTAATGTAGACTCTACGGCGGCTGACTTAGCGGTCAGCGGTCAGAGTCTATAGTAAGTAAGTAAGTTCTCTTCAACCCAGGTAAGACACATCATTGTATTTATTTAGCGGAAGGTTGCAAAGAAATTTATATTTTTATTTTTTATTGACAAAAATACACTTTAAATCTAACTTATTTTAGGAAAGCATCGAATTGAAGTTCAGTTTGCTTAAACTGCACTTTCCTTGGTGCCGGAGCCATTATTTGAATATTCGGCGTCAACATATCGAATGGCTTGAGGTATCGTGGTCATTTGGACGAGAAAGCTAAATTAGCCTGTAAAAAGCTAAGCGTACTCATTAGAGCGGGACAGTATTTCATGCCATCAGACCTGTGGAGCCTCGCGTGAAATACTTTTTTTCATTTGCTGGCGCTACCCAGTGCGAGCTGCATCCACTTGATCGCACAGAGTGCAGAGCGAATCGAATTTCGTTACTATCCATATCATATGAGTGATTGGCGGTCCACTATCGTGGGATTTACTAGAAGTTTTCTTTCTCGCACGAATACCATTTGGAATCGTTTACTATCGGCGATTTTTACGGACTAATACGACTTAGAGACCTTCTAGAAACGAGCTAACTCCTTTTTAAAAGGCCGGCAACGAATCACAATTTTCCAGGTGTTGTAGAATAGTATTAAAATATTTAAAAAAAGCTATCTTGTTGACTGGTTGTACTGGCTGACATAAATGTTTCACGTTAAAACCAAAGGCCGTGTGCCCCAACACAGGCCCACGCGATAACTTTATTGGTATGGGTACAGTATCATTTACTGAATAATCCCCTAAACATTTTTTAAAGAATATTAACAATACTATAAACATTACTAATATTCGCCTTAACCACTCGTGGTAGGCTTTAATTGTTTGTGTTACGAGTGGTTCATGCCAGTACTCGAATGGTGGATTTAAACCCACGACCTTTTTGAATTCGCTGTCCGCGCCCTTCCATTAGGCTACTGTTATGCTTAAATGACATATAAGATGAATATATCGGTATCCTGTACAATATTTTTTATCGATAACATCAATCGACCTTCTTACCTTAACGTAGTTAAATGACCTTTCTCGCGTTGGCTTGGTTCTTTGCTCAAATTATTAATGAGGTGAATGAGTGAAATTTAATAGCAACTATCTTTATTAGATTCCCGAGATTGAGCAACCAGACTACGTAGAACCCACAAATCTTCTTCGGTGGCCTGAAGTATGTTTTTTAAAGTATATTTAATGGAAGCACGCTTCAAATGTAGCTAATTTTATCAGTGACACTTCTGACGTAGTACGTAGTAAAGCAGGCATACGCTCGATTGTGGCCGGCTTCACTCGTTCACTGTGACGTAGGCACGGTACCCTAAATGTTAGGAGACACCTGGTGACTAACTTTTGCCTCTGAAACATTTTCTTAAAAATTCATTCATAAATCAAGATAAATTTGTTTAGGAAGTAATTTGAGAGTCTATCATCTTTTACTTCGGAAATAATTTTTGATCTTGTTGTTGGCTAGGTGCATGTTTAAGAAAAAGTTTCAGTGAAATTAAACAAAATGGATGTGTTACGGTTTGAAAGTTCCGCAAAGTGTTTCGTGGGTAGTTTTGGGAACCAGAGAACAAACAGACTAAGGACTGGCCAACCCTATGATTCCGACCGCGAAATGAATAAAAATTGATTTGGAACTGGGTTGCTAAGGCAGGAAAACTCACAGAACTGGATCATTCCGTGGTTATGGTTAAGTTTAAATATTTATGCTGAAATTCTAATGTATACACAAACACTACACTGCACTTTGACTATACATACATTGACACAAGTAATTGCACGGTAGTCTCACAACTTTATTTATTGAGTCTTTTAAAACGAGCGGTAACAAATAAGGTTTTTGCTTACGCTGTTATCTTTATTCCAATTTTCCTTGGCTACAGGTGCCGCAACATTATTGAGTAGTGCATATATTGGGGAGGCGGGGGGATAGGAAACACTTATAGAAAGGGTATATTATATCGGGACTGTCCCGAAGCCTCAGCATTGCCTCCTACCTGAATCACCTAGGGATTTCACAAAACAACCATCGACCTGGTCCCAAATCCTCAGTTGCTCATAGAATATACATAAATATAAACTTAATAGATATCTGTACTGAGTTATGCATTGATAAACTTACACTAAAACTAGAAAAGATCGCCAAACTTAGTTAATTTAATTTTTAAAAATAGAACTTATTATCTAGCTTAAATTTCCATAAAAAATACGATTCATTTTAGTGGAAGAAGGCAGACTGACAACTAGCCTTGTAAGGAAGCCTCTTTTAGTCTTTAAGGTCACAAGTCATACAATATTGTCCTACCCAGGGTGGATTTGAACTAATCGACCTAGGCGCGATTCGTTAGATGGTAGATTATGTTCATTGAAACGTGTTGACCAATATTAGAATGTTTGTGATCCTCCTTAAGCCACTTAACCTTTTGTTGTAGCGTTTGTAAATAATGATTTTGCCAAATATGCCAAAAACTTTGTGAGATCTTTTGAAGTAACTGGTAGTATTTTCTAGGATTTATATCTTCAACGTTCGTTCTGGTAGAGCGCCTAAAGTACGTCCTATATTAAAATAAGCGGTTGTGAGAACATAAACTACACCAGGAGCAGAAAATAACTGACAAGTTGGTCTTGAGTTCATCGCTTTAACTTTAGTTAAAAGTGTTGTTAGTTCTTCAAAATTCTGAGTGTAGAGAAACGGAGACCCTTTTTACTGGGAATGAGACAATCCATTTTCGTCCTCACGGGTGACAACGCGTCTGCATTTTGATTCGTATTCAAGGATAGATTTAAATGTCAATGGGCCACAGCAACCACCTACCATCAGATGGACTGTGTGGTCATTTGTCACCCTATCCTATAAAAAAAGTCAATACTTGTGAGCCCATAATGCTCTTGAGATAATATTTAATAGATTTTATACCACTTTCAAAAATGCTTCCAAAGTGAGGTGCTGAAGAAGAATTTAATTTCCACGAGATTGTAAGAGACGTTGGTTGATCAGAAATATCTTGGTTTTTATCTATCATTTATTTAACCAATTTCCTCAAGGTATAGGGTATAGGTAAGGTTTTATTATATAAATCTATTTATTATGAATTCCATTACACCAAAAAAGTCATATTATAAACTTTTACATAATTTATGTTTTATGAAATAAAATGTTTAATTTGCAATAACTAAGAGTTAACTCAAACAACATTGGTGACATCTTGGGACGTGACTTGGTCCATTAGACGCTATAATAATAGCATACGATTGGTCGATCGGCGTCGGAGGCACATCGAGAAACGACAAAGCCAATAAGAGAGTGCTTCAAAGTTTTTGAAATTAGTTTGTTTAACAAAAATAATTAATAGAATCAGGCGTTACTTTGCGGAAATCTATTATAATAAAAAATAAAAATATAAATTTCTTTGCAACCTTCCGCTAAATAAATACAATGATGTATATTACCTGGATTGAAGAGCACCTACCGCCCTACCTCAATTGCATGCACTAACTCCGTCACCACTAGTCCCAGCACCACTACTCCCAACACCACTATTCCAGGTAAGACACACCATCGACGATAATACGACACGTGCTTCGCCTCTACACGAGGCATCTTCATGTAATGTAGACTCTACGGCGGCTGACTTAGCGGTCAGCGGTCAGAGTCTATAGTAAGTAAGTAAGTTCTCTTCAACCCAGGTAAGACACATCATTGTATTTATTTAGCGGAAGGTTGCAAAGAAATTTATATTTTTATTTTTTATTGACAAAAATACACTTTAAATCTAACTTATTTTAGGAAAGCATCGAATTGAAGTTCAGTTTGCTTAAACTGCACTTTCCTTGGTGCCGGAGCCATTATTTGAATATTCGGCGTCAACATATCGAATGGCTTGAGGTATCGTGGTCATTTGGACGAGAAAGCTAAATTAGCCTGTAAAAAGCTAAGCGTACTCATTAGAGCGGGACAGTATTTCATGCCATCAGACCTGTGGAGCCTCGCGTGAAATACTTTTTTTCATTTGCTGGCGCTACCCAGTGCGAGCTGCATCCACTTGATCGCACAGAGTGCAGAGCGAATCGAATTTCGTTACTATCCATATCATATGAGTGATTGGCGGTCCACTATCGTGGGATTTACTAGAAGTTTTCTTTCTCGCACGAATACCATTTGGAATCGTTTACTATCGGCGATTTTTACGGACTAATACGACTTAGAGACCTTCTAGAAACGAGCTAACTCCTTTTTAAAAGGCCGGCAACGAATCACAATTTTCCAGGTGTTGTAGAATAGTATTAAAATATTTAAAAAAAGCTATCTTGTTGACTGGTTGTACTGGCTGACATAAATGTTTCACGTTAAAACCAAAGGCCGTGTGCCCCAACACAGGCCCACGCGATAACTTTATTGGTATGGGTACAGTATCATTTACTGAATAATCCCCTAAACATTTTTTAAAGAATATTAACAATACTATAAACATTACTAATATTCGCCTTAACCACTCGTGGTAGGCTTTAATTGTTTGTGTTACGAGTGGTTCATGCCAGTACTCGAATGGTGGATTTAAACCCACGACCTTTTTGAATTCGCTGTCCGCGCCCTTCCATTAGGCTACTGTTATGCTTAAATGACATATAAGATGAATATATCGGTATCCTGTACAATATTTTTTATCGATAACATCAATCGACCTTCTTACCTTAACGTAGTTAAATGACCTTTCTCGCGTTGGCTTGGTTCTTTGCTCAAATTATTAATGAGGTGAATGAGTGAAATTTAATAGCAACTATCTTTATTAGATTCCCGAGATTGAGCAACCAGACTACGTAGAACCCACAAATCTTCTTCGGTGGCCTGAAGTATGTTTTTTAAAGTATATTTAATGGAAGCACGCTTCAAATGTAGCTAATTTTATCAGTGACACTTCTGACGTAGTACGTAGTAAAGCAGGCATACGCTCGATTGTGGCCGGCTTCACTCGTTCACTGTGACGTAGGCACGGTACCCTAAGCTGGTTGGCATGCAAAACTTTCTTGACGTGTTGGAGCTCGGCGGTCAGGTGTTTACGATCGCAGACCCCTCGTGCTCTCTAAAACCTAAATATTACCCACGCTAGCTACCTGTGAAGGATGGTAGTGGAAATCACCGTTTAAATATATATCTGTATGAGTTTTTATTCTATACACAATGTGGCTCAAGGTATTATCAGGATTCAGAATTACTAACACATTTAGAATACCTAAAGAATTGTTTGTTTCTAACTCCATTGTGAAACAAATTATAGAATTTATGTAGTTATAATAGTCTAAAATTGCGGTTATTTTATCTAAAGGTAGAATTTTAAAAGTGTTGTCTACGTACCGCTTATAGAATTTTGAATTTACGGGAGAAGTAATCAGGGCTTTCTTCTCAAAGTCTTCTATGAATATGTCGGCGACAATGGGAGATACATGTAAGCCCATCGCCACACCATCTACTTGCTTGTAGAACTTCTACTTTGACAATAAGTAGCCAAATCTAAGGCTCTACCTGAGTATTACTTCGTATTATATGGATATGTTGTTTTCTTCCCGCCTTCTAGTCAAAATTGAGACAGAACATTTATTCACTATACTTTAAAAAGCAAAAGCAGGCAGATAAATTACCACTGACATTTTACCAATTCATAATTATGAGAAGACAATTTAAGAACTTTATCAGCTAATGATATATTTTTAAAACGATTTGTCTCAGACAACGATTCGGAAAATTTAACTGTCTTCTGATGATAAATGAACGAGATATCTTCTTTTTCTTGGTGATGGAAGACCTTTACAGCCATCTCCTTTGAATGGAGTATTTTCAGTTTTAGAAGAATCACATACAAATATAATTATGAATATGAATTGTACGTCAGCTAAAAACGGTAGCAAGGTTCCCGAGTAGCAGCTTCGTGCCGGTAGACGAAGTGAAGTGCAGCCTCCCACTAGCTGAAGTGGCGAACTGGTAAGACATGTAGGAAGTCGATGAGTGTAGGACACTGCTTTGTAGCATTCCTCGAGGGAGGCCGATCTAGAGCAGTGAACTTGTGAAAAGCAGTAATGATAATTGTGATGAAAAACGATACGGATGTATACTTCATAAATATTTCTATTCTAATGAGTGCCGTGTAATGGCAACGTAAGAGAATCCATTACCTGTGTCGTAATAGTTGACAAAGGAAAACTAAAACAGTAGGTGGGATGCAGGGCTTCCCTGATGACAACAAAATAATTAAAAAAGTCAAATGTGGCAACCATTACAATTATGGGAGATATTTGATAGGGCTATCTATGGTAAAAATCTATGTTTAGTAATCATTTTGAAGGATCCTAGTGAATGTATGAAAGAATGATCGAATGAATTAATAAATGAATAAGAATATATTTATATAAATGTCTATTGCTGTTGTTTCTATCACTTTAATCTATTAAAGTATTTCATATGAATATTTAATTTTATTTCATGGATAGGAATAGTAAAGGAAGAATACCAGCATATAGAACCCGCACAAGCATGTAATAAGAAATAAAATTCAATCCCTTTAACGGGTGACGTAATATCATTTCTGCTGTATCTTTAAATTTTAATAAAGTTGTTTCAATCCTATTTCCGTTAGTTATCTCTGAAGTAGTGCACGTTGTACTTTATTTCAATTTACCATTCGAAAACAGATCTCTAAATATTATAGTTTTGTTAATTTGACAGTAAAAATTAAGACGTAGAACAGGAATATTGTGTCAAATTATTCCTATATCTAGCAGTGGATTATTATGAGATGAAGAAGAATGCGAGGAATCAAAAAAATCTCAAAAATATTATTTAATACGGGCAGATCCAAGTACTTGCTCGAAATAATAGTGTTGTTGTTTGGTGACCGTTTTTTACAATATTGCGACGTTTTATTCAAAAAATAACACACCTGAACTAAATGTATGTGTGCTAATGAGTTAATGTAAGGTAATGTTTATTTATATAGTTACTGAAAATATATTTCACTCCAAAAAATTACATATAAATATTAAAGGCGTAGCTTACTTATCTAATTCCGTGTAAACTAAGCCAAAGTAAGCTCTCACATGTTCTTGTGCTTTTGCTTGGTTGTAAATTCGTGCCTTTGAAGGATTTTAAGACTTGACTAAAACTCCATTGTTTTTTTGAGTTTATATGAGTAACAGTTTAATTTTTACACTTTATCAAATGAGACTGGCATTAAATACATTTTATTAATGTTTATTGGGCGTTTTTCTACCTAAAGCACACAACATGGCAAGTACCATCCTCTTGCCTACTGCCTGTCTCTACCACCAAGTGACATATTTCAATGTTATCTAAAGGTTTATAGGATAATTTCAAGCGTGGCAGGTGGATTCACGACCACAGCACCAGATGTCTAACACTTTGATGCTCTTGCCCATCGCCGGTCTGGGTATTTTACGTCAGTTGTAAGCGAGCAGTTTATACCGCCATCTATCAGAAGAAATAAGATTATACTGCCACTCAGCGCGTGCTTTGGATCCAATAAAACGTTATATGAATTATTTAATTATAAGATAATAAAATAAAGCTTCCTTTCTATTACTTGATGTATTGTAAGACTAAATAAAATATCTCGCAGTACATACATCCCCAACCAGAATGCATCATGCGTATTTTGCGCAAGATATTATAAGAGTAGGTAAGAAGACCACTTAATTTGATTTCCAGCCTTAGACTTAAATAATGCTACCAACTATGTACTACTATTAAAGTTGGTAGTATTCTGTTATATTTGTAGTATTTTCTTGCCTTCTAATATACTTTATAAAGCGGGATATCTGTAGAAAAATAACTGACGCTACTATTTGGTAAATAGGCTACAAATCTAACGAATGTAAGGTTTGTTTACTGTTTTATTACACAATATTACAGTCGTTTTGTCTTATACTACTTACAACAAACTGCAGAGAAGTTTGTTGATAAAATGTTGCGTAATGAAATGAAATTCATAGGTAGTAGAGCCACGCTGCAGTTCCGTATATTATGGTTGCAGCACAAATAGGTCGGATCGACCGGGGAAGGACCACGCTCTCACAGATTACCACCGTAAAATAGCAGCTTAATACTGCTGTGTTTCGCATGGTGAGTGTAGAGATCTGGAGGCACTTTTTTACCTGAAACGAGGCATTCCATCTTAGTCCTTAGGAGTAACTACGCATCTGCGTTTTTATCCTTAATCGAGGATAAATGTAGATATGTATGGGCCACAACATCCACTTACCATCGTGTGGACTGTGTGCTCGTTTGTAACCCTTAATCTATAAAAAAATGAAATGTTAATTTGTTCTATGTAAGAAAATGAAAGAACTTGGTAAATCCAAATTTACATGCCTTAAGTGCATATTTTATACCTCAAATTATTAAGTATTTTATATACACAGAAGTTTGTTTTCACTAAGATGTAAAACGTCATTAAAAAAAGTTTGGAAAATCCAAAAGTGACCATAATTCTCTTACGATCGTGAAAAAAGTAAAAAAAAAACTCCGAATCAACCATAGACAATTTTTTTTTAATTTTAATATATTATTATGGAGATTCAAAAAAATATTTTTGTTAATTAAAATATTGGAGAATTATCCTACAACGATCAGAAATCAACTTTATATTACTTTAATTTTTTTGGTATTTTTACTCGGGTATTATCGTAAAAAAACTATTTTTTTTTACCTGACTCGTTAATAAATTATTTTTCTCAACAACTTCATTACGTTTTTCATCCAGTTATAGCTTATTAACGTAATTTAGCATTAGCATCACCAAAAGACACATTCAAGGCACTCTATCAAATCCGAAGATAAGGTCTCATCATAACTATGAAAACGAGACCAAACTCAGCATACCTAGTTCTTCTCTTCGATAAGTTACAGAAGCACTTACCAAAGTACACCTTCAGGTCACTCCGTCAAGCCCGGGTGTAAGGTCTCATTATAACTAACATAATGAACACATTTCGACAGTACCAATAGCAGACACCGAAGTGTACCTTTCTCACTAGTCACTCCAAAGAGTCCAACACGTATAAGTATATTTATAAATAAATTTCACGTACTTTTACAATAATATATTGTGTTAAAAATCTGTGATTATAAAAATAATAATAATATCATACCTTGGTCAAGTCTGTATCAAATTTGGTTTTTGCAATATTTTGTATTCCTACAGCGATCGATATTTTTCATCACGAGCCGCTGTAAACAAACGCTACAGTAATCCACTCACGACGGCGGCCGAGCCTGGAGTGAGAGTGAGTCAAAAATTCAAAGTGTATTAAGGAAAATAGATTATTACAAGGTTGCTCGAAACACCGAAAATTTCGGTAAGGTATACGTTTTGTCAGGCGTAACAAATTAATTATAACAAAACAAAACAAAACTAAATAGCCGTTTACATTCCATGTCTTAACATATAATACATGAAGAAATTAAAAAGAGACCGAGTTGAACAATTGATGTTTTCAAAAGATATCGTGTTTAAACTTGTGCGTAATACATTTTCATTTTAAAAATAGCAATTGATTGATTTGAAAAATTGCTAAGTTCAACAATTTATCTTTCTAATATAAATTGTTCAACTTGGCAATTTTTATTTTATTTTATTTTCATATAATTATTCTTTCTGACAATAAGGTTTTTATATTATTTATATGTACAATATGATTGTTAGATATGATTTTATGCAACAAAATGTGCGCGCTTTACGCTGTAGGCATGCAATTACGTTTGTCAAATGTTCTTTTATTTTCAAATCTATTACTGTTACTGTCTTTAACAGAAAACATCGTTCATTGTTTTCATAATTTAGACTGAAGGAGGGCGCATAAAAATAAAACTGAAGAATAGAAAAGGCAAATTACAAGTATCGCTGAGTGCAACAATGCACTACTAAACATTACTAAAATCCATGGAATTCACAATTGAGATATTGTTTCGCGAAATTTAAAGTTTAGATGAAGTTACGCATAGAGTTCAATTTCGAGGGAAAGTGGAAAATCTTTATTATTATCTGGTTATCGGATAACGTTAACAACTTGGAAAGCTCCAGACAGCGTTAGAGACAGCGTCCTTTTTCATTTACAAGCGAAACTGGAAAATGGAGTTTGGTTTTTATAAATAGCCTAGTAGTTTTGCAGTTTTTTTTTTCAATTTATTTATCAGATCAAACAAAAATTACATTCCAATATAGGCTTAATTAACATCTAAAAACCACAGAGGTTTACCTTGATGCTAAATAATTAAATTTAGGTAAGCGAATTATGTACAAAACACAGTCTAATTCAATAGTTAGGTATATGAGTAGGTAGAAGGTGTAACAAGAATATAAAGACTAAAAAGGTAAGTTAACAACTTAGTTAAAGTCAGAAGTAGCAAGGTAAAAGGTAAAAAAAAAAGTAAGAGCTAGGCAGGTAGTACATTATTATTAAGTAGATATAGTATGTAATTATAATTTAGATAGGAAAAAGCTTTTGAGTTTAGTTTTAATGTTTTGTTGTGATACTTTTTCGCGTATATCGAAAGGTAAGTTATTTATTAAATGCGGTATCAGATAAGCAGCCGTCCGTTGCCCGTACACATTATTAGCAGTGATATGCCGGAGTCGGTTTTGTGTCATAGCGCACGTATATATGATTTTAAACTGTCGCAAAAGAAATATTTTTTAAATAACATGAATTTAATTTGGTCATAAACTGGTAAGATTTTACAATGTTTAAAAATCGCATTTTTATCATTATCAATTAGGACACGTATATTAGGGGATATAATATTTTTGAGAATACTACATTGAAGATCATAGATCTGTTTTAAATATGATTTGTACGTCCGACCATAGCTCGACAAGCCATATTGAATATAAGATTCAGCCAGGGAGTTGTAAAGCATAAGTCTTACTTTGAAGGGTATGCGATTTTTTAGGATTTTTATATTGGCTAGAAACTGACGCAACTTATTACACACATGTTCAATGTGGTAGTTCCAGTTAAACTTTGAGTCAATTATAAGGCCAAGGTATTTTTGTGTGGTCACAACTTCGATTGTAGGGCATTTGCAAGTTCCTAGTTGATGGAGACAGTCATGATTATGAGCAATTAATGGTTTTGGAGTAGGATACCTCATATACGGAGATTTGATAATCATGAATTTGGTTTTATTGGCATTTAACTTTAGACCAACGTCATGGCACCAACGTATCATCATGTCTAAATCGGCCTGGAGAGCATTACACGCATTTGAGATATCCTTACCCGAAACGAGAAGACACGTATCGTCTGCGAATTGGTAACAGGAACTATGTTTCAGACAGTTATTCATCTCGTTGACATAAGATAAAAAGTGCAACGGGCCAAGTACTGATCCTTGAGCCGTGCCTTCTGTCACATTCTTAGAGTCACTGAACGCGTTATTTAATTTAATCGTAAATGTACGATTTTGGAGGTAATTTCTACACCAATTAAGTAACGGACCCCGGATACCACAATCATCCAGTTTATGGATTAAAAGTTGATGTTGCAGCGTGTCGAAGGCACGAGAAAAATCAATAAACAAGGCCAGAACACATTTTTTAAGGTTCAAATGCTCGTTTACCTCATCTGTAAACTTACATAGAAGGTCCGTAGTACTTTTACCTGCTTGAAATCCGTACTGGTTTTTGTTTATTACTTCGTGCTTGCGGTAAAAATTATGAATCTGCTCACAGATAGCTTTTTCAACTATTTTATCAATATTAGAAAGCAGAGTGATTGGTCGATAGTTGGAGTAATCATCGTGTTTGCCCTTTTTGAAAACAGGTCTCACACAGCCTATTTTGAGGTCGTCGGGATATTCTCCAGACGCAAGACTGCAGTTAATTAAATTGGCAATGGGTAAAGATATATGTTTATCAACCATTTTTAGATCAGTTACTCTAATACCGTCAGGTCCAGGAGCCTTATGTGAGTTCAGTCTCTTAATAATTTCGTTAACATTGTTCTGAGAAACTTTTTTGAACAAAATACTTGAATCCACTGGTCTTCGATAAGTTAGTGGATTGGTTAATTTTAAGCTGCATTGAGGAACAATGTCTTTAACTGCCTTTTCAAAGCTGTTTGCGAAGTTGTTAGCTATCGCTTTGGTGGTAAGGCCCTGTCCGTCAAAAGCCTTCAGTATCGCCTCGTCAATGGATAATGTTACTCGTTCTAACATCTGGTTAATGATTTATATAAACTTTTTTTGTATCTTTAAAGTTATTATGTATTTCATTAAGATAGTATGTATTTCGTTTTGATTCTATTAGTTTATTGAGTTTATTTCTAGTTTTATTATATTCTAGTCTTATTTTAGGATCAAAAGAGCTATTTTTCCAAAGCTTAAATAAGTAGTCCCTTTTTTCACATAGTCGGGTAACATTACCATTGATCCAAGGGGCTATAGGCAGAATCCTACGATTTTTAGAATACCTAACAGACCTACTAATAGTCGCAGTTTTTGTAGCTGTTAGGAACGATTTTTTTATAAATGAAAGTATATCATTTGACGAACTCATGTTATTTGTCTGTTTCCAATCTGTAATACTCACCGCATTACTAAAAATGGTATGATCAAAAGTGGTTTTTTGTGTTACTTTCTGCACGCGTTGATACAATGATTACTTTGATATTCTCGTTTGCCGTTGTTTATTTGAATGTTTAAGAAAAAATACATGATAGATCATTACAAGAAAAATCCAAAACTGTCATTACTATTTAAACACCGAAACGTGAGAAAAACGGGATGTAATTTCGCCATCATCATAGTTAAAAATTGGCGTTTAGTGGTTTCAAAAATATTCTAACAAATTATATTTCTTCATTATTATTATTTTTTCCATTAACGCTCCTTTTAGGGTTTTAAGATGCGGCATCGGCTGATCGCAAGATGCCGCTCTTTTGTTTAAATTGTGAGGTGGCGACGTACTATCGCTGTCGTATCCAAAATTACGGCTTTTTGAATTTTGTTCCTCACCCTCACTGAAATGCCCAGCTTAGCTAAATTGTCGGTAAGGGATTTTGGAACACCTCCCGTGGTAGAGAGAATCAGCGGGACGACAAGTACCTGCTGCTGTCGCCTTAACCGTCGGATTTCTTCAGCTAATCGCTGGTACTTTCAGTCAACTTTTCAGTGTACTTCTGCACATTATGCGAGTTTGGAATGCCAATATCCAACAACCACGTCCGCTTCTCCTCCTTTTCTACTAATATTATGTCCGGTCGATTATGCTCAACGGTCCGGTCAGTTAAAACTGACCTATCCCAATAAAGTTGGGCAGGATCATTCTCGAGTACCGGTGATGGATTGTATTTCCAGTAGGGTTCTGTCTCCTTAAGGAGACCGTATTTTACTGCCAGCTCTTGGTGCACAATTTTTGCCACGTTGTCATGGCGCTGGGTGTACTCGGTTCCAGCAAGAGCCTGGCAGCCGCCAGTTATTTGCTGGATGGTCTCTGGCTTTTGATGACACCGTCGGCACTGGACATCTTCGATACCTGTCTTGACAATGTACTTAAGATAATTTTTCGTAGGCACAACCTGATCCTGAATCCCTCAGTTTCAGCAAAGATCTGACCATGTCTGAGCCAGTTGTTCAACGCTTCAATGTCGACATGTGGTTGACTCAGTTCATTAGCGAATCGACCGTGAAGAGGTTTTGAGGCCCATTGCTGGCGTTTGGCTTATTTGTATTCAGCGTCAGTCTCTAACGGTGGGAAATTGTCGGCATGGAGGAGATCGAGCGTTGTTAGACGGTCATCAGCCTTTATTACTGCTTGATGCAGGGGAGAGGATGTTTGCGAAAGGAAATAACTTCGAAGACTCCGAATCTGTTTCATATTTTCTATTTATTATTATTATTATTATTATTATTATTTAAATAAATACGTGTTAATTAAAAAAAAAGAAATTCCGTTTTTTATGTATTTTATTTCATGTTTTGTGATACTCTCGACACTCTATGTATAAGCATTAGCTGTGCCGGCGGCGTCGCCTGGTGAATTATTCAAATTCAAATTCAAATTTATTTAATTCATAACTGTTTTTAATGCTACTGCAATGATATTTACGAGGTATAGAGGGTTTAAAAACTAAAATAATTTCAATTGAATTAATGATATAATTTAACAGTGTTATTTATGTTATAATGTTATTTATAATTGTAAATGTATCGATGAATATCTTACCACAGGGCAATAACTCAGTCATATTTTAAAAGCTTACTAAACAGGCACAGTAAAATGATTTTATCATTACATAACTTATTTAGATCACATTAAAACTAAATTTTAAACTAAACTAAAATTAAGACTCAGATTAAAAAAAGATATAACATCTTTAGACTAAACCATCTTGAATGTTCTTTGAATAGCGGCGCCTTAAGTTTTATCTTTCTAGAAAGTAAGTTACTGCGAGCGCAAAGAGGTTTTCGGAAAAATTGTCGTGCGTTCTATTGAAGATACACGAGAGTAAGTGGGGTAAAATTAGGTATTTTCCTTTTCTTTCAAGCCCTTTTCACGCTGCTCTGAAAGCGTTGTCAATATTTTGAACGCTCTGAATGGCTTTCTGTATTAACCTCAATTACGCAGTAAGTGTAAGCGGAGATTGTCCACATTACGGGTCGGAATCGTTAGAGTTTGTAATATGTTACCAATACTGATAAAAATTGTAGGTTGAATCTATGGCACATATCCTCTAATATCACATTTCTCGCCACCTTTACATCCGTGTACCTATGCGTATATGCTCAACTGTTAAGAATTCTTTTAATCAGGCAGATCTTCAATAAATGGCCAATGTGGTCGACAAACACTAGTCTAGGGCATGCCTTGCTGACTATGCCTTTCATTTTTGCAACCTAAATTTACTTTCCACATCTACGAAAATACCGAACATGCTTTTCTC
The DNA here is from genome assembly GCA_036936625.1 of Parnassius smintheus behrii. Taxonomy (NCBI): domain Eukaryota; kingdom Metazoa; phylum Arthropoda; class Insecta; order Lepidoptera; family Papilionidae; genus Parnassius; species Parnassius smintheus. The sequence goes on from JAUPFT010000012.1 coordinate 3,394,392, forward strand.
AATCGTGTATAATAGAACTGGGGAATGGGCGGTGCCCGTGTAGCCACGTGTTGTTTGACAAAAATGTTAACACGTCTCGTTTGACGTCACCGTCGGTGTCCAATTTTTACATCATGCGTTGCTGGGTTCAATTTATTTGAAAACCCTTAATTTGTGCGATAATTACTATTATATAATTATTATAAGTTTATCTTTTCACCAGTAAGTTATATTTATATTTTGTGAATATAGTAATCAAAAATAAAGAAATATTGATGTGTAAAACAAAATTATACTGATACCGGTAAAGCGGGAAATATTTTTTTTCGAAATTTTACTTTGCGGTATGCTACGATGGAAAATAGTAATTTAATAACTTAAGAATAAATAGTTATTAATTTTTAATAGAAATACAAGTCGGACATATTATAATTATGTTGATAAATAACATTAATAAAATAATCCAAAAATTGGTCAAAAATTGCCTAAGTCATTGAGCGTGTTTGTGTTGAGTAGCAGCTTGTTCATTTATAAAATGAAGAGTGTTCCTGTAAAGATTTCTTATATAAGGAAGCTGCCGGAAGCACATACCCTTGGGTATGTGTCTCCTATTCTACGTATAGTCCGGGGTAGTCGGGTGACCGACTACTTATAATACTGTTGCACAATGTATAATGAGGATATTAGGGACTTATGATAGTAAGGTCTATGATACTGAAACATTAATATAGATAGTATATATGATGCATAAGCATATCAGTAGTAGAGTTGTGGACTGAAGTCGTATATATCAAAGATATATTATATAGTAAGGTTTACGAAATATAGCAAATATATGGAAGGTCAAAAATAAGTAAAAGCATTATGTTAATAGAAATGGAACTTAAAAAAGATTATCTGTTGTAGCAATATGTATTGCCAGTGGGCATCGTGTGTTGTGAGGGGTGCCATCCGTATGATAGCTGCATTAGTGCTTGCTGCTACTTGCAGTATTGCATCTTGTGTTGGATCTGCGGGTGTGCTACACCTGATTTGACGCATCTTGTGGTACACACGGATACCTCCATGAAGGTATACCACACGCATACCTCCATGGAGGTATGCGTGTAGTATTGTTTGCTAGGGTTGTATGGGGGAACTTGGGGTGGTGTAAGTCCGACGATAGTCGTATTGATGCTTGTTCCATTGCATTCTGTTGTAGCATTGCGTCTCTGAGATGCGTGTTCGGCGGGTCGCTATTCTCAATGGTGCACCCTTTGTCTTGGTTTGACTCACACCTAAGTAGTTTTCCCAAGTTGGTTCCCTTCATTACGGGGCTGCACACTGTCTGACCTCCTTGATGCTTTATATAACAACATAATAACATAACTGTGTAATTTTCCATCCTTAAATTATTGAAGGCAACTTGTTGGTGGGTGATACAAACATGATAGAAAAATGCATATACTCAACGTCAGTGACACAAACCCTTTCTGATAGAAAATTATTATTATTATCTTAAAACTGCCTTTTAGCGATGTATTTCGTTGTATTAGTTAGTGGAGCATATGTGTCGACCTCATACGGGTGGTACCTGGAGGGAGGATCTGAGGAGACTCTCAAGGCTGCGACCGAAAGCCACACAACGTGGGATCCCATTCCTTTGAGGTGAGTGGTAGACCTTTGACACGCTCTGCCAGTAGTATCTGTGCTGATCATGCTATCGGTGGTGATGCCTAACATGACATACGTATGATTAACTGATGACATAACGTCTGCGGGGAAGGTGGTCTGGTAGGTGGTGGCACTTACGGAGGGCTTGTAATGGTCAGTGTAACTATTTGCCTAAACCGTGTGATGTACATTCACTGTGCCTGGATTCATTCGTATTTTGTATGGCGTTTACACGCATTGACATGCGCGACTTCGGTCGATGTTTGTGCTTACGCACTACCAAGGGGCCAAGCCGTCTTTAACTGGTTTGTCAGTTATTTTTCTGTGGACTACGGTCCAGTTCCCGGATTAGCGTTCCGTTCGGGGGGAATGAATCAAAATGGTTGGCGCTCACCGCGCACGGCGTGTGTGGAGCCGTGTACCTCCCCTACATTTTTTTAAATGGGACAGCAAAACCATCGTATCGGGTATTTTATTTATATACACTGTGGTACCTTTCCCAAGCGGGAAGAGATAATTAATAATAAATTAATGATACGTGTGGAATAGGGACGTGTTAATGTTCTCAATCTTTCTCCCTGTCTTCGTGAACGGAGTTTACTTAGCTTATAAGGCACAACCAACGAATTTCGATTGCTTTAAGGAATATTCATTTTTCCAAAAGACACCTAAAGGAACTAAGTAACTAAATAAAAACAACGTAAATAAGAGGTCAAACTAAGACGACCACGTCATAATTATTACAAACGGCCTATTACTAAACCTTTAGAAAGATCATTTCGAAACATCAAAACATGTTTATTTATCCTGGTCACCTTTCATTAAAAACTAATTCAAAATATAATATATAAAATAATATAAAAGAAGGGTAGGCGGTACAATACAGTTCCATTGAAAATTTTCAATATAATTTTAAGATTCAATATTTTGGTTACATATCGTTACTCATAACGATGTGTAACCAAAAGATTAAATCTCAACCATAATATGTTTACTTCGCACTCAATTAATGCTGCTGTATTTCGTATGGTGAGTGTAGAGAACCGGATACCCTTTTTACTGGAAACGAGGCATTCCATCTTAGTCCTCACGGGTGACAACGCATCTGCATTTTGATTCGTAATCGAGGATAGATGTAGATGTCTATGGGCCACAGCAACCACTTACCATCAGGTGGACTGTGTGCTCGTTTGTCACCCTATCCTATAAAAAAAATATCCAAAAAAAGTTGTGTAGACCCATTTTCTGTTAAAAGTAAAATATAATATATCTTATTTTTTCCTCCAATTTTCCTCTTGCCTTGTGTAGGCTTACCAATACTGTACTATTTATTACTATTGGTACATTTTAGATAAGATATATTATTATTTATATAAACCATTTTAAACAATAAGGATGGAAACCACGTCTTATCCATACATGACACATTTGAAAGTCAATGCAATTCCACGTAAAGAAATTGTAGACATGACATTAGCACTGGTAAGTGTGATCTTATGAAAGTAATTAATACACCATCTGAGAATGTGATGGCACAAAAAAACGAGGCTACAGATAACTTCACTGAAGAAGAAGAATATATGAGCTTGAAACGTGGTAATCACTCATAAGCTGTAATATCTGTTTCCTTAGATTTCATTTAAACTTTAAGATACATTATGATTTCTTATATTTACGCGAACACTACACATGATTAAAACTACTTTTAGGGATTTTATCGCGTTTATTTTTATTTTTAATTACTTTTATTTTTAATTCCCGACGTTTCGGGCGCTTTCCAGCACTCATGGTCACCGGGGACTGAGATGACTGACGTCCCGATGTCATTGTTAAACCCGGAGTACCTTCAGCTTTTTAATTATTGTTTATGGTCAAACAAAAAGATCAATTAGGACCCGCGTAAAAGAACACATAGCTGATGTGAAGCATCAACGTTCCGGGAAGTCTGCAGTTTGTGATCATATCCTAGACGGCCCCAACCATTACATCAGATTTTGATAGGCCACAAATCCTCGCGAAAAAACACCGATTCCTACCAAGGATGATACGTGAGGCTATTGAAATTAAAAAACATCCAAATTTCAATAGAGAAGGAGGCTGGGTACTACTACCTGCTTGGGATCCTATAATCAATAAAATTAAAACTAAACCCAAGCATATCACTGCAAGACCTCAGGACATAGTCAGTTCATTTTGCATAGATCGGACCATAAACAATAATTAAAAAGCTGAAGGTACTCCGGGTTTAACAATGACATCGGGACGTCAGTCATCTCAGTCCCCCGTGACCATGGGTGCTGGAAAGCGCCCGAAACGTCGGGAATTAAAAATAGAAGTAATTAAAAGTAAAAATAAACGCGATAAAATCCGTAAAGTAGTTTTAATCATTTAAGATACATTTCCAAGATTAGTGGCAAAACTTTTTTTAAATTAATCTAAAGAAAATATGCTTTGAAAATTTTCGGAAAACTTAAAAGTTGACAAATGTCTACTTAATCGTTTAATGATTGCTATAACATAAACATCTGTATAAATTTTATTATTCTGTGAATACTATCATTTATTAAACGAAGTAAGTACCGTCTTCTTAATAGACCAGTATTAAACTGAATAAAACGATATATACGAATCTGATATCTTTTAATTATCTTATTTAAACTTATTCTTAATTTTTGACGTTTCGGGTGATTTACAGCACCCATGGTCACGAGGGGACTGAGATGTTTGACTTCTCAATGTCATATTTATCCCAACTACCTTCAGTTTTTGTATATTCATTTTGGTCCAATTTACAGGGAACTTACAGTATCATGAATTCTTGATTTTTTATATAATACATAGGTTAAACAAAAACATTTACAAAACTCGCATGAAAGAACATAATTATTGCTGACGTGAAGCATCGACGCTCCGGGAAGTCTGCAGTCTGTGAACATGTTCAAGATCGTCCCCAACATTATATCACATATTTTTGTTTTTAATAATTGATAAACCACACATCCTCGCAAAAGAATAACAATGCCAACTAAGGACGATACCTGAGGCTATTGAAATTTAAAAAAAAAAACATCCAAATTTCAATAGAGAAAATGGATGGGTGCTGCCATCTGCTTGGGATCCTATAATTAACAACATCCAAACACAAGCATACCACTGCAAGACTTCAAAATACTATAAGCTTGTTTTACGTAGATCGGACCAATTATAATTAAAAACTGAAAGTAGCCGGGCTAACTATGAGATTGGGAAGTAAAACATCTCAGTCTCCCCCGTGACCGTGGGTCCTGTAAAGCACACGAAGCGTGGGGAATTAAAAATAAGTTTGTTTTATTCAATGTAAAGTGTTCGCGTAAATTCAAGAAATCATTAAATAGACCAATAATAATTTTAGTTACTTTTGTATTCGTTGCAAAGTATTGCAATTTGTACATGTTAAATAACTTAGGTAAACTGGTAAATTTATTTTAAAGGCAACCAATACGAGGGCGGCACTGAAAATTTCGTGAATCAAGGAAGTGACACAACATTACTATTTAAAAATGTATTTATTGCTTTTCGAAGTATTCTCCGCGAAATTTGACACATTTTTCCATACGATGGAACCAATCATTGAAGCAACTATTCCATTCGGGAGTTGGGGTCTCCAAAATGGCCGTTTTGTAGGCGTCCACAGCTTCTTCGGGTGATGAAAATCTCTGTCCACGCAATTAATTCTTTATTTTAGGGAAAGTACAGAAATCATTAGGACTTAGGTGGGTGCTGTACGGCGGATGGTCTACTAATTCTATTATTTCTTGCTCTAAAAACTCTTTTGTTCTGTGTGCGGTGTGAGAACTCGCATTGTCGTGATGGAGGATGATGCGGCGGTTGCATTTCTCTTTACGGAGTTCAGAAACGACCTGTGGCAAACAAATGCTAGCATATCATTCTGCATTAACCGTTCTTTGTTTTTCAAGAGGAATAGTCGTAACAAGACCAGTTTTGGAGACAAACATGGCCACCATTTTTTTTGCAACACTCCGTGAACGAGCAATTTTTGTTGGCTTTAACTCATTTTCGAACACCCAAACTCGTGACTGATTTTTTGTTTCGGGTTCGTACGCATATATTCAGGATTCGTCACCTGATGCAATTTTGTATACAGCATTTGAGGATCCGGTATGGAATCTTTCGAGAGTTATGACGCACCAAGTAACGCGAGCCGCTTTTTGCTCTTCACAGAGCGAATGCGGTATCCGTCGGGAAAACAACTTTTTTACACATAATTGTTCATGCAAGATTATTTGTATTTGATTCATGCCAATGTCTAAAGTTGCCTAAATTTTGGCGGTAAGTCACATGTTGATCTTCCTCAATCAGTTTACGCACAACATCAACGTTTTCTTAGGTGACTGCAGTTTTTGGACGACCTTGACGGGGATCATCACTGAGCTTGACACGTCCACGTTGAAATTCAGCAAACCAGCGATAAATTGTGTTTTTAGATGGGGCTTCATCACCAAATGCAGAAATCATCCAGTCAACACACTGTTTTTGTGTTAAGCACTTCGAAAGTCATAATAAATAATCGCTCTTGAATTTTCTCGAGTCAATTCCATTTACTCAACGACTAAACAAGCTTGACAAAACCTTGTGACAAGACCGAAAATCTTTATTTAAATTAATAAATGGTATTCGATTTTTTAAAACCAAAGAGTTTTCAATTAAAAAGATTTTAATATGACAGTAACAGTGGAAATATTCCATTCCCGATACTTTTAGTGCAGCCTAGTAATAAAGAAATACTAATTTCAAGACTTAAGTATATGAATACTAGCTTTTGCCTGCGTGGAAGTCGGTCATACTCTTCGCGTTCTTTATATAAAAATTTGATAAATGGTAGCCTAGTCTTTTTAATATTTCCAGCTATCTGAATACCACATCTTCAAAAGAGGTTTAGTGGTTTAGCATTCTTTTATATATAGCTTTTTCCCCAAATCAAAAATATGTAAAGCCTATATAGCTGTGATAGTTTACCTTATTAATTTAACCAGACGTCAAAATTTCTCAATATTATCAAAATCAGTTAACAGTTTAGTCATGATAGGTAGCTAGAGAGATTTTCTAATTAAAATAGATAAGTAGAAAATTACTTCTAAATTTATATTATATAAATTTGAACCTATTTTTAGATTTTTAATCGTAAAATTAAATAATGTCGGTTATAAGAGTATTTAGACTTGTGTCGAAAGTAATGAAAATCTCTTTATAATACTTAGGTTATTTTAAAGATAGCTAAGTAACTAAGTTTTAGTGTTGAAAAATTTGAATATTTTTAGTAGAATTTTCAGTAACTTAAAGATAAAACTTGCTTTTTAATTTTAAAAGAAAGGATTACGTAAGATTTTATAAAACTAGCTGGCTTAAAACTTTTAACAGATTTCAACAGTTCTTGAAATTTATAACTCGTCGCAAACAAGCATGAGAATCAATCGGTGGGAGTGGGGTAGTGATCATTAGCAAGTTTACTCCACGCAGCTTATGTTTCCTCAATTTTCATAATATTCTCGTCTTAGCTGACTACAAAAACGTGGGTGCTTAATTTAATCTTATGTTTTTACTATAAATATGCCACGCGATGTATTCGTCAGATTTTTTATTAAATAGGTATACTACAAGTGCAGGCCCACATAAATTTGACGAAAAACAACCAATACGGGTGGACAAATTTGGGACGAAGTTTTTAACATAACTATTTATACTACATTCTAGTTGTTACCTTGAAGAAATCTTAAAAAAACGATATCAATTCTATATGTAACAGTAGAAATAAAATTTTGCTAGTGTTTCATTTAAATTCAGCTAAGACAGTTTCATTTGGAATATCAGTGTCCGTACAAGTTCCGAATAGCTTAAGGCGTTTTCATTTCAATCAACCAAAGAAATAGCAGCAAGATTATGTTAGACTCGGCAAACAGAACGACAACAGAGGTGGATAACATACAGAACTTAAAATTATACATGTTCTCGAGTGCATGTAGTTAAATCAAAAGTACCAATTGAGTTAACAAAAGTGAAGAATTGGTAAAGTAAAAAATGACTTTCAACAAGAATCACAACATGTTATCTATATTGAATAAAAAATATTCTAACCTATTATATTCTGTTCTAACATTTGTGTCTTCAATTTTACTCTTCCTTGGTTATATTTCAACTTAAATTAAAATTGACTGTGTATTTTGTTCCGACTGCAGCGGAAACTAAAAATTTGGTAAAATTTTGGCTGATACGTAATGAAAAATCATAAATATATTGTCATAATTGTACAGAAAACGTAGGTTGTGAATATACATAAATGTACATAAATGTAGAATGTGGATGATATGAACGGAAAACCCGTAAAAAAGTAATAAAACTTAAGATTTGTATAAGGTTTTGAGCAAATAACAATATTCTCCAGACAGAATTACGGTCAAGCCCGCCAGTTTCAATGGCCATTAACCAAAAATCAAATAAAATATCGTCTATGGTAATTAATTGACTTACAAATTAGTTAATTTTTAAAACATTATTAAAACAGTTTAAGATAATATTTACCAGGTAAAATAAATAAATACAATATTTTAATTTCAAACGACTACTTAATGACATGACATGCATATTACACATTCTGTTTACCAAAAACGATTTTTGCATCTTTTGCTTAAAAACAGATAGTGAGTCGTTAAATATAATCCTGAAGATTACTAATTATATTAAATTGTTACCTTCTGTCACCTTTCACGATACCCACGGAATGATATCGGGTAGTAGATATTCTTGCACCACCTTTACACCATGGTAACTCAGCATAAAATTGCAATTAAAAATTTCATTGACGCTGGCGAGGATCGAATCGAGGTTGCTCGCGTACTGTGAAATTTGTCGCAAGCGGTTAGCGTCTGAGCTGACACGGCTATTGAGACGAAATGATGTAATGAATTCTCTAATTATACCAGTACACGGAATATAAAAATTACAGAAAGATTGAAACTTTGTCTATTTTTATTTTAGCTTAAAACGTTTAATCTCTTGTTGAAAACAATGTATAAATGTGGTATACTCAGTCCCATTAAAGTGTAAATCAAAAGAAAGTTGCTTGAAAAGTAATTTTTAGAGAAAATCTTTATTCAAGGGCGAAATAATACTCGCTCTCTAATATCGTAGGAAGATATTACGAAGTTGTTTTCCCTTTTCAAAGAAAATGAAAAAAATAATTTTGGGCTGATGTTTATTTTCCCTTCGCATTCAGATTTTTAGCTTCCTCCGGTTGCTTTTAATCACCAATTAACAAATATTAATCTTCATCGTCTTCAACTTTCCGTAAAATTTCACTGCTGGACATAAGCCTCTCCCATTGCTGGGAAGATTTACTTCAATAGAAACGTTTGGCAGGCGGACTGTCGATCGCCGTACCAGCTACACAACTAGGTTACTACTATGGCAACTAAAACGCTTGCTCCCTGTCATCAGTGTGTGTTTTACGCCTGGGGCGCAACTAATGTCATACCTACATCGCCTTTTACGACGCTCAAAAACAGAAAAAGAAAGTTTTTATTCAATATAGATTATAGTGCTAATTGAAAGACACTTTTTCAATTTACCACCGATTCGGAAAAAAAACTTCTGTCCTGGGAAGAACCAGCAAGGAACCCAGCGGGACAATTTTTTTTAAATATTAGCTTACAATCATGCATGTTATAATTAAAAAATCCAAATTAATTAAAAATAGCTTGGTAGCGATCACCTTTCCCATGGGCTGTCATCATCCATAAAGTCCTTAATATTATAATATCCCTTTTTACACAAACATAGTTTAATAAAGTGTTGAACTTTGTGCGGTTCAAACTTTGGATATTTTCTGAGATTTTGTTCTAAAAGCGTATACATCGCCCGAAGAATGAATTACTGACTCGTTAGAGTCAAGTTACTGGTAATTAAACTATTAATATTAAGTCAATTTACTCATTTAGATATTTAGTAGTTTATTTACATAGCATTATTTACTTCCTCATATTTTAAAACTTGTTTTTAATTTGAAAATTAATGAAGCAAATAACTTCTACTATGTAAGGTAAATCATTAATATATACAATAAAAAGAAAGGGGCTGAAAATTGAGCCTTGAGGCACGTTTATTTGCTCTATTGACCTGGAAGAACTCATACTATTAAATAGTTAATTTAAGAGCGTCAATTCCTAGACTGTAGTGTTGAAGTTTCCTGATAAATTATTCATGGTGAACACATTTGAAGGCCTTGGGTAGGTCACAGATTATACCCAATGCATCCTGTGAATTCACCCATGCATTGAAAAAATGTTTCATCAGCTCAACACCAGCGTCAGTTGTCGAGTGACTTCTCTTTGCCTATCATGCCTTGTATATTTGGATGCACCAAGTGTATACAAATTTTACTATCATTTTATGTTATTTATGATAACATAAAATGACAATTACACTTATTAACGATTTGTAAGCTACATTCTAAATTAATGAAATTATTACAACTGCTAGAGAACTCTAGTCAGAAATTTCTTTATTAAATTATTCATGTCCATGTCGTGTTGTTAGCTCCGGTGACTAAGATGGAATGTTTCGTACTTTTACGGGGTAACGAATAAAAATAACTTGGAGAAAGCGGCATTTGTAATGAAAATATTATTTTTATTAAAGAGTAGTTATAAAATATATTTTTATTAATAACAAAATATATGATATATAAACCGGTGTATATAAATGCAAATAATGTTTAACCTTTCAATGGGCACACGATTGGATCCGACGAAGGCGTAGTTCCGTCAAAATTCAAGCGGTTGAATTTGACCACACTCACTCACAGTACTTTAACCCATAAAAATTTATGTTTAGAGAATAGTTTTCCATGAAGAAGTTTGGCGTTATAGAATCTATACATTTGCCGACCATACGAATATGGCGCAATTTTACGGTAGATTAAAAATAAAAATCCATAGTGTAATTAATTTATTTAGACCACAGGATAGAGAATTTTGTATTGATTCTATGATACCAAACTTTTTTATAAAAAGTAGTCCATAAATACAATTTTTTATAGTTTAAGTGCTGTGTTTTATGGTTTAATATGTATTAAATTGACAGTAGAATAAAAATAAATATACGAAGAGTAACTGATTTTTGTTTAGACCACAGGATAGAAAATTTTGTATTAATTATATAATGCCAAACTTCTTAATTAAAAAGTAGTGTCTAAATGTAAGTTTTAATGGTTTAAAGTGCTGTGGGTGGGTGCGGTTGCGTGCGACCGCTCGGGATTTGACGGACGCATGTGACTGCATGAGAATTTTATGGGGATTGAAGGATCAACAATTTTCGCATTTCACAAAGAAATACTGATCAACAATTCTTTTTAACTTTTTAGAAAATAAAAAGTATAGTAACACATAAAATGTTGCATGTGCATTATGCACAGGCCATCTTTCACTCCCGGAAGGATTTTAGAAGAGCAGCATATTCTACGCTGCTATTCTATGAAGGCGTGCTCGTTATGCAGTCGAGTCGCCCCATTCCTGCTACAGCCATAATATATCTGCAGCTTGGCTCTTCCACGTAACCATTTATATCTATACAATAGGCTGGAGTAAGCTTAAATTTAATTAGGATCACCATATTAGGTTACGCTGGCAGCATGGTGCTACTGAGTCCTACAACTAATGCATTGAGCACTGTTTTATGAATATGCGAGACATATGCGAAGGCACATGGGCAAGAATATAACGCTAATTAAAATCAGTCCTCCCATTTGCCTCCAAAGGTCCTCCGAGGGGTGCCTTTAAAGCTGTTAAATATTTTTAAATATTGGGACATATTGCGACAAGAGATACCCCCGTGATGACGAGAACATAGAAAAGGAGCGCAGGGCGTTGACAGTGAGAGGCAAAATGCTTGCTTGCAAGTTCAATAGATGCACAGATACTGTGTCTGTGTATTTAAAATAACGCTTTCCATAATTTAATTTTACTCTAGTGGCCTGTGGGTGAAATATATGCGTCGAGCTTACAGGGTGTTGTTGCAGCTGCCATGGCATTGCCGTGCGTCCAGTTTGTTTTTGCAAGTGCATACTGAAACTTTCGAAATGATTATTCGGAATAAAACAGCCTTACTCTTGCAACGCTTATGAAACAGTAGAAACAACATCCATACAGCAATATCTGTAGAATACGACTTACGCCTTATTCAGAATCACTAGTGGGTGGAGTCATATCTTTAAAATGATGTGTAAATATTTACAATAATAATATAGTTAATAAAAAATAGTTACATAATAACATAGTAATAATATTGTTGCTAACAACGTTACTAACAATACATGGACTCGTGTTCTAAAATAACAAGGTATTTATATGGTTTAGCTATCTGGTTGGGCTACATAAATATATACATGAAAATTATAAATAAACATAACAATAACAATAATAATCCTTTATTGTGAAAGAATAACATGTAGCAATATTTCCAAAAGTCTATTGTCACCCAGCAATTTTCACCCAGCGTCTGTACATTGCAGTCTGTATCTGCCTATCTGCCAAACTACGCACAATAGTGTTGTTACACAAGTCAACTCTGGACATAAATGAAGCTGTCTTCTTTCGATGGATTGCATTAAAAGATTCAACCCGGGTTTTCACGTACATTTCAGAAGCGCTACGGTAGCCATTAAATTCTATTAGAAGTCTAAAAATATTATTATAAGTTACGCGTATACTATCATAATATATCTTCTTTGTATAGTCAACCCAGCGTTGACACGTGGAAAACACTTGGCAAAAAGATCTAATTAATGTAATTTTCACGTCAGGCGACGCCTTGCAGAATTTTCGAGCTAACATATTGCCTACTACACACAGAGATCTACGTTGACGTTCTACATCAGTGTCTTTTAAGTCTGAAGTAACAATATGGCCAAGATATTTGAACTTGTCTACTATCTTAATAGATTTTACATTGAGATGAATATCTGGTACGCTCTGAGGTACCTTTCCTGATCTGAAAATCATTATTTCCGTCTTTTTGGAGTTATAAGTCAAGTGATGTTCTTCCGCATATCTTTCACAGACTTAAATTAATTTTTTCAAGCCTTTATTCGAGGGACTGAGCAGCACCATATCGTCAGCATAGCTCAAGCTGTTAACATATCTGTTGTTCAGTCCGAGCCCTACCGGGGATCTACTGAGCTCCACGATTAAATCATTCATATAGGCATTGAAAAGATCAGGTGAGGTAACACCCTCCTATCTCACAACACAAGAAAGCCTATAGCAGTCAGATATTTCACAACCCTACCTAACGTTGTTGCTCTGATTACTGTACCAAAACGCTAGACGATCAAAACATCAGCCTGGACACTTGTGCTGGTATCACGGAGCTTTTTCCACAGTATTTCATGACTAATTATATCAAAGGCACGACTCAAATCAAGAAATTAAGTGTATATAGTAGTATTCCTCTGTTTATAATAACCTATAACCTCCTTTAGAAAAATATAGCCATATCTGTCGCTACATTTGGATGAAAACCAAACTGCCTATCATCGTAATTTATGAAGTTTAAATAAAACTGTAAAACTTGCTCAAGTACCTTGGCCACTACAGTGGCCAAAAAAATAGACCTTTAGTTTGCCGAGCTCAACATACCCCCTGTTTTATTTTTCGTAGTTGGAACAACCATCGGACGAATAAGTTATTATTCGTGGTAGAGCCATGCTGCAAATATATTAGTAGTGTAGTTGTAGAACGAATGGGTCGGCTCGACCGGGCAAGGACCACGCTCTGACAGAATGCCAGCTTAGACTAATACCTGCTATTTACTAATGACTATATCTAACGACTAATGACAGCTTGAGGTGTTATACTCATAGTGTATAAGGTAGACAATTTATTATACAGTTATAGTTTATTTAAGTAAAATTCATAAGAGAACGTAAAGCTTTTTCCCAGCTATATTTTTGTTCATTTCTCATATGAATAACGGCATCTGCTCTGATAAGTTCTATATTATCTAACATTAATTTATATATATATATATATATATATATATATATATATATATATATATATATATATATATATATATATATATGGTGGAGCCACGTGTCTAAGGCTGCCGAAGTCTAGTTCCCCGGTCGAACCTTAAGCCTATTACGCGAGCTATTAACTAAAGTGGACTGTATATGCGATTGCTTCCACGCTTACGTAAAGCGACTACTATTGCGTGCGGCACTCGCTCTTCCCTTGAATGAACTATTATTTTGCCAAATCGATGAAAGGGAATCCCGCCTGATTAGGAGAAAACAAAATTGGAGCGGGTTAAAACAATTATATCAAGCAGGCAGTATTATTAGGATTATTGACTCACCGGGGTTTCTTCTATTCTGTTGAGCACTATAGCTGCGACTTCTGGAACTTCTTCTGGACACTCCGGAGAGAGGCGGTGCGCGACTATATCTCACACGAAGTGAGGCGGGTTTCCTGGAGCTCGACTGCTTCCAGGCTAAAGCGGTTTATACTAGCGGTGTGGTTCCAACAACGAGCGCGGCGGGAAGAGGCTGCGCGTCGGTCGCGCGTGCCTTATATATCTTCGGTTCCGATGATTACGTGACATTCTAGAATCATCTTCTTTCCCCTCCCACCCCACCACCCCGATGTGTCGATAGGAGGGTATGAATGATATCGTTTTGGAAAGGAATAAACGACTTGGCACCTACCGTCAAATATAATAATACGAATGGTTTTCCGCGCAACCATCTCCCCCGCCCTGGAAGGATTTCCTTCAAAATTAACTAAAACAACTAGAGCTAAGATCAACTAACAAAATAACTAACTAACGCTAAGATTACCTAAATTCAACTACAATTTTAATCTAGAAAGCTAATATAAATTATGGAAGAGGCAGGGGGCACAAACGGACAACAGGACGCAGGTAAGACCCAACCGTGGTCTTAACGCGAGCTATCCTAATTACTCCGTCGGAACCGGGAAAGACCTCTTCGACAATTCCTAACGGCCAGTGGAGAGGCGGCGTATTCTCTTTGGTGAGCACAACTACAGTTCCTACAGCTAAAGGCTCAGTTGCTGTGTTCCATTTTTGCCGAGACTGCAAAGTATGCAAGTATTCCATCCTCCATCGTTTCCAAAATGATTGCACTAACCGATCTAATAATTTGTGGCGTGCGGAAATGCTAAGTCTGTTCTCATCCATATTTGCGGCGGGCAAATACTTTAAAGGCGTTAAATTCAAAAAATGTGCTGGAGTTAGAGCCAGCGGTTCCGAGGGGTCACTAGACAACGTACGACAAAGTGGGCAACTATTCATTACGCATTCAATTTGAGCAAGCACCGTACTTAGCTCTTCGAAGGACAAAATTTGATCTCCTATTACTCGGTATAAGTGACTCTTTAGACTCTTAATATTAGTCTCCCAATTGCCTCCAAAATGACTCGCGGCTGGGACGTTCAGAGACCACTCAATGCGGTTCTCGGCTAGAATGTGAGCGAACTCCGAATTATAATACTTGCTAGCTAAGAGCTCATGTAGTTCTGATAAAATACGTTTTGCACCGACGTATGTAGTTTGTACCGTTATCCGAATATAATTTACTTACAGGGCCTCTGCGGGATAGAAATCTTTTAAATGCACCCATAAAGCCTGCTGTGCTTAGATCACCAACGAGTTCTATATGCACCGCTCGAGTAGTTAGACATACGAAAATGCAGACGTAAGCCTTTGTGGATCTTATACCACGCCCGCGAGTGAGCGTGACCTTAAACGGACCAGCGAAATCAGACCCGGTGTGCGTGAAGGGCTTTACTGATTGTATTACTCTACAAGATCTAAGTTCCGCCATTTCCGGAAATGACGGCTTGGGGCGTGCCCGAAAGCAAGCTATACATCTGTGCACCCGATTGCGTATTAAACTACGTGCAGAAAGAATCCAATAATTCTGACGCAAAATCGACATCAACAAGTCGGGGCCAGCGTGCGAGTTCAATTTATGATGGTAGTCGACTAATAAGTTCATGATATGGTCCTTACGCGGTAAAACAACAGGGTGCCGTTGGTCGAAACTCAATTGCGAGTTGGACAAGCGTCCACCTACCCTTACAATCCCATCCTGTAAAAATGGCTTAAGGCGTTGAAAGGCGCGACTACAAGCTCTATTCGATTGTAATCTTGTAATTTCTTCAGAGAAGTGCGCACGTTGAAGTTCACGTAATACTAGCGACTCGGCATAGTTGTAATCGGACGCTAAGACATACGAACGTCGCGGTAAAAGCTTCGCGAATCGACAAACGTAAATTACGCTACGCAATAATTTCGACCAAGAGGACAAGCGGTTCGCCAGAGCGATGATTGGAGAAACCTCGCTCGAAACGTTCGGCACTAGAGCGTGTCTCTTCTCTTCCGGCGGTTGTGACACTGACGAAGGTTCGAAATCGGTTATCGGCCATTGCGAGGGATCCAAGTGAACCCAAGCAGGTCCGTGGAACCAAAGCGGGTGGTCCATTATTTGCATCGGGGTGAGTCCACGGGATAGACAATCGGCGGGGTTTTCCGTACCGGACACGTGATAAAAGCTCCGCGTTTCTAACTCGTCTTGTATCTTGGCCACTCGGTTCGCGACAAACGTATCCCAACGGTGGGGTGAAGAATGAACCCAGCATAAGGTGACGGTGGAGTCGGAAAAGGCAAATATCCTTTCTATGTGAACTCTATCCCTACATGCGCTGATAACTGCGGTAATAAACTTGGTGAGCACTAATATTGCGCAAAGCTCTAAGCGCGCCAGAGAGATAACCTTACGGGGGGAGACTCTCGACTTAGAACTAATGAGGCTAATCGAATTTTTACCATTATTCTGGACGTGGAAATATACAACGCCCCCGTAAGCCTTCTCGCTGGCGTCTGCCATCCCAACGACCGTTATGACGCTATTTCTATCGACGTTTATATGACGCGGTATTTTAATTTCTCTTAATAAAGGAAGTTCCTCTCTAAAACGCTGCCACAACCGAACAATGCTGTCAGGCGGCGAGTCATCCCAGTCGCATTCAAATAACCAAAGTTGTTTAATCAAAAGCTTAGCGTATAATACCACCAGAGCTACGAAACCCATGACGTCCCATAAACTAGCAACGCATGGCAGTATTGTGCGCTTTGTGCATTTCTCTACGGGCGGATTTACCTTAAGGCTAAACACTTCGGACTCTGGTGACCAACACAGACCGAGCACCTTGTGTGTATCAGAATCGTCGAATTCCTTTATCGCCGAAAGACGGTGTGATAGTGGGATTGTATCTAAAACCGGACGCGAATTACTAGTCCACTTCACAAGATCGAATTGACCCGATTTCATGAGCTTTATAACCTCGGCGGTGGTTAGGGTGGCCTCCTCCACGCTATCGACCGAGTACACAAAATCATCCATATATAATCCGCTCTCAATTGCCCTCTTAGCTTTAGGATAAGAGGGACCTTCATCGTGAGCGAGCTGTCTCACCGTGCGCAACGCATGAAATGGGCTCGACTTTAAACCAAAACAAACGCGGTTAAATTCAAACACCATTAGAGGTTCCTTTGGGTTGAAACGATATAAAATGCGTTGGAATCTACGGTCGCATTCACGGACCCCTATGCAAAGAAACATTTGGCAAATATCGGCGGATAGTGCTATACTAAACAAACGAAAATTGGCTATTATATTAAATAAAGTGCCCTGTAAATTTTGCCCACTATAGAGGATATCGTTAATCGACAGGTGAGTGCTAGTTTTAGCACTAGCGTCGAGCACTACACGTAACATAGATGTAAGTTTGTCCTCCCTAATGACCCCGTGGTGTGGTATGAAATACGACGGTGTGTCTTCGTAGTTATCTAATTTCGAAGCCACAAGTGATATGTAACCTTCTCTTATATATTCGTTAATGACGCCGTTGTAAGCTTCCTTTAACTGGGGTGAAGCGAGCATCCTACGCTCCAAGCTGTAGAAACGTTTTTCCGCTATTTGACGCGAATCGCCGAGAGATAAAACATCTCCTTTAAAGGGTAGCGCTACACTATATCTACCGTCGCGATCACGAACGGTCGTGCGGACGTAAATTTCCTCGCATAACCTGTCATCTGAGCTAGCTATGGGTGGGACGTTCACCCCCTCCATCTCCCAAAATTTGCGGACCAACGACTCGAGCGGTTCGACAGCCATACCACAATAATAGGTTGCCAAAATACTATCTATGATGGGGGCGGAGCCAATGATAACATAGCCCAATACGGTTTCCAGTGCGTAAGGCGCGGTATGCGAGGAGTTGCCCCTGACCTTATTGTTTAACAAAAGATGAGGGAAAAGCGATGCTCCAATGAGCATGTCTATGTTTCCAGGAACGGCGTAAGTGTCGTCTGCTAGAGTAAAATTTTTAAATTCAATCATTGCCGAGGTGTCAACCGAAACGGTTGGCAACCGTTCAGTGACCCTATCTACTACTAGTGCATTTATATCAAAGTTAACATTACGATCTATCCGAGAATAAAATTTTAAATTTATATATCCCTGGGTAGCTTTACTAGTACCTCCGATGCCTTTAACTACGGGACATGAAAGTGACCTATTTATTACTAAGCCTAAGCGCTGACAACATTGTCGCGTTATAAAGCTATTTTGGGCTCCGCTGTCCAGCAGTGCACGGACGCTTTGTTCGTTTCCACGCGAATCCCTAACCAAAATACGTGCCGTACCCAGGAACACGGTTGAAGGAGGTTGTGCTCCCATATTTGCCAATGAGCACAGAGCGACATCACCAGGTCGACCGCTAGAATCGTTGACCTTAGTAGGGGTGAATTCCTTGTCCGCTTTACTTGACGCCGCTATGTTGCTATTTTCAAAATGTAATAGCGTGTGATGTTTCCTGGCGCACTTGCTACATACAGAACTCGAATTGCATTTTGCAACTAAATGCTTATCGCTTAAGCAGTTCAAACATAGGTTGTTTGTCTTTACTAATTTATAACGTTCGCTTGATGAATATTTACGAAAAGTCGCACAATTATATAAATTACCGCGTTTATCTTTACATACGATACAAGTATGCTGAAGTAATGTTGACGTAGCGGTTACGTAAGTTAACGACCCTGCTATTTTAGATGGTTGAGTCTGTCTACGGTCGACGCACCTTTTAATCTCCTGTTTAACGTTCGGAGAGCGCTGCATCACCTTTATTTTATCTCGCACGAACGATGCTAATGAATGATAGGAAGGCATCTCCGAGCTACGATGCTCCATCTCAAACGCACGCACGGTGTTGGGGTCTAATTTCTTTAGTGCAATATGGAGAAACACCACGTCCATAAGGTCATTAAATTTCAAATTCTTAAGTGCAGCCACCGATGCCACAAATTTATCTAGAAACTGCTCTAATCCGTTGATGTTTGCGGATGATATAGGTTTAAGATCGAATACCTGGTTCAAATATTCGGAAGCTAACATTCTCCTATCTTCATATTTAGTTTTAAGCGTTTCGAATATTAACAAGTAATTGTTTGCTGTAGGTGTAAAACCCGAGCAAATCGACTGTGCCCTGCTACTAAGTTTACTAATTAAGTAATATAATTTTTCAGCGTCCGATAACGATGGGTTATTGTGTATATTGTTTTGAAAACTACTGAAGAAGAAGGGCCACGTCTTAATATTACCATTGAATACCGGAATATCTATTGGCGGCAACCTAATTGAGTCACGTGGACGTACCTGTGTTTCCGGTTTTGCTTCGTTTTGAGATTGTAGGAATTTCGCAGTTCTTTTTACGCGACACAACATATCTTCGAATGCCAGCAGTGGTTGGTAGTTCACTATGTATTTCGGGTCGATTTGTAATTTCAAATGATTAATTTGGTCTAATATTCTTTCGTTATCCGTCCGCAAAGAATCCACCGTTTCGATTTCATTTAAAAAGGTTTCCCGCACCGCTTCTACATTAATGTTCTTTATATGATCACTTATATTTTGCATACGCGAAAAAAGTATGTCCCTCTTGGCATAAAGCGTTTTAATTTTAAATTCATTTCCACTAACTGCCATTTTAAATTACTATAATAAAGTTATATTAATCACAATTAATCTCACAACGCACAAACAATGAAGGATGGACACTCGATATGCCGTATTACGTAATTAAATCGAACACCTGTTACAGCGAGTCGAGGTGACGCGTTGTTCGCTAAACTCAATATTTTTATCAAAATTGTCGGGTAAGCGAATCAAACGGTTCCTATTACACTGTTTCAAATATTTAATAAGCTTTAAATTTAACCAAATACGAGCGCTATAAAATGAATAATTCTGTTTGCGAGTACCTAATCAAAATTTAAATTTAAACGAACACTATTTAAGTCTATTCCATAAATTAGAGTGCATTATCTAAATAATTAATTTAATAATTCGACCAGAAAATGGTTGGACGACCATTAAAACCTAGTCCAAATCCTGCCGAAGTGACCATAAAATGGTGGAGCCACGTGTCTAAGGCTGCCGAAGTCTAGTTCCCCGGTCGAACCTTAAGCCTATTACGCGAGCTCTTTACTAAAGTGGACTGTATATGCGATTGCTTCTACGCTTACGTAAAGCGACTACTATTGCATGCGGCACTCGCTCTTCCCTTGAATGAACTATTATTTTGCCAAATCGATGATGATGATGATGAAATACACGTAACAAAATGTAGGTAGCGGAGAGCAACAGACCGAACAATAAACTGAGAGCTCTCTGCGGCATAATCGCTGCCCTTTTGAGAGCCTACTCCGCTGCACTGTTACGTGGGAAGTTTTAAACATTACACCTTGGGATATAACGAGGGCGCTTTTCAAAACATTTAGGTTTCATTTTATTTCAGCGTATCAACGCAAAATAGCCGCAGCGGTAACTTATGTATAGATAATCCAAGGGTCACTCATTCCAGATATGTTCCTGTATTGTGCAAGGCTTACTATTTATTCAAATTATATTGCAAATATAATTTGAATAAATAGTGTTAGATTTTTTTATAGAATATGGATAACAAACGAGCACACAGTCCATACATTTATTCTCAATTAAACATGAAAATGCAGATGCGTGGTGACAACTGTAAAAATGTCTTTGTTTCTCTCATTTTAAAGCTGCTATTGAATGAAAATAGTTTTGTGTTACGGTTTTTATCGCGTTTTATAAATTTATTTTTATAAACTAGAATTTTTTAGTACTTTTTAGATAACGGCGGGTTAACAATGGCTATCTTCAGCTTAAAATTTTTAATAATTATTGGTCCAATCTACACAGAAAGAACTTATATCATCTTGAATTATTGCAGTGGTATTTACAAGTTTAGATTTTATTTGACTAATTTTTGGTTCCCGAGCACAATGTAGCACCCAGCCATCTTATCTATTGTAATTAGGATATCTCCTAATTTCAATAGCTTATAGTGTGGCTCATGGTATTCACTAATGTAGGTTAAGACAGTATTAAGCAGGACTTGGAACATAACGGTTGTCTTATTTAAAAATGTCATGATATGGCGACCCTGCCAGTCGTTGCGCGCGACTCCGCATCGCCGCGTGCACAGGCTGGCCAGCGAAAGTAATTGACTTATAATAGAACGCTACTTAAGAATACGTTATAATGATTTCTTATATTTACGCGAACACTACACATGATTAAAACTACTTTTACGGATTTTATCGCGTTTATTTTTGCTTTTTATTTTTATTTTTTAATTCCCGACGTTTCGGGCGCTTTCCAGCACCCATGGTCACGGGGGACTGAGATGACTGACGTCCCGATGTCATTGTTAAACCCGGAGTACCTTCAGCTTTTTTAATTATTGTTTATGGTCCGATCCATGCAAAATGAACTAACTCTGTCTTGAGGTCTTACAGTGGTATGCTTGGGTTTAGTTTTAATTTTATTGATTATAGGATCCCAAGCAGGTGGTAGTACCCAGCCTCCTTCTCTATTGAAATTAGGATGTTTTTTAATTTCAATAGCCTCACGTATCATCCTTGGTAGGAATCGGTGTTCTTTCGCGAGGATTTGTGGTCTATCAAATCTGATGTAATGGTTGGGGCCGTCTAGGATATGATCACAAACTGCAGACTTCCCGGAACGTTGATGCTTCACATCAGCTATATGTTCTTTTACGCGGGTCCTAATTGATTGAATTGAAAAATAACATGCCAGCAGAATATGCAGTTTTACTAAGACATTGCCTTACATCTGGCTATCTATTGTGGAAGGAAGAGTTTTACAAGCAAGTAGATGGTGTGGCGATGGGCTCACCTGTATCTCCCATTGTCACCGATATATTCATGGAAGACTTTGAGGAGAAAGCCCTCCTTACTGCACCTGTTACACCAAGGATCTACAAGCGGTACGTAGACGATACTTTCACAATTTTACCATCAGACAAAGTAACTGCATTTTTAGAACATCTTAATTCCATAAACTCTAAAATTCAATTTACTATGGAGTTAGAGACAAATAATTCCTTACCTTTCCTAGATGTGTTAGTCATCAGAAATCCTAATAACACCATTGGTCACACTGTGTATAGGAAAAAGACCCATACAAACCGATATTTAAACGGTGAATCTCACTACCATCCTTCACAGTTAGCTACCGTGGGCAAATCTTTGTTACAGAGAGCACGAGGGATCTGTGACAGCAAACACCTGGTCGCCGAGCTTCAGCACGTCAAGCAAGTTCTGCACGACAACAAGCTTCGGGTCCCGCGCCTATGTCACAGTGACCGAGTGAAGCCAGCCACAGTCGAGCGTGTGCCTGCTGTACTACCATATGTCAGAGGTGTCACAGACAAGATTGGCTATATCTTGAAGCGAGCTTCTATTAGAACATTCTACAAGCCGCCGAAGAAGATTAGTCAGTTCCTACCATCCGTCAAGTGTCATATTCCTCTACAAGATGCAGGAGTGTACAAGCTTGATTGTGAATGTGGTCTCTCTTATATAGGACAAACCAAAAGATCGATTAGGACCCGCGTAAAAG
Organism: Parnassius smintheus behrii; assembly: GCA_036936625.1. Classification (NCBI taxonomy): domain Eukaryota; kingdom Metazoa; phylum Arthropoda; class Insecta; order Lepidoptera; family Papilionidae; genus Parnassius; species Parnassius smintheus. Next base: position 3,417,106 of record JAUPFT010000012.1, read on the forward strand.
AACATACAGCTGATGTGAAGCATCAACGTTCCGGGAAGTCTGCAGTTTGTGATCATATCCAAGACGGCCCCAACCATTACATCAGATTTGATAGACCACAAATCCTCGCGAAAGAACACCGATTCCTACCAAGGATGATACGTGAGGCTATTGAAATTAAAAAACATCCTAATTTCAATAGAGAAGGAGGCTGGGTACTACCACCTGCTTGGGATCCTATAATCAATAAAATTAAAACTAAACCCAAGCATACCACTGTAAGACCTCAAGACAGAGTTAGTTCATTTTGCATGGATCGGACCATAAACAATAATTAAAAAAGCTGAAGGTACTCCGGGTTTAACAATGACATCGGGACGTCAGTCATCTCAGTCCCCCGTGACCATGGGTGCTGGAAAGCGCCCGAAACGTCGGGAATTATAAAATAAAAATAAAAAGTAAAAATAAACGCGATAAAATCCGTAAAAGTAGTTTTAATCATAAGAATACGTTATTTGAAAATTATGACACATTTAGAAGAAAATTAATTAAAAAGTCATGTAGAGCCATCAAAAAATTGTATTATAAATTGTAATGAATATTTAAAAAATAAAGTAAAAAAAAACATAACAAATATAAAATCAGGCAAAGAGGCAGTTAAGAAAGACTCGAGATGAGAAAATAGGATGTGATAAATTACTTTTTTCACTCTGAATAAGAATAATAATAATAATAATAACCCCCCGGGGACCACCTTCACGTGATGGGGGGGGGGGCTAACAGCGGTCACTACGAACTTGACCATACCCTGTGTGTACCAATACAGGAGGTACATTTTATTAGCCACTAAATTCTTTGCTAACCCTCCCCAACTAACGGTCTCACACCCAAACCCAAATGGAGAATAATTATGATATTAACAAGAAGTAAACGGCCCCAAGTGCTCGGCGGACCCAGTAGCAGCACTGGTTATGACGGAAGCCGGCCTGAGACTGGGCCTATGGGTGCGAAGAATCCGAGGCCGAGTGACGAAAGCAACCCGTCGAACGACCCAAGCGATACATATGGACTCCGACAGGCTAAGCGATATAATCTCATCGACACCCTCACCTTTTCATTCATTCGAGTCATCTATTTCATCTCCACGTTCATACCAGAGTTCAACGAGATCAAACTCTGTATCACCAATGTCTAAGGACGTTGTGCAGGAGGCTGTTGCCACTGAACCTGTACCCACCGCAGACAGAATCGTGCGCGCAAAAGACGGACAGAAGAAATGAATAAATTCATCTGGCGCACTTACCTTATAGCCACTAAATGAAATACTAGCAAAATATACCTCGGTCATCTACATAAAGAACTCTCTAATAAATATCCGCAGATGCAGGCATCAAGACAAAGGTTCGAAGATCAATGCAGAGTCATATTCAGAAATAAATTACTTCCCCGAAAAATATTAGATCATATAAGGAACGAAATTGCAGTATACTTACAACAAACACACATTGATACCAATCATATACAAACCAACTCGATCACGCATTAACACACGCAACCACATTTTAGTAATCAGCAAGGCTTGACACAAAGAAGACGATGGACAGCTGACCAAAACGAATCTATTGTGAGAAATTACTATAAAATCACCAAACTTGGAGAAAATAAATCAGCTTACCGTAGACCCCTCCATCAAGCAGTCATATAAGAACACCCTAAGTTGACAGGTGTAAGGGAACAACGAATATCAGATCAGCTCAGAGTAATATTGAACAATAAAATGTTTAATGACCAAAGACTTCAAAAGATACGTGACAATATATCAAGCAACCGGAATTCCCGACGAGATAATATGGAAAATAATTCATCACTTATCACATGACAACACACAATCCTTACACACGAAACAGAAAACTCACAAGAAGCCAACGTTCATCCATTCATTATAGAAAGTAACACTCCCGTGTATACACTTAGCTCAACCTTACAACCACAACCTGACGAATCAGTGATATCCACTCAAGCCTCTGAACCTCAAAAAAACCAAGCAATAGAAAATAACTACGTGAAAAAAACCCAGGAACTGTTTAGAATAGACAAATTTCGGAATACCAACACGACTGAACGACCTTATATACCAAAACAAAAAACTTCTAAAATGCTAGCACAAATTGCAGATTTTATAAACACTAAAATATTACCAAATCACATATTGAGAGAGCAGGATTTTGAGACCACTCAGACCATAATTTACTGCGTGGCGTACACAGTAGCTATAATTAATGGACCCAAAATCAGAGACACAAACAAAACACCTATCCAAAGTCGAAATAAAGAATCTGCCAGGCAGAAAAGGCTGCAAAAAAGATATTGAATTTCAGAAGAGACATTGGAAGGCTAACAGAATATACAAAAGGCAATAGAAGCAATAGAGTTACCACTTCAGTGGAAGCAATAAAAAATAAATACCGAATACATTCCCAGCACGAAGAACCCAATTTAAACGATGAACAATTCCTTGAAATACTTAAACAAAAACTGAAAGCATCTAGCAGATTAAAAAGATACCTTAATTGCATACTTAGGAAGTCACAAAATAGCATCAATAATGAAAAACAATTTTATAGGAGCCTGACTTCAGACACGCAATACGACACACATAGAAATAGGCAATATGCACCACTACCACTCGCCAATGAATTACATAGCTTCTGGTCTGGTATTTTGTCTCTACCAGTTCACCACAACACTGAGGCAGAATGGCTGAAATCAGATTTCAAAGTAACTGATTTTATCACACCAATGGCATTTGAACAAATAATTCTGGAAGTATTTTTGCATATATTAAAAAAAACAATAGCTTTTCCAGCTATGGGTTTTTTGGTTGATCACCCGGAAGTGACCATATACATAACTACTAGTATAAGAAACTTTTAACAATTCACCCTCTACTTCATAACCATATCAATGACTTTATACAAAAGCCAGACATAATGCCCCGATACATTACACAGGGCCTCACATACATGATTCCGAAAGACGCAGATCATCAAAATCCTGCCAAATTCAGACCTATCACATGTCTCCAAACTATTTATAAACTACTTACAGCATGTATAGCCGAACTCTTAAATCAACATATAGCCACAAACAACAACCTTACTGAAGAACAAAAAGGATATCGAAAAAGTAGTCAGGGGTATAAAGAGCAACTCATAATAGACTCCGTAGCAATGAAACACGCTATTTATAAAAGAAAATGAATACAATGTATATTGACTACCGAAAAGCATTGACTCCGTACCGCACAGCTGGCACATTATCTTGAAAAATCAATGCAGCACTGAACAACTACATTAAAGACCATAGGAACTTCTTGTATAGAAATATCAGAAATTCCAATACGTCGAGGAATCTTCCAAGGGGATGCGCTTAGCCCTTTATGGTTCTGTCTCGCATTAAACCCTCTCTCGTAATTGCTGATTAAAACCAATTATCGTTATTTTTTCATCACACCACACAAACACACCATTCTAACACACCTGACATACATGGATGACATAAAACTATACAGCAACACTATACAGTCATTGCATCGCCTCGCAGACATCACCCAATCTTTCTCAAACGACATTCATATGGAGTTTGGGATTGACAAGTGCAAAACTTTCTCGGTTAAAAATAGAAAAATCAACCCCAACAGCTATAGCCTAGCAACTGGAGACACAATTGAACCTGTAGAACCCCACGCCACATATAAATACTTAGGTTTCCAACAAGCACGACAGATCCATCTAAAGGAAACGAAAGAAGATCTCAAAAAGAAATTTAAACGTCGGCTCAATAGTACATTCCGGTCTCAACTCAACTCCCGCAATATGTCAAAAGCAATCAATAGTTACGCAATCCCCATACTGACATACTTGTTTGATATAATAAACTGGACTCAAGGTGACCTTATTAATCTGCAACGTATTATAAATACCACTCTAACGACTCACCGCAAACACCACTCTAGATCCTGCGTGCAAAGAATGACTCTTTCATGATCCGAGGGAGGACGAGGTATAATAGATGTCCTCAACTTGCACAATAAACAAATCAATTCCTTTCGACAATATTTCCATCAATGCTCAGAACACTCACTTCTTCACGAAATAGTTACCCATCACCACTTAACCTCGCGGACCGAAACACACAATGCAGTGAACGGAACACTGACTTAAAAGAGAAGATGGCCTCATGGCAACAGAAGTCCCTACACGGAAGGCACTACCACGACCTGCAGTTGTCACATGTCGACAAAAAAGCGTCAAACACCTGGTTGAGGCGCGGTGAACTCTTTCCAGAGACGGAGGCTTTCATGTTAGCGATCCAGGACCAGGTAATCGATAACCGAAACTTCCAGAGACACATAAAACGTGCACCTAACCTCCCCACTGATACATAATACGTGCACCTAACCTCCCCACTGATAATTGCAGACATTGCCACTCTAGCCCCGAAAACATACAACACATAACATCCGCCCGTAGAGCCCTTGCACAAACCGACTGTAAGCATTGGCATGATTTTTGTCTAACTAATCTGAAGAATACAGATTTAAGCAGTACTCAATATGATATGTATGATGATTAGAAAAACAAAATGATAAATAACGTTCATACGTTTTTAATAATAATAATATCCTTATAAGAAATTTATAATACATATTTTACCATTGTATTAGATTGATATATTTTATGTACTTACAAGTACTATTTAAGAATTCATCGAAATGTAAAATCATGTTTTCTAAGTATACATATTGCGCATCAAATTCAGTGTTGACGTGATTTTTTGAATATAAGGCAACGGAATCTTACACTTATAATATATCCAAGGTTTACTATTACAGAATGATGAATAAAGATATACTGTTATTGACTTGCCTTCAAAATAATGTTTTATATTTTTCATTTTCTTTATCTACGATTAGAGTTCTATATTTAAATTGATAAAAAAGCAAGGTTTGATAAAATAAACCATTATTTAGTAGTACAAAACTGTAAAGTAGTTCGATACTTTTGTAAGACAGTTTTATTATCGAATTTAGGTAATGCTATGGATTATTGATGCTAAGACAAATAAAGAACTTATATAACTGCAAAAAGGCGGAAAAGGACGATAGAACCGAAAAAATAATTGCTTGTGTCTAAAAATTATAATATTATGCTTGTACAAAGGAGAAAAGTATAAGGATAAACCAAAAACAATTAATTTGAATTACAGAAACGAAACTGTATGCGAATGGTAGAATTGATACAGGAAATGATATTGTAGTTGTATGTAAATATGTTTGGATGGTATTGACTGTTTCTATTTGGAGATAACAGTAAAGTATAAGCTAGATCAACCGATGAATAATTGTGTAGCTATGTTAATTTATTCTGTTCCTGAGGAATGTTGGTTCATTAAAGATGAAACATAAATAATAAAAGAAAATAGTATAACATATGTAAGAAATGGTTATAAACTTTATCGTAATGTGCGTGAGACGCTTTTATGTATGATATAATAATCAAGTGCAAAAATTTATAAAAAGGAGCCACAGAAATATTCTAAAAGAATTAAGGCTTTTGTATGGAATTGTGAAATTAGAAGAAAGGTCTCGAGAAAGAAAGATACATTTAAATATTTTGAATTTTGTATACGTAGGATGATGTAAGTGATGTTTATATAAAGTATTAGGAACTATTCGAATATGAATACATGAAATAAAGTAAAGTAAAGTTACAGCCTATATACGTCCCACTGCTGGGCACAGGCCTCGCCTCATTTCTGAGAGGGTTTTAGGGCAAAGAAGTGTCCGCCGCGCTGCCCCAATACGTGTTCGCGATCTTCACATGTCTTCGAATTTTTTTTTCTTATTTCTCGGACATGCAGGTTTCCTCACGATGTTTTCCTTTACCGCCGAGCACGCGTTAAATCAGCACTTAAAATTGCAATTAACAATTTCATTGATGCCGACGGGGATCGAACCCGGTACTGTGAAATTTACAGCGAGCGCTAACCATCTGAGCTACCACGGCATGAAATAAATGGAACAAATTTTGTTGCAATTGCAACGGCATTGCAAATGCATATCAAATACACATTGTGTTGTAAATAATCGTGATTGTAATTTGAAATTTCTGCGTTTTCACTGATTTTACAAAAAAAACAGGAATAGTCTTGTTTCTGAAGATAGATCTAAATGGAAATCAACTTAAATGCGACTCAAAAATAATACTTTTTAGTTTTTTTAATACCCCTATTTTATTACATATTATAGTTACTCTTATTTTTATAATTTTATTAATATTTTATTATAAGATCGAAGACTATTTTATAGTACTTTTGTAGTGGCTTAGAATGTTCAATAATAAGACACAATTTGTTTTCTAAAATTTGTAAACCATTTAATATTTTAAATAACTTCCGGATCTACAATTTGAATTAGAAAAAAATCATTCCATCTCTACTGGATTTCTTTGTACAAAATATAAAATTAATATAATTAGTAACTATTTGTATTTCTATGGTATAGATATTTGTAAAAAATGTCATTAATCCCTTTTTTAAATGCCGTGGGAGTTTAGTGTGGCTGACGGTATCCACTAATGTAAACAGTTAAGACTGTATTAAACATGACTGAAAACATAGCGTTTGTCCCATTCCATAACGTCATTATAAGCTTCACGAACCAACCCTGATAAGAATCGGTATTCTTTTGCAAGGATTTTAGTCTATCAAATCGAATTTGATGGCGTGGATGATCCCGAACACACCTGAATCCTGAACGCGGTAAATTAGCACTTAAAATTGCAATAATCAAGCTAATTGACGGCTGCAGCGATCTTTACATTTATGGAGAGTGCTTAAATCCCTAAGCTACAACGGTTTTAACTTTTAAATAACACAATAAAATAATTTGAACTTCAAACTGGCAAAAATGTCATTTAACGCTTTCTATAAATCAGTCAAATGGTATCGAACAAGTGTTGGTTAGTCACTTGAAGACTTATAATATGTTATTTGCAACTCAATTCTTAACGATGTTAAAAGTTGCGTTGCAAGTTAGTTCGTCTCAACGACGCTCAATTAAAACTTCTGCCACAATGCAACTTACTGTCCAATGTTCATTTAATGATTTTTTTAATATTTAAAGATTTCATTTAAGAATATGTTATAATACGATCCATTTAATATATATTTAATATACGTTCTATAGTACTTCAGACCGATGAAACGGTAATTCGACGTGACCGAAAACAAGTGCAGGCGCAGGACCAAGAGCTTTAATTGGTTTTCGTGGCACAGGATTGAAACACCGCCAACTTCCTAGCACCGGCATGTTTCTGTATGTATATTCCTTGTATTTTGGACCTAATTGGGATTCGAACCCGGGCCCCCAACACCATCAGTCGCGTTTACGTACACTAGACTAAAGAAGCAGTCAAAATATCCTATACTACCTAAGAAATGTAATAAGGGCAAAACTCACTGCGGCGTTCCTCTTCCGCTTCCCGCTGTCGACATGTCGCCATCAAAATCGGCTTTTGCCACTGCTATTGATTCACTGCCACGGCGCTAATGGTTTTCTTTAAGAACACGGGTTTATAAGCCGAGACAGATTTTTTAAAGTTATTATAAGGCAGCGCTTGACTTGAGATTGTTACCCCACCTGGTGATAAGTTTTGCTGAAGCCTCGATGAATGGTATGCGTGTTAAAGTTGCTAACGCGAATGGGTCGACTTGGCCAGGGGAGGACCACGACCTCACAGAATACCAGCGTAAGAAAGCAGATTAATTGTTCTGTGTTTCGTATGGTGAGTGTAGAGAACCGAAGACACTTTTTACTAGATGTGACGCATCCCATCTTAGTCTTAAGGGTTGACAAAGCATCAGTATTGTTACGAGCTTGAGGTTCGTGACAATAAAAATTGCCGATAGAATTACCTAAATTAACACTTTAATTCACTTTACACTAATTAAAGTTAAAAACACTAATAATTAATCACACTGATTCACTTTATTCCGTTCCGAAGCTTCGCTTGGCTCGCCAACTTCAATACTTTCTCGATCGCACCTTGCAGCGCCTATTTATATAAATAAACAGCGAAATATCCAGAATATTCAAGTAAACACGCGCAAGGTACCGAGAGTTCGTGTTGCAACTCCAAGAAGTTTAGTTCTTCGGTTCGACACTAGATGGCGCTAGTGCCGTCGACTTTGGCGCGTAACAGTATTATGATTTTTAATTGAGGATATACGTAGATGTATGAAGGCTAGAGCATTCACTTACCATCAGTAGACTGTGTGCTCGTTTGTCATCCTTATTGTATTTAATGAGAAACAAAATGATAAATAAGATAAAATACGTTTATAATAATAATAATATCCTTATAAGAAAATTTATAATACATATTTTACCACTGTATTTGATATATTTTATGCACTTATAAATAATATTTAAGAATTAACAGGTCATTGAAATGTAAACCGCGTTTTCTAAACTTACATATTGCACATTAAATTCTAATCAATGTTGACGTGATCTGTTAAATATAAATATTTTAAAAAAAAGATAAAAAAAGGTTTGATAAAATAAAACTTATAAATATATAATAAAACTTTACTTTACTTTTATATAAAATAAAGATAAAGTTTATGAAAAGTAAAGTTACAGTCTATATACGTCCCACTGCTGGGCACAGGCCTCCTCTCATTTCTGAGAGGGTTTTAGGGCAAGGAATAGTCCGCCGCGATGCCCCAATGCGTGTTGGCGAACTACACATGTCTTCGAAATATATTTTTTTCTTATTTCTCAGACATGCAGGCTCCCTCAAGATGTTTTCCTTCATCGCCGAGCACGTGGTAAATCAGCACTTAAAATTGCAATTAACAATTTTATTGGTGCCGGCGGGGGGCGAACCCGGTTTGCGTATTGTGAAATTTACAGCGAGCGCTAACCATCTGAGCTACCACGGCCAAAGTTTATATAGTATGGAAAAAAGATTTGCTTGTGTCTAAAATTATAATAAGCTTGCACAAAGGTGTAAAAGTACAAGAATAAACCAAAAACAATATTTGAATTATAGAAAAGAAACTGTGTGCGAATGGTAGAAGTGATATATGAAATGACACTGTGGTTCTTTAAATATGTTTAGATGGTATTGACTGTTTCTATTTGGATATAACAGTAAAATATTATCTAGATCAACCGATGAATAATTGTGGCGATGTTTACTTTTTCTGTTCTTAAGGGATGTTAGTTTATTATGGATGAAAACTAAATAAGAAAAAAAAGTATAACATATGTAAGAAATGGTTATAAACTTTATCGCAATATGCGCGAGATGCCTTTATGTAAGATAAAATTATCAAGTGCAAACATTTATAAAAGGGAGCTACAGAAATGTTCTAAAAGAATTAAGGCTTTGAAATTATAAGAAAAGTCTCGGGAAAGAAAGGAATACAATAGCATAGATTTTGAATTTTGTATATGTAGGATGATGTAAGTGATGTTTAGATAAATTATTAGGAACAATGCGAATATGAATATATGAAATAATTCATATTCGCATAGTTCCTCATACTTTATCTAAATACACATATCAAATACACATTGTGTTGAAAATAATCGAGATTGTAATTTGAAGTTACGACGATTTCACTGATTTTACAAAATAAATAAATAAATAAATAAGAATAATCTTTTTTCTTAAGATAGATCTAAATGGAAATCCACTAAAATGCGATTTAAAAATAATATTTTTTAGTTTTTCTTAATACCGATATTTTATTACATATTCCATTTACTTTTATTTTTATAATTTTATCAATATTTTATAATTTTATTTCAAGGTCGAAGATTATTTTTAGTACTTTTTGTAGTGGCTTAGAATGTTCAATAAAAAGACAATTTGTTTTCTAAAATTTGTAAACCATTTTACATTTAGAATAACTTCCAGATTTACAATTCAAATTAGAAAAAAATCATTCCATCTATATTGTGTTTCTTTATACAAAATATTAATTCGATATAATTAGTAATTATTTGTATTTCTACGGTATAGATATTGGTAAAAATATAATTTATGCCCTTTTCTCTTCAAAATGCCGTGCAAGATTTAGTGTGGCTCACGGTATCCACTATCGTTAAAAGTTAAGACGGTATTAAACAGGACTTTTGTCCCATTTTATAACGTCATTATAAGCTTCAACCTTAATAGGAATCGGTATTCTTTTGCAAGCATTTGTGGTTTATCAAATCAGATATGGCGTGGACGATCCTGAACACGTCCACCATAGCTATTTTACGAGGAATTTTGTTCATTTATTAAACGACCACTTTATTCAACGAAAGACTAGTTTCATTGCTCACCTCTCTTCTCTTTAACCGCCGAGTACGCGGTAAATTAGCACTTAAAATTGCAATAATCAAGCTTAATTGATGAAATTGACGGCTGCAGCGATCGTTACATTTATGGCGAGTGCTTAAACCCCTGAGTTACAACGGTTTTAAATTTTATATAACACAATAAAATAATTTAAACTTCAAACTGGAAAAAATAAACATTGAACGTTTTCTACAAATCGGTCAAATGGTATCGAACAAGTGTTGGTTAGTAACATGAAGGATTTTACGTTATTTGAAACTAAATTCTGAACGATGTATATTAAAGGTTTCATTTAAAAATAAATATAATACGATCCCTTTAATATACGTTCTTTATTATTTCAGTCCAATGAAGCGGTAATTCGACGTGACCGAAAAAAAGATCGGGCGCAGGACCAAGAGCTTTACGTGGTTTTCGAGGCAAAAAATTGAAACACCGCCAACTTCCTAACACCGACCTGTTTCTGTATGTGTATTATGTGTATTTTAGACCTAATCGGGATTTGAACCTGAGCCCTCAAGACGCGTTTACGTCTACTAGACTAAAGAAGCAGTCCAAAGATCCTATACTACTTAAGAAATACTACAATAAGGGCAAAGCTGTTTCGTTCCACTCCCTCTTCCCGCTGTCACCATGTCGTTATCAAAATCGGCTTTTGCCATTGCTATTGATTCGCTGCGTTTTCTTTAAGAACACGGGTTTATCGAAGATTGTTATCCCACCTGCTGATAAGATTTGCTGAAGAGTCAATGAATTGTATACGTGTTAAAGTTACTAACGCGAATAGGTCGACTTGACCACGCTCTCACGGAGTACCGGCGTAAGAAAGCAGATTAATTATTCTGTATTTCGTATTGTGAGTGTAGAGAACCGAAGACCCTTTTTACTAGATATGACGCATCTCATCTTAGTCCTAAGGGTTGACAAAGCATCAGCATTGTGATTTTTAATTGAGGATATATGTAGATATATGAAAGCCAGAGCATTTACTTACCATCAGTAGACTGTGTATTCGTTTGTCATCCTTATTATGTTAAAAGTAGCCCAAGATATTAAATTGCACTTGACTTATTACCAGAAAACGAATTATTTATTCATTGGAACTATGCGAATATGAATATATGAAATAATTCATATTCGCATAGTTCCTCATACTTTATCTAAATACACATATCAAATACACATTGTGTTGAAAATAATCGAGATTGTAATTTGGAGACGACGATTTCACTGATTTTACAAAAAAAAAAAAAAATAAATAAGTATAATCTTTTTTCTGAAGATAGATCTAAATGGAAATCCACATAAATGCGATTTAGAAATAATATTTTTTAGTTTTTCTTAATACCGATATTTTATTACATATTCTATTTACTTTTATTTTTATAATTTTATCAATATTTTATAATTTTATTTTAAGTTCGAAGATTATTTTTAGTACTTTTTGTATTGGCTTAGAATATTGAATAATAAGACAATTTGTTTTCTAAAATTTGTAAACCATTTAACATTTTGAATAACTTCCAGATTTACAATTTAAATTAGAAAAAAATCATTCCATCTCTATAAGGTTTTTATACAAAATATTAATTCGATATAATTAGTAATTATTTGCATTTCTATGGTACAGATTTTGGTAAAGATATAATTAATGCCCTTTTCTCTTCAAAATGCCGTGCAAGATTTAATGTGGCTCATGGTATCCACTAACGTTAAAAGTTAAGACGGTATTAAACAGGACTTGAAACATAACGGTTGTTCCATTTTATAAAGACATTATAAGCTTCAACCTTAATAGGAATCTGTATTCTTTTGCAAGCATTTGTGGTCTATCAAATCAGATATGGCGTGGACGATCCATGGTGGACGTCCACCACAGCTATTTTACAAGGAATTTTGTTAATTTATTAAAAGAGATAAAACCCGCATAAAGACTAGTTTCATTGCTCACCTCTCTTCTCTTTAACCGCCAAGTACGCGGTAAATTAGCACTTAAAATTGCAATAGTCAAGCTAATTGACGGCTGCAGCGATCGTTACATTTATGGCGAGTACTTAAACCCCTGAGCTATAACGGTCTTAGCTTTTAAATAACACAATAAAATATTTTAAACTTTAAACTGGCAAAAATAAACATTGAACGTTTTCTATTAATCGGTCAAATGGTATCGAATAAGTGTAGGTTAGTAACTTGAAGGATTTTACGTTATTTGAAACTAAATTCTAAACGATGTTAAAATTTGCACTGCAAGTTAGTTCGTCTCAACGACGTTCTTTTAAAACTCTGTCCTTACTGTCCAAAGTTCATTTAAAGATTTTTTTTAAATATTTAAAGGTTTCATTTAAAAATAAATATAATACGATCCCTTTAATATATGTTCTATATTACTTCAGTCCAATGAAGCAGTAATTCGAGATGACCGAAAAACGATCGGGCGCAGGACCAAGAGCTTTATGTGGTTTTCGAGGCAAAAAATTGAAACACCGCCAACTTCCTAACACCGGGCTGCATTTGTATGTGTATTATGTGTTTTTTGGATCTTATCGGGATTTGAACCTTAGCCCTCAAGACCATCAGTCGCGTTTACGTCTACTAGATAAAGAAGCAGTCAAAAGATTCTATAATAATTAAGAAATAAAAAATAAAAATATCAATTTCTTTGCAACTTTCCGCTAAACATATAAAATGATGTGTCTTACCTGGATTGAAGCGCACCTCCCGCCCTCCCTCAATTGCATACACTAACTCCGTCACCACTAGACCAAGCACCACTACTCTCAACACCACTATTCCAGGCAAGACACACCATCGACGATAATACGACACGTGTTTCGCCTCTACACGAGGCATCCTCAGGTAATATAGACTCTACGGCGACTGACCGCTAAGTGAGCGGCGAGTCGAAACAGTTGCTATTTATACACGCTGACACAATCGCTCCCTACCAAAGTAGCGAGTGACCGCGTCGTGCGATAACAAACCTGTCAACAGTTATTATTATTGTTATGATTATTTTTAAATACTATTATTATTATTGTTTTGAGTGACCGCGCCGTGCGATAACAAATCTGCTACTAATTATTATTATTGTTATGATTAATATTTTAAATACTATTATTATTATTGTTTTATTGATATTATTATAATTATTTATTATTATTAATCTTAAAATTATTATTAAAGATTGGCCTTAAAGATGTTTAATAAAGGTGAATTAGAAACATTTGTTTGTTCATTCAGCAGTGTATAATTACCATTATTACTTTTTAAAATCTCCAACTGCTCCAGCACACACAGTCGCAGCCCCTTATTACAGGTATGTAAGACTTCAAAGGAATGGTCGCTAGCTAGGTTGTGTCCAGTGTCCAAGAGATGTTTAGCAAAATGGGATTTATCAGGATTGCAATTTCTGTACGCGGCCATATGTTCTTTATAGCGCGTCCCGAAATTGCGACCAGTCTGACCCACGTAAACGGCGTGGCATTCGTCACAAACAAGTTTATAAACACCCGATTTTTGACTCATATTTAACTTATCTTTATTGTTACAAATATTCCTAAGCGAATTGTTTGTTTTGAATGCCACGTTAATGCCGTTTTTCTTAAGACTATTAGCTATTTTTTCCGATATGGGGCCTAAGTAGGTCAAACTACCCACATACCGCCGGACACTTTGAGATCGAACCGCGTACAAAGAATTGCGAACAACATGCTTTTGTTTCTTTTTAATAAGATTATCAATGAGACTTTTTGAAAAACCGTTAGAGACCGCAATTTGATAAATTATATTAAGTTCTTTTAAATAATTTTCTTTATTTAATGGAACAGTGGACAGACGGTTAATGTAACAATAAAAAGCGGCTAATTTATGTTGCCATGGATGACACGATGATGCGGGGATGACCGTGTCGGTATGAGTTGGCTTTCGATAAATTTGAAAAACATGTAACGACTCTTTTCTTGTTATTGTTAAATCAAGGAAATTAAGGGAGCCATCTTGTTCCAATTCAAGTTTAAATTTAATTTTTTCGTGGACTCTATTTATTTTATTAAGGAAAACATCCAGTTGTCTCCTTGTGCCTGTCCAGCAAATAATTATGTCGTCTACATATCGATAATAGTATAAGATATTTTGGTTAACAACTATATGTTGTTTTTCGAAATCATCCATGAAAATGTCCGCCATAAGTGGACTTAGAGGGGACCCCATAGCTAACCCTTCTTTTTGTAGATAGAAACGGTTATTAAACCGGAAATAATTTTGTTTCATACAGAGAGAGGTTAAATTAAGAAGATCATTTGTTTCCCCGGGATGCAGACGACGTTTTTTAAAGAGATTTGAGAGTATACGCAAACAGTCAGGGAATGGGACGTTTGTGAAAAGACTATCAACGTCTAAAGACAACAACATAGATTTAGGTGGAATACGAATATCTTTTATTTTGGAAATAAGTTCTAAACTATTTTTAAGGCTGTAAGTGGGGTTGAAACCAGATTTCTCCCGAAGGAGGAAGTTTAATTTTTTAGCAAGGAGATAAGCTGGTGCACCTATATATGAGACAACTGGACGAATAGGAACATGTTCTTTATGTAATTTAGGTAACCCATATAAAGTGGGTGCTTGAGGATTCATTGGAACAAGATTGCTCCGAGACAAGTTGTGATCGGGAAAAACATATGACGACTTTTGTATACATACTTTAATATCCGAAGTAAACTTCTCTCTTCTTAATTTAATCTTCTTAATTTAACCTCTCTCTGTATGAAACAAAATTATTTCCGGTTTAATAACCGTTTCTATCTACAAAAAGAAGGGTTAGCTATGGGGTCCCCTCTAAGTCCACTTATGGCGGACATTTTCATGGATGATTTCGAAAAACAACATATAGTTGTTAACCAAAATATCTTATACTATTATCGATATGTAGACGACATAATTATTTGCTGGACAGGCACAAGGAGACAACTGGATGTTTTCCTTAATAAAATAAATAGAGTCCACGAAAAAATTAAATTTAAACTTGAATTGGAACAAGATGGCTCCCTTAATTTCCTTGATTTAACAATAACAAGAAAAGAGTCGTTACATGTTTTTCAAATTTATCGAAAGCCAACTCATACCGACACGGTCATCCCCGCATCATCGTGTCATCCATGGCAACATAAATTAGCCGCTTTTTATTGTTACATTAACCGTCTGTCCACTGTTCCATTAAATAAAGAAAATTATTTAAAAGAACTTAATATAATTTATCAAATTGCGGTCTCTAACGGTTTTTCAAAAAGTCTCATTGATAATCTTATTAAAAAGAAACAAAAGCATGTTGTTCGCAATTCTTTGTACGCGGTTCGATCTCAAAGTGTCCGGCGGTATGTGGGTAGTTTGACCTACTTAGGCCCCATATCGGAAAAAATAGCTAATAGTCTTAAGAAAAACGGCATTAACGTGGCATTCAAAACAAACAATTCGCTTAGGAATATTTGTAACAATAAAGATAAGTTAAATATGAGTCAAAAATCGGGTGTTTATAAACTTGTTTGTGACGAATGCCACGCCGTTTACGTGGGTCAGACTGGTCGCAATTTCGGGACGCGCTATAAAGAACATATGGCCGCGTACAGAAATTGCAATCCTGATAAATCCCATTTTGCTAAACATCTCTTGGACACTGGACACAACCTAGCTAGCGACCATTCCTTTGAAGTCTTACATACCTGTAATAAGGGGCTGCGACTGTGTGTGCTGGAGCAGTTGGAGATTTTAAAAAGTAATAATGGTAATTATACACTGCTGAATGAACAAACAAATGTTTCTAATTCACCTTTATTAAACATCTTTAAGGCCAATCTTTAATAATAATTTTAAGATTAATAATAATAAATAATTATAATAATATCAATAAAACAATAATAATAATAGTATTTAAAATATTAATCATAACAATAATAATAATTAGTAGCAGATTTGTTATCGCACGGCGCGGTTACTCAAAACAATAATAATAATAGTATTTAAAAATAATCATAACAATAATAATAACTGTTGACAGGTTTGTTATCGCACGACGCGGTCACTCGCTACTTTGGTAGGGAGCGATTGTGTCAGCGTGTATAAATAGCAACTGTTTCGACTCGCCGCTCACTTAGCGGTCAGTCGCCGTAGAGTCTATATTACCTGAGGATGCCTCGTGTAGAGGCGAAACACGTGTCGTATTATCGTCGATGGTGTGTCTTGCCTGGAATAGTGGTGTTGAGAGTAGTGGTGCTTGGTCTAGTGGTGACGGAGTTAGTGTATGCAATTGAGGGAGGGCGGGAGGTGCGCTTCAATCCAGGTAAGACACATCATTTTATATGTTTAGCGGAAAGTTGCAAAGAAATTGATATTTTTATTTTTTATTATAATGGATTTCCGCAAAGTAACGCCTGATTCTATCAATTAAATTAAGAAATACTTTAAAAAGGACAAAGTTGCTTCGTTCCACTCCCTCTTCCCGCTGTCATCATGTCGTTATCAAAATCGGCTTTTGCCATTGCTATTGATTCGCTGCGTTTTCTTTAAGAACACGGGTTTATCGAAGATTGTTATCCCACCTGGTGATAAGTTTTGCTGAAGACTCGATGAATTGTATACGTGTTAAAGTTGCTAACGCGAATGGGTCGACTTGACCAGGTGAGGACCACGCTCTCACAGAATACCAGCGTAAGAAAGCAGATTAATTATTCTGTGCTTAGTACGGTGAGTGTAGGGAACCGAAGACCCTTTTTACTAGATATGACGCATCCCATCTTAGTCCTAAGGGACGCATCAGCAATATGATATTTAATTGAGGATATATGTAGATGTATGAGGGCTAGAGCATTCACTTAACATCAGTAGACTGTGTGCTCATTAGTCATCCTTATTCTGTGTAGCGGCGCTGTCGTCGCGTTGCCGCAAGCAAAACACACCGAAGCCTAAATCAGAATTCCGAATCATAAACAGTATATTATATAGATCAGCTCCGAACTATCACATGGAGTGTTGGCCGCTCCCTGGGCATAACACCTTGCCCGGCGGGAGATCTCCCCTTTTCCTTTCACGGCCACAGTGGTGACCCCGACGTGATCTGAACACGCAACCAACAACCTTCGGAAACTTCAAGCTTCATTATCGTTATAGAATACCCCACCCATTCGCTCCCGAGCAGATATCGTCTGCAGTTTTCACATCTTGCTGCTGTTCTTCCTGTTCCTTCAAGCTACCCTCTGCGCTATACAGTGTTCGGTACGGCTCTGAGCCTTACTTCTCGCCTCTGCCTTACGTCACTCTCGCAGGCAATCTCCTGGCACTTGCATATTCGTCGGCAACGAGGCTGCACTATCGACCTCCGGTCTGAGCAGGGGGGTGATGTAGCGGCGCTGTCGTCGCGCCGCAAGCAAAACACACCGAAGCCTAAATCAGAATTCCGAATCATAAACAGTATATTATATAGATCATCTCCGAACTATCACATGGAGTGTTGGCCGCTCCCCGGGCATAACACCTTGCCCGGCGGGAGATCTCCCCTTTTCCTTCCACGGCCACATCTGTTAAAAGTAGCCCCAGATATTAAGTTGCACTTGTCTTTGTACCAGAAAACAAATTATTTATTCATTCATTTACTAAAGCATATCGAAAGTGCGCTTGTGAATCTAGGTTTCCCCACAGATTATCTCATAAAGTGTATATTAACCATAATGGCCGCGCTTGGCATCCTGGTTGACTACCACATTGTTTATTATTGTGAGCTGTATCTGAAAAATGCTACTGCCCATCTCCTTTTTCAATTCCATCTGATATCTCTTACGACCCCAATAAAGATAAAATTCGAGATCCTTGGTCACCAAAAACAAGACATAAGTTTTCACAATACATGTACTTTTAAAGCACGTTATATTTTATTCACCTATTAATATCACAGAAGCGACGTACCGTGTTGGACCTTATTTGTCAGGAGCGGGGTTACTTATCAGCAAATACAAATTCGGCTATTACGTTATTTACTCTTAAAAGAATTCTTTAAATATTCATTTTACTCACTCGTTGTGATGTTTCAGACGCTGTTATTAGCTTAGCAAATATTTATTTCTGGAAGAGCTTTTAATTTTTGAAAAGCTGTTAATTTAAGCAAATTAAAATTGATCGTGTTCATATTACAGAATATATGAATATGTTTGCGCCTATATAACATATAATAGCATCGGTTTGGAAGAGTGAGAGGAGCTCAACGAGAGGGGGGAGCGAATCGCGGCGATGTCATACGAATATTTTACCGAGCTTCAGTTACGGACAATAGACTGAAGATCGTTACATACGTCACATCATACAACATCGTTTTTCATACCTCATTTTTGCCTTCTTTAATGTAAATATAAAGTTACTACATAGTATCGTGTGTTCTTCATCAATTTCTTTATATACAAAAAAATAACAAGCAAGAGAAATTAAGAAACATTTTTGGTGACCCCTGGCGTGTTCTAAATCGACTTTGGAAGGCAATATCCCGTAGTATGAGGTAAAACAATCCATAACCGAGGGAAGTAAGCCCATTCCAATTAATTCCCACTTCTTTTTAAGAATTTTGCTTCTTTTTGTTAATAAAATACTAGTCGAGTGTGTACGCATTTTTCAAAGTTACCCTCAACTTATTTGATTTTCTTCCTGCTTCGTTATTTAAACCCGTCTGGTTCTAAATGTCGCATAAAATTCTATGATAGTGATCTTAATATTCCATTTGTAAACTTAATTAACAGGATTTTCCGGGACTGAATTGGCGAGAAGCGCACGCGCAGGCAGTGTACCAGAGCATCGACTCGACGCTTCGGCCGGCTTGCTGTCGCGTCAGCTGTTTCCTTGTAGCCGGCTTATACCGGCGCACGAGGTTGTTACTCATTGTTTTTTTTTTGTTTACAGAATTCATGTTTAATATTACGCATTAAATTATTTTCATATTTTTATAACATTGTTTGCGTTCCCAATACGAGTGACTTAAAGGAACTTATTGCACAAAGAGGGCGTATTAAATACCGCATTACACTTTTCGAAAAGTATTTAAGGCCCCTATTAGATATTTAATTAAATAAAAGCCAATGTAACTAATTTAATTTGAGATTAAGTAACTTACAAAATTTATCATATACTATTTAAGAACAACAATCAAAAATTGAATCATTAGGTGAAGATGAAGATTATCAAATTTTAGAAAGAGAAGAAATTGAAACTAGATTTTATAGTTTAATTTCTCGCGCGCAAGAGCTGTTACAAAGTATTGAAAATACTAAAAAAGGTGATGCGTGCGTCCACTAATGGCTCCGATTCTCCTAAGCATAATTATTTAAAACTGCTGTCATAAAAAAATCCTTTTTTTAGTGGTGATCCAAATAAATGGTTAGAGTTCAGGGACATGTACTTATTTTAATTCATAAAAATGATGCTATAGATGATTTAAGCAAATTCCGTTATTTATTCAATGATTTCTTATATTTACGCGAACACTACACATTGAAATAATACTAGTTTTTACGGAATTTATCGCGTAAACTTAACTTTTTAAATACCCGACGTTTCGAGAGCTTTACAGCACCCATGGTCACGGGAAGGACTGAGATGTTCAACAACCAGATGTCATAGTTAACCGCGGTTACCATAGATTAAAATTTAACTTTTGTTCCGATCTACACAGTATGAACTTATGGTATCATGAAGTCTTGCAGTTGTATGCTTGGGTTGGGATTTAATTTTATTTATTATAGGATCCCAAGCAGATGGTAGCACCCAGCCATCTTCTCTATTGAAATTAAGATGTTTTTTGATTTCAATAGCCTCGCGAATCATCTTCGGAAGGAATCGGTGTTCTTTAGCGAGGATTTGTGGTCTATCAAATCCGATGCAGTGACGGGGGCGATCCTGTACGTGTTCACAGACTGCAGACTTCCCGGAGCGTCGATTTTTTACATCAGCTATATGTTCTTTAACGCGGGTTTTAATTGATCTTTTAGTTTGTCCTATGTAGGAGAGACCACATTCACAATCAAGCTTGTACACTCCTGCATCTTGCAGAGGTACGTTATACTTGACTGACGGTAAAAACTGACCAATCTTCTTCGGCGGCTTGAAGTATGTTTTGATGGAAACCGCGCCTACGTTACAGAGAACGAGTGAAGCCGGCCACAGTCGAGCGTGTACCTGCTGTACTGCCATATATTATGGGAGTCACTGACAAGATTGGCTACATCTTGAAGCGCGCTTCCATCAAAACATACTTCAAGCCGCCGAAGAAGATTGGTCAGTTTTTACCGTCACTCAAGTGTAACGTCCCTCTGCAAGATGCAGGAGTGTACAAGCTTGATTGTGAATGTAGTCTCTCCTACATAGGACAAGCTAAAAGATCAATTAAAACCCGCGTTAAAGAACATATAGCTGATGTGAAGAATCGACGCTCCGGGAAGTCTGCAGTCTGTGAACACGTACAAGATCGCCCCCGTCACTACATCAGATTTGATAGACCACAAATTCTCGCTAAAGAACACTGATTCCTTCCAAGGATGATTCGCGAGGCTATTGAAATCAAAAAACATCCTAATTTCTATAGAGAAGATGGCTGGGTGATACCATCTGCTTGGGATCCTATAATCATCATCATCATTACAGCCCTTCACAAGTCCACTGCTGAACATAGGCCTTCCCCAAGTAATGCCACAAAGCACGGTCCTGAGCCACCTGCATCCATGGACTTCCTGCATATCTTACCAGGTCGTCACTCCATCTAGTGGGGGGTCGCCCTACACTACGCCTACCGGTACGAGGCTACCACTCGAGAACCTTTCTTCCCCATCGGTTGTCGGTTCTTCGAGCTATATGGCCGGCCCATTGCCACTTCAGCTTACTAATCCGTTGGGCTATGTCCGTTGGTATTTATTATGGTATCCTATAATAAATAAAATTAAATCCCAAGCCAAGCATACAACTGCAAGACTTCATGATACCATAAGTTCGTACTGTGTAGATCGGAACAAAAGTTAAATTTTAATCTATGGTAACCGCGGTTAACTACGACATCTGGAAGTTGAACATCTCAGTCCTTCCCCTGACCATGGGTGCAGTAAAGCTCTCGAAACGTCGGGTATTTAAAAAGTTAAATATACGCGATACATTCCGTAAAAACTAGTATTATTTCAATCCGTTATTTATTGTCATATTTAGCGGTTGCGCTAAGGCAGTCATAAGTTCAGTCACAGTTTCTTCCAATTGTCAAATTGCTTGGTCGCTCCTCTGCAATAGGTTTGATAACACGCGTCTTTTAAATAAATGAACACATTAAATGTTTGTTTTCGTTACAAGCTATGTATAAAAATCTGAAAAGATAAAATATCAAAAAATTTGAACGCCTTAAATTTGTTGCAAGGGCCGACAGAGTATTGGGACTCTCCTGTTATATATATGGTTTCTGCGTATCTTGATCCTGTAACAGCTAGAAACTGGGAGGAATTTAGGTGCAGCCTAGATACATTAAAATTAACAGACTTTTTTATTTTCGCCATCAATGGGCAACTGTTCTAGAAACAGTTCATGCCAGTAAATCTACTAAACATGACAAAGGTAGCAGTCAGCAAGCATAACGCCTGGCGTAAACAAGTTGTTTATATGCATGTTTTAGCTTATTATTTTTTACGTCATAATTCTTATAAATTTCCATGCATTTTTTTTTATAAAAAAAAAGTAGACAAGCGTACATACAGTCTACATGATGGTAAGTGTATATAATACACTTACCATCATGTTGACTGCATACATCTGTGTATAGTGTGTATAATACTCTAGTCTCTAAACACTCTAAACATCTAAATCTATCCTCGGTTAAAAAAAATCTCAGTAGCAGCCCGGAGTCAGGAAAATGACCCCGTGCCTTGGAAAGCACCAGCAAACTGAGCCTGATCTCTCTCCGGTCGTGTCGGTTTATCGTACCTCGGGTTATAAGAATAAGGAAATAGAGAAATCACGTGTGCTAGTGAATTCACTTAAACACTATGATCATGTCCTGCGCTGGTAGTTTTTAATTTTGGTATTTAGATCGTCTATTGAGTTAGCAGATACAATCGCGTTTGTATCATCCGCATAAATAGTTAACTTTACGTCTTGCTGTTTGGTATGTATGTAAGCAGCAAATCATTAATGAATATTATAAATAACATGGGTCCCGAAATGGAGCCTTGTGGAACACCCTTCTTTAAGGTTTTCAATTTAGATTTGTATATCGTTTCGACGCCCTCTATTATTGTTTTAATCTCAACAAATTGTTTCCTATTTGATAATTAGGATTCAAATAACCTAAAAATTGAACCTCTAACTCCGTAATGTTCCAATTTCAGTAGTAGTATATTATGATTTATCGTATCAAAAGCTGAACTGAAGTCTAAAAATAGACTTCATACCTTATATTTATCATTGAGTCCACATACTACATCATCGACTAGCGTATTTATAGCATCCATAGTACCTACACGCGTTTGATAACCAAATTGCCTGTCATTTAATATATTATTTTGTCGCAAATGTGCTACTAGTCTTAACTTTATCAGCTTTTCGTAAATTTTAGATAAAATTGGTAGCAAGGAAATCAGTCTATAGTTTTTGGGGTCCATTTTACTTCCCTTTTTATGTACCGGAAGTACTCGTGCAACCTTAAGCTGATCAGGAAACAGAGATTGTTCCACACGCTTATTGAAAAGATAAGTTAAAGATTCAGCCAATATATCAATATTATCTTTAATAATCTTGATGGGCATTTCATCATAACCATGTGATCTTTTATTTTCCATTTCCTTAACTGTTTTTAAAATTTCATGGCTAGTAATAATCTTAAAAGGCATGTCTGTTACAATTTTCTGCACACTTTGTTTGAGAATTAATTGTGCGGAGATTGTATCACTAGCGTTTTTGCTTAATGAATTAGTTTCACCAAAATGACTTGAGAAAACATTTGCTACATCCTGTTTAATACTTACGATGTTATTGTTTACCTTGAGTAGTATATTTTATTCTTTTTTACGAAACGAATTTTTCCTACTTCCACTTACAATATTCCAGATTTCTTTATTAGAATTTAACGCCGACTCAATTTTTCTTTGTATAGCTATTTGTTTTGCTTTTCTTAATATTCTTCTATATATCTGTATATATGACCTTTTATATTTATCTGCAAACACTCCATTACATATTTCAGCATTTAATGTCAGAAACCTTTTCATTTTACTTGAAACCCTAATTCCTTTAGTGATCCAGACTGTAATATAGTTTTGAAAGTGTAACTTAATTTATTGAAAAGAATTTATACCTAGATTGTGCCAATTTATTTTGCTAATTTGCTTTCTAAATTCTGCTGAGTTGTGGTCACTTAAAACTCTACGACTAATTTTTATACTTTCATTCATGTTACGACTCATTTTATTTTCCAATTCTACTGTACAAAATAAACCAGCGTGACCGTCTGCGAGACCATTATGCTCTACTCTACTGTCAATATTTGGTGTATCTATCTATATATATATATATATATATATATATATATATATATATATATATATATCTATATATATAGAGAGAGAGAGAGAATGGGTCCCACATATATGCAATAAATTAAACCACAAGTCTAGTCCGTAGAAGTGTAGAAAAATTAAATATTTAATTAAAACCCCTAAAATAAAAAAGTGAGATTTTCAAACAAAATAAATATTAAAATAAATTCAGTAAAGTGAACACTCTGTTTAGACAACGTACCTTGACCCCTTGGAAGAGTGACAACGTTGCACGCGGGTGGCACGCCGACAAAAGACACCGCTGTCGATATGTCGCAATACCAATAGTTTGCACTGCGTGGCAACGTCGCTTTTTAATGTTCAAGGATTCATTCAAGTTCATTGAATCATTGACTTAGTGACCCAATTCTATAGAGTGTTCAAATTTGCTTAAAATTAAAACTTTAATTTTTGACCTAATTACTGGACCGATTACGTTCATTTTTTGTATATCGTCAGCAAAAGCGATAACAAGTATATGGTTTCATTTATTGCATATATGTGGGACCCATTCTGTATATATATATATATATATATATATATATATATATATATATATATATATATATATATATATATATCGTCGATATTTATAAATCGCGATATATCGATATTCAATATTAATCGTGGAGTATCGAATTCGTATTAATTTCGATATACTTTAAAATGTTGTATTAATGACAAAACATTAAACAACAAAAGGAGCTACAAAAAGATTCATGTGTCGCTGTCGTTTTTTTACCATTTTGATCCTTATCGTACTACATTATGCAAAACTTGACGATTTATCGATATTTATCAGGTGAATATATCGATACTGTTTAAAATATCAATACGATATATATATCGATATAGTTTTTCCCTTGCCCATCCTTATTTGTCGCTATTGTCACATGAGTAGATAACGGAATATTGCTAGCAGCTTGCCGGACACACGAGGGGCCCAGCGCGCCGATCGCCTGCCCGTGTCTCCTTCACCCCCTTAAAATCTACGTGGCCACGATACTATTTCGTCTTAACGTTATCGGGGGTTACATCCATCGCTTTGTTTCTCAAATTCAACGAGGTGTGCCATAAGCAAGAAGTTAGTACTTATTAAATCCACGGGTTAGGATCCAACGGACAGTCAAACGCTTTCGCCTCCTTTTTCTCTTCTAAGCGGACTTCAAAAAAAGCAGAAGATGATTAATTTAACTGGATTTTTTTATTATATGTGTACCACGCAATATTTTGTTAGTTGTGATTCGTTTTTAAAATAGGTACACAAGAAAAGGGTCCCACATAAAAATGACAAAAACCACGCACAGGGTCGGACAAATTTGCATTGTAGGATATAGAAAACACTTTTGTTGTTACCTTGAGCTTGTGATTTTACTTGATCTACAAATAGGCTGCAATGAACAATCATGTAAAAATGAAATGATTCACATTTCTTTGAATTTAAATTACCAGTATTTAAGGAATCTTAAAAAATTGCGATGTAAATTCAACGTGTAACAGTAGAAATAACATTTTCCTAGCATTTCATTTTAAACAATGGCACGGCATACACTACCCAGATTACAATGCGCTAAGACAGTTTCATTTGGATTGTCAGTGTCCGTACGAGTTCCGAATAGCAAGGAGCTGAAAGCGTTTTCATCTGGATCAACCAAAGGAAATAGCGGCCGGATTGTATTAGACTCGGCAAACAGGATGGCAATAGAGGTGGAAAACAAACAGAATTCTAAATTATGCATGTATAACATTTGTATATTCGATTTTACTATAGCTAGAGCTAGCTTCTAGATTATGTTTCAACTTAAACTAAAATGGATAGTGTATTTTGATCCAACTGCAGCGAAATCTAAAAAGTTGGTAACATTGGGTGATACGTATTGAAAAATGTTTTGCCATAACTGTGCAGATAACATAGGTTTTATTGCATCAGTACAAATTTGATGTCGGATGTGGATGATATGAACTGTTAAAACGTTAAAAAGTTATAAAACTTGTAATGTTTTGAGCAAATAATAATGCCCTTTAGACAGAATTAAGCCAAGAGGGCTAGTCTCAACGAGGATTAGTCGAAACCCAAATAAAATATCGTCTATAGTAACAAAGTGAATAAGTAAATAGTTAATCTGCTTATTTGGTTGTTATTTTTATAGGATAATATTTAACATACAAACATTATTTACTAATTTAACAGCTATGTAGAAATAAATAAATATATTTAAATTTAAAACTATTACTTAATAACATGACATACACATTTGGGAGTTCGTAAGTGCACGTTATTGTGTACAGGCGTGTCATATAGTAATTAAAATAATTAAATAAGTATGTGCTTAGTCGTGACCTCGTTATAACAATACCGGAAGCAACTGTGACATACTTTAGTTATATTTGTGTTAGTGATTTTGTTGAAATGTTTTAGCTTTATCTAGAATAGGTACTAAAATGGAGAACAGTCCCTTCAACCGGAGTGCCAGGACCACTCTCGCTACGCTCGGACCGCCTCCATCAACCCCACCCATGCAAACACCCACTTCAAGCGAACCAATTAAAACACTTCCAACTCCTGAGTTGCAGCATTGGATGACAAGCATCGACCTGTGCCTTAACGAGGTGTGCTCCATCGCTACAGACGGAAAACTTAACTCTGATCAAAAATGCGCATTAGCTCGCTTTGTCGAAAAGTAAGCCACGTTACATCACAATTGATAGTCAGTACATGTCCCTCAAAATGGATGCCACTAAAGCCCAGACCTCCATCGTATCTCTGCAGAACCAACTTGACCTGTCCCAAAAGCTGCAGGAACTCAATAATAGTATCGAAGAGTCATCAAAACCGGACTCTGGAACCACTTTTGCGGACATGGTCAAAAAAGGTGGCCAAACTCTCATTCGCCTAAACAACATTAGTACCCTAGCAATTTATCCGAGGAACAAGTCCAAATCCAGTGATGACACGAAGTGCCTCTTACAAAAAATAATATCCCCAGAAGAACTCAAACTACATGTCCGAGACATGAGGAAGGTCAAAAATGGGGGAGTTATAATTAGCGCTGAGACAAAAGGAGATATCGACAAATTAAAGAACTCCGAGAAGCTTGTATCTTCTGGCCTTACCATGGAAGAACCGAATAAACGACGTCCAAGGATTGCAATTGTTGGTGTCCCTGTAGCCCTCACGGATAAAGAAGTGTTCGAGTGCATTTTCGAACAAAATATTGCCGATAAATTTCCCAATGCCACGCGTGAGTCCTTCCTGACAACAGTCGAACTGAGTCATAAATCGGGTAAGAAAAACCTTCCTACCTGTAATTACATTGTCGAAGTGTCACCTAGCATCAGGAAGGCCCTTATCAATCAAGGACGAATTATATTAATTGGACCTCATGCCCAGTCAGAGACTTTACAATAGTAACAAGATGCTTCAACTGCCAGCAGTTTGGTCATTCAGCCAAATTTTGTCGGGAAAGTAGCCCTACATGTAACTACTGTGGAGAGCTCGGGCATTCCTTTAAAGAATGTAATAACAAAGCGCATGCCCCCATTTGCGCGACGTGTAAACGTTTTAAAAGAAAATGCGACCACAAAACTGGTGATGAAAGCTGTCCAGCACGTAAATTCGCAGAGAACAAATATATCAACTCCATAGACTATGAGGGCGCCTAAGAGCGCCGCGTATTATATTATTTGCTTAGCTGTTAAACACTAGTTTTAGTTTATCTTTAAGCTTAAGTATGGCGAATCAATTACTCAATAACATAGACAACTTTTCTGTGTCTGACGCCAAAACATGTAATGTTGATGACTGTAAACACTTTCTTCCACGTCCTGAAAATAAGTTAATCTTACTTACACAAAATATTAGAAGCATAAATCGGAATATAACCGGGTTTGAAGTTTTGTTGCATAGACCGGATATAAAATGTGATATTATTATCCTTACAGAATGTTGGCTGTCAAACCTCCCATCCCACCTACTGATTCTAAATGGCTATTCTTTACACAAACCCGAGAAAAACATTAATCAAAATGACGGTTTAGTAATCTATGTTAAAAATAATTTAAAAGTAACTGTCACAGAACCTACATTCCAGGATAGTAATTGCTTAATCATTCGAATTAATTCCGAGACGATTGTTATCGCAGTTTACAGACCTCCTTCACAAAATATTGATAGATTTCTAACCTTAAGCAAATTTAGCACATATAAAAATATAATCCTAACCGGTGACATAAATATTAACATTACCCCTGGGAAAACAGATAACCATGAACATAACTACCTAAATATTTGCTCTTTTCATGGGCTATTACCAACACATTACCACCCTACACATCAAAGCGGCTCTTGTTTAGACCGTTTTGTGATTAAATCAAATAACCCTTCTTTAACATTAGTTACTAATTCCTCGCTTACTGATCATCAAGCAATTTTACTAACATTACAATTAGCCTTACCTAGGAAAAACTGCATACGCAACCACACTAAAGTCCATATGACGAACCTTGAAAATGACATTCGTTTATTTTGACATTGACATTGACATTGGCATTAATTTTGACTTTATTTATTGCTCTGACGATGCAAATACGTCCTTGAGTTACTTTATAAATTCTTTACAATACGCAATAATGAATAAATCATCAACAATAAAACTGTCACGTAAGTATTATAATATTAAACCTTGGATAACACCTGGTCTCGTCCGCTGTATAAGAAATAGAGACAAACTTCATTTAAAATCTAAACTTTCTCCTGATAATTTAATACTTTCTGCTACTTATAAAAGATATAGGAATTTTTGCAATAAACTATTAAAAAACCTCAAAATACAATATGATAAAAATGTTTTACAAAAGGCCGGTAAAAACAGTAAACTTGTATGGAAGTTCGTTAAAAATAATACCTTCAGTTCAAAAAATCTTGGAGGTGCTTAAAAAAGCAGTGGTTTCTCCTATTTACAAAGCTGGTGATAAAAACTTAGTTAGTAACTAGAGGCCGATTTCAGTCTTATCTGGCTTATCTAAAATTTTAGAAAAGATCATAAATACCAGGTTAATAAAATACCTGGAAACTAACAACTTGCTGTCAGACAAACAATTTGGTTTTAGGCCTAAGAGATCATGCAATGGTGCCTTGCACCAATTAACAGATTACGTCACAAGTAATCTTGACAACGGTATGCACTCAATTGGGATATTTTTAGACCTTGCCAAAGCATTTGATACTATTTCTTGCCCTATGCTATTGCAAAAGCTTGAAACACTTGGCATAACTCAACTTGGGGAACTCAACTACAAATTTTTTCTGATTACCTCAGTGATCGCTTTCAATGTGTAAAAATCGGTGAGTATACAAGTACTGAATTACAAAACATCTCTTATGGAATCCCACAGGGTAGTATCCTGGGGCCTACATTGTTCCTAATTTATATAAATGGGTTATGCAATCTTCAACTTCAAAATGGTGTCATTACGTCGTATGCAGACAACACAGTCCTGTTATTCTCAGCTAAATCACGAGATGAGGTTTATAAATACGCTCAGCAAGGCTTTAACATAGTATCTAATTGGCTTCTTAATAATCCCCTACGTTTAAACGCTGATAAAACAAAATATATATTATTTTATGAGAAATAATAACAAACCTACTCACCTAAATATTTACGCTCATAATTGTAACTCGTATATTGACACTGCATGTGCATGTTCCGCATTAACAAAAACAGACAATATAAAATAACTAGGTATCACGCTTGACACAAATTTAAATTTCCACAAGCACTTCGATTTACTTTGTGCTAGAGTTCGTAAGTTAATATATATTTTTAAATATCTTCGTAACATCGCTGACTTCAAATTGATAAGACAGGTCTATTTAGCTTTGTGTCAATCCATACTCACTTATGGCATTACTTCTTGGGGTGGAGCTTCTAAAACAATATTGCTCCCATTAGAACGTGCTCAGAGAGCAGTTTTAAAGGTAGCCACTTTCCGTCCTTTCATGTTTCCCACACATCAACTTTAATTGGCATGTAGTGTACTAACTCTCCGTCAGTTGTTTATCCTGAACATCATATTAAAACAGCATACCGAACTTCCATTTAACTTAAAATCCATAGACAGGAGAAGAATGGACTTAGTTTGTGTAAACCCTCAAACCAAACACGCATTTGTGAACAAATTTTACATATTTTTAGGACCCTTTCTATATAACAAGCTCAACAAGTCACTAAAGGTATAGAGTCTAAGTTATAAGAACTGTAATATAAGTGTAAGGGAATTTCTAAATAAATTAAATTACGAAGACACAGAGAAGTTGTTAGAAATTCTAAAATAGTTTGTATTAATTGTAGGTAACAATTAATTGTTATTTTGTTATTTAGTAATTTTATTTATTATATAATATAGTTTAATTATTTAAATTTTTAGTGTCCTACATTATTAAACCCATTGTGTAAGTGATGTCTGAAACACAGGTACTCAACCTAGTTCAGGCAGGTAGCTAATATTATAAACTTGACTTTTTTATTTTTCTTTTGTATATTCTACATTATTAAGCTACACATAGTTTTAATTTTATCATAGAATGTTATTTTTGTTTTATAGTAGGGGTAGTGGATATTCTTACATCGCTACTACACGATGTTAACTCAGCATAAAATTGCATTTAAAAATTTAATTGGTTCGGCGAGGATCGGATCGAGGTTACCCGCGTACTGCGAAATTTAAAGCAAACGCTTAGCCTCAGAGCTGCCGCGGCTATTTAGACGTAATGGTGGATTGAATTCTCTAATGTTAAAATACCAGTTTACGGAATACTCCAATTATTTAAAGGTCAAAACTTGGACTACCTTTATTTTAGCTTAAAACATTTGTCAACACTTAGAGTATAAATAAAAAAGTTGCTTACAAAGTAATTTTAAGAGAAAATTCTAATTCATGAGCGGATGACATAATACTAGCTCTCTAATATCAAGTTGTTTTTCCATTTCAAGGAAAAGAAAATGAAAAAAAAATTAATTTCGAACTGATGTTTATTTTCTCCTTGAATTTAGATTTGTGATAATGTTCCTCGGACTGCCTTTAATCACCAATTATAAAACATTAATCTTCATCACTCTGTAAAATTTCATCGCTGGATAAAAATCTTTCTTATAGCTGGGAAGATTTACTGTAATCGTGATGTTTGGCCGGCGGACTGTCGATAGCTGTACCAGCTCCGTTTTTTTTTTCAACTTTGAGGTTGCTCCGTTTCACCAGTGTGTGTTTTACGCCTGGCACAAACAACATATTACAAAATTCGCCTTTTACGACATTCAAAAACAAAAACAGAAACAGAAACTTTCTTGTTCAATATAGGTTATAGACAATATTTATTGAAAGTCACTTTTTATTTTCCCACTTATTCGAAAAAAAACCATCTTTCCTGTTAAGAACACGGTTGATATTCTTAAGTGTTTTATTTTCCCGACATAATTAACACTGCTTTTTATAATGGTTCTATGAAATTATAGTTCATTATCAACACTGTTCAGTTTGTTTGTCCTATATGTGAGGCGGAAAAAGCGTGTCAACACAGAAGACAACTGAGTTGTACAAGCCCTTAGAACTATAGCTGGTATAACATTAGGTTCACTAGATTTATTCACGTCTAAACATCGCAAGGATTTAAGAACCTCTTTATTTGTGATATGATCCTCCAACATAGAGGTCCCGCAGTGAGATAATTTAGGTGAAATGTTGTCGTCACTGTCTAGACGCAAATTTTTAAGAAACAGAGACGCTAACAAGTCAGCCTTCTCTTTATCCGTATGCGCCAGTTTGTCGCCCGGTTTAATCAGCGGAGGTACACTAATACAAATGTTTGTCTCGGTCCCATTGTCAAGAAACCAAAAAAGCCCTAGTGTCGGATGGTCTGGCAAAGAGGCGAATGAGACTGGCTTTCCGTAAAGCTTTTTTGT
Source organism: Parnassius smintheus behrii (assembly GCA_036936625.1). Classification (NCBI taxonomy): domain Eukaryota; kingdom Metazoa; phylum Arthropoda; class Insecta; order Lepidoptera; family Papilionidae; genus Parnassius; species Parnassius smintheus. The sequence goes on from JAUPFT010000012.1 coordinate 3,449,059, forward strand.
AGGAATTGGCAACTTGGTTGAAAGTTCTATTCTTGGAGTTGATATCCAGTACTTTGTGGTTTGGAGCAGCAACCCAGGATAGGTATGTTAAATGTGTGCATTTTTCAGCTCGGGTGCATTCAGCGGCAAACCGTGGCTGAGCTTTGCTAACGGTGGAAGCGTCAGAAAAGGCGATAAAATACTCCACAACTTGACGCAACATATCGGTAATTGAATCGGAAATTGATCCGTAAAAGAAAAACAACCTACTGCCAAGGATAGGATGCAAAAAGTTGGCGCATCTCATCGTAATCAGCTGGCTTATACCACCATACACGTTTAACACCTTGGAACTCGTAATCAGGTGGAGAATATGAAGATACAGATTTCACAAGTGGTCAAATGTACCCAAAGGGGACGTAATCTGTTCTTCATACCTGTTCGGTTCAGTAGTCAGCAGAAGGTTTAAGTAATAGGCTGTTTCGTCGGGTCTTCATCGGGTACCCTAGTCGCTTCGTTTACCAACTGAGAAAGACCTAGCGTCAAGGCAAAATTCCACGCTTCTCTTCCAGCATGGTCGGTCATCTGGTATGGGAACAGTCTTGGTGACAGGCCTTAGAGTCGCCTAGAAAGACCGGTTTTGCAGTAAATTACCAGTTTTAGAGTCACATTAGCAACCTTAATAAGGTATTTAAATAATCGTATTATTTCCAGGTAAACGCTGTGCGATCGATATTTAAAGGCATATCGGATTTTTAAATACCTGTTTCCACCATCACTCAGATTGTAAAAATGGGGCCTCAAGATAACACAAACGGTGGAAGCAGATGTATTTGCGTACGTACACATAGATTTAGGCAGGTAGATGGAATTTGTGTTCCAGAAAGAATCCAGTATAGTCAAGGTACGCCGATTTCAATGAACATTCAATTTGGGTCTCGATCGAGAAAAATGGGTGCGGCTTCTTAGTCTCAAGATGGTGATGGACTGCGCTGAGATTAGATTGCAGTCCTCAAATATTAGTTAGGTGCACTTTTAATCAGAGGACGTGTAACCGCTGTTTAGCCATAAATAATAATAAATTTATTCACAAGAAATATGGCACAAAGATGTTCTTATAAAATAATAATGTATCACATATCTCACCAATTTTGGTATATGAAAACTTATGGTTAGAATATACAATATTTAGTTAAAATAAAACGTGCATCAGTTTACAATTTTTGATACTAATCCTCTAAAACACTATCGAATAAGAAACATTGTTTAATTGAATAAAATTGTTTTTCCGAAAGTCACTATAATAAATTACGTCTCAATCGATTATAATCTAGTTGCCTTATTTCATTTGGGATTTTATTAAATACTTAAATAGCCATCATGTAACAATTGTTTGAGTACAGACTAGTTTTTACACATAAACACTCACGCCTGTTACCCAGAGGGGTAGGCATAGACTACGGACTTCCATTTGGCACGATCCTGACATACCTCTTTCGCCTCCTTTACATACCTATATCTACGCATACATGCTCGTCGGTTAAGGGTACTTCTAACGTGGCCCATTTTCAAAATATCGCCAATTTGGTCGATAAACTTTTTCCTAGGGCGTCCCTTCCCGACTCTGCCGTTTACATCTGCCATATAAATTTGCTTTGTCACTCTTTCCTCATTCATTATTTCCACATGACCAAACCACCGAAGCGTTCCTTTCTTAATCCTGGTCACAACATCATCTTGCATACCACATTTATCTCTTATCACGCAATTTCTCACCCTGTCATTCAGATTCAACCCTAGCATATTCCTTAAAAACCGCATATCTACAGCATTTATTCTACTTTCGTGCTTCTTCTGCCACACCCAGCTTTCACTACCATACATTAAAGTGGGGACTAACACAGCCCTATAAATTACCATACGTGCCTGCTTTGGCACATTCTGGTTCTTCATAATAGAGTGTAGTTATATATACATAATAGAGTGAAGTTAGTAGTAATAGTTTTTAATGAAGGTAAAATAAATTTATGTAGGTATCTGATACTATATTTTACTGTATCTTATAATCTAGTAAAAAAATGGGGATACTTTTTTAAAGAATATTGAAAGTTCGAAAATGTACATAGAAGGTAGCGTAAGAACACCCAATTCTTTAAATAGTGGTATGCAACAAACGAGTGACCCGACGCAACAAATAGCTCGTATACAGCGTTTTTGCGCAGCATGGTTAAGATCTGTCGAATTTCCCCATAATACGTGACCATATACTGCAGCGACATATGCATGATATGCTATAGGAGAAGTGTTTCTTGACGAGATTTAAGTAAGCCTTCGCAGAACAAAATTAAATTTAAATATTTTAGAACAAATTTTATCTGTGTGAATTTTCCAATTAAAATCTTTATCTAAACTAATACCTAAAAATGTGGTACATTCGGTAGCAGTAATTTTTTCACCATTATACATTATACATATACCAAGTAATTTCGGTTTACTTTTAACATTGTAGAATTGTATAAATTTAGTTTGAGATAGATTTATACTTCGATTATTGTTTTTTTATTCATTTAATAACATTCAAATTCAAATTCAAATTCAAATTCAAATTCATTTATTTGCCAGAATGTATGTGTACAATAAAGTATGATCTTAAATTATGAATAATGGCCCATTTACATTCTACCATTTTATATGGTGTGCAAATATTTAATTAGTATACATGCAAAAAAAAAAAATTTACAATTGGGAATTCAATTAAAATGCCACTTTGTTTAATGGTAGTTCTTAAGTGTTAATGTCCATACTTTCATTTTGTTTGTAATTAATTAATATTAGATATATATCAATATTACTGCCTTCGGATTTATTTTCCACTAAAAGACATAAATTCGTTTAGATCGTAAAAACATTTTTCTTTTAACCATTGTATTAACTTTTTTTTAAACGTGGTTAAAGGTAACTCTTTAAAGTCGTTGGGTATTTTGTTATACACCTTTATAGCATTTACGTAAGAGTTCCTTTCATACAATTTGAGCCTGCATTGAGGTAAGTATAATTTATGTTTATTTCTAGGAGCTACATTTCGTTCAGTTACATCTATTTGCCTTTCAAAGTGTTCAGGATGCTGTTTTACAAATATGCATATTTCTTTAATGTACAAGCATGTTAATGTTAAGATATTGTACTTTTTAAACAAGGGCTTACAGCTATCCGTATACCCTGCTCCATAGATTGCACGCACACATTTTTTTTGTACTCTAAATACTTTTATTATATCTACTGAATTGCCCCACAATAAAAGACCATATGATAGTACTGACGAAACATATCCGTGATATGCACATAGAGCAGCATCGGTTGATACCGTGACTCGTAATCTCTTTATTGCGTAGACAAATCTGTCGAGTTTGTCACAAACGTAATCGACATGTGTTTTCCAGTCGCAATTTTGATCCAACATTATACCCATAAATTTAGTACTTGCTACTTGTTCGATGATCTTATCATTATATTTAACATTAATATTCAATAGTTTTCTCTGGTATGTCTGAAATTGGAGCATTTTAGTTTTTTCCATATTAATCTGTAAATTATTACAATAAAGCCAGTTTATTATGTTTTTGATTGCTTTATTTATCTCTGTCTCATATGTATCTGCATTTTCGCATTTCACGATAAGGGTTGTGTCATCAGCAAACAAGATTGTGTTATGGCGAGTGATATTAGGGAGATCATTAATATACATGAGGAATAGGAATGGTCCCAATACACTGCCTTGTGGCACGCCAAAGTCATTTATCTTATTTTCGCTTCTGTAAAACACTTTTTTGTCTTTATTGACTTTAGATATTTCCACACATTGTTGTCTCTCACATAAATAGTTTCTCAACCAGTCGTTAGCTTTACCTCTTATCCCATATTTTTCTAATTTGTGTAAGAGCAATTTATGGTCCACGAAATCGAACGCCTTGCTCATGTCCAGGAAGATTGCCGCAACTGGAAGGCCATCATTTATGGCCTGGGTGACAATTTTAATCAAATTAAAACATGCTAACGAGGTTGTACTATTCTGTTTAAATCCAAATTGCTCCTCTTTAAGTAAACGATGACTTGTCGTGAATTCTTGAAGCCTTCTCAGCATAATCTTCTCGAATATTTTTGACAATATGGGTATCCGCGTGACTGGCCTATAATTATTCATTTCGTATTTTTCGCCTTTCTTAAAAAGTGGGTTAACGATTGATTTTTTCAATATACTTGGGAAGGTACCTTCTTCAAAAGACATATTAATTAAATAACATAGCGGATGACATATGTATCGTGCAGATAATTTAATTGCAGTGGTTGTTATGTTATCAAATCCTACTGCGTTCGTATTATTAAGACTTTTAATTATCCGAAATATTTCCATAGCATCAGTAGGTTTAAGAAATATTGTATGGATATTATTAGTCGTGATAGTTTTGTTTATTTCCTCAACATTATATTTAAAATTATTGTTATTTATCAAGTTTATATAAAAGTGATTAAATATGTCACTTATTTTCTTTGGGTCGTCATATATCCTATTATTTTTTATTATTCTGTCAATTTGTGTTTTCGTATTTTGGTCGCCAATATTTTCATTAATTACCGCCCATGTGGCTTTACATTTATTTTTATTATTGTCGATATGTTTCTTACTTTGTATCTGTCTCAATTTATATATGCACTTTTTAAGTATGGAACTATATGATTTATATTTTTTATTGAGTATTTTTCCCTTTGTTTTATCATATTGTAGACTAAGGTAGAGATATCTTTTCCTTATACATGATTTTCTAATGCCCTTTGTCAACCATTTATGGTTCCCTTTTTTAGTTGCCCTTTTTATTGTGTGTATTGGGAAGCAAAGATCAAAAAAAAGTTTAAATAAATCATGAAATTCAACAAACGCCTCTTGTAAGTTATTTTTTTCGTATACAGTTGAGAAAGTAAGAGACGATATGCAGCTACAGAACTTATCCATGTTTTCTTTACTATAATCTCTAACATCCTCATACCAACTGCATATTTCATACGATTTGTTCGTTTTGAGCGCAAGTGTTTGTCCCGTTTCGTGATCAGATAAGGCGAGGTGATGTACCTCGGCTTTAACTTGCTTGATGTTGCTTGCTAATTGATCTAGACGTGACAATTTTCTTGTTGGTGTTTTAATGTGCAACTCAATGTTAAAATTTTTTAATATACTTTGTAGCTCCTCACAACTCTTATTTGGTTTTAAGATGTCCAAGTTCCAGTCACCGCAAAGAATAATTTTTTTATGCTTTTTAGTAATTCTTGCTAGTAACTGTTTTAGCTTTTCAAGAAATATTTGTGGATTGCTATTAGGAGTTCTATATAAACAGATAATCGTAATCTTATTTACTTCTACGCCACAACATTCAAAATTAAATTTACATGTCAAATCATTAATATTAGTAACGTTTTTATATTTCAAATTGTTATTTAACATTATACATACCCCTCCTCGCTTACTGTCCCTTGAATAAGATGCAACTAGTTTATAACCAGGTATTTTAAAAAGCATTTCTGTACCTTTTTTAAGGAAAGTTTCTGTCAAACACACCATATCTATCTTTGAACCTTTTTGTGAAAACTCTCGTATTGCAAATGTTAGTTCCTCAGATTTATTTATAGCGCCGGCAATATTCTGGTGAAATATTCTAAAATTTAATTCCAATTTAGGGACGAAAACATTTATTTGTTTCTAAAGGCAACTGTGTGTCAGGTTGTTCATTTAAACACTGTATTGATTTTTTAAAATAATAGGGTATTGTTCCCTTCTTATAAGTTTCGGTGTTTACCGTTTGCTTTTTGTTCAAAGAGGCAGTAGCAGAGTTCAATTCCTGGCGGTTATTACCTGAATGTACATTTTTACAGGACTTAAAGTAGAAAGGAATTGTGCCCTTCTTTGGAATAATTTTGCATTCTGTTTTAGCCTTTTTCATAAATAATAACATATTTTTAGCACATAAAAAATTATTTTTATAATAGTTTGAGTCAATCTTAAAATTAATTTTTTTACATACATCTAATAAGTAGTAATATTTATTATACGGATAGTCCCATTCTGTATTTATAAATGAGCAATTTTTAAAGTTGTTACATATAACTTTTAAATTGTTATTTAACATATTTTCATTTAAATATCTGTTCTGTAAAATATTGAACACTAATATTTTAGTTTTTTGAAAGTATTTGAGCATTGTTACTAATTCTATTATTATTTTGTTACGGTTAGTATCATTTTCTCCTATACATATTATTAGATAATTATCTTCCGAATCGTCCAGTTTATAAATAGGTTTAAGAATTTCCTCCGTTGTGGCATATGGTTTTGTAGTTGAAAATATCTGGTAATTTTTGTACTGAGTATTATTTCTTGATTGTATAAGTAGTGTAGCCAACCCTGTGAATTGTTGTCCTCCGAATATAATTAATTGGGATTTTGGCTTGTTTTCAATAGGTTTAGAAAGTTGCTGATTACTGTTCACTTTGTTTTCTTTATGCAGATTTAATAAAGCGCCATCTGTTGTGTATTGATCGCACTTTTTAAAATTAAGTTTGTGCACTTGTGATGACAGGCTACCTATGGTATTAGAAGTAGCTAATTCAGTTGTGTTTCCTTCACAAGATTTTGTCTCAAGATCAGTGAAGGTCATATCCAGTTTCTTTCCCTCAATAATATTAAGATTTTTAACCTTACAGCTTTGTTTTTTTATAGTTGAACTTTTTTTTGTACTACTTGGTGTTACGCTACAAATTTTTTTTAAATTTTTTATGGTATTTTGTTGTTCAGCTGTTTGTTTCTTTAAAGTGATGTTTTCCATGGTTAAGTTATCTATTTCGTTGTTAGCCGTATTTAATTGCATTCTCAATCGTTCAATTTCCTCGTTAAGTCTTTCAAATTCTTCGTAACTTAGACCGGTTGACAATTGTGGTAGGCTTTTCGAAAGATATTCGGAATTTGTTGACTCAAATGAAGAATTTGGCGAATTAATTATTGTTTTATTTTTTCTTAAAGTAATATTTTCAAAATCCATGTCTGGTTTTTTATCTTTTTAACAGTTCTATAAAAAAGCTGGTTCTAAAAAAGTTCTAAAGAATACACAAAATAATACACAAAAAGTTCGCGCGGATGGGATTCGAACTCGCTTTCTACAACTTCATACCATGTCAAGAACGCTAAACTTAATAGCTAAGCGCGTTGTGAACAGTTGGTCGAATATAAGGATCTTGTTCAGCTTGTGTGAAATTTGAACTCAACAAATTCGTTATGGTGACTCATTGATAAAATATTTTTGCACTAATTTTCACAACACTTAATATTTTAGCACTAAATAAGTCGTAGTTACACGGTTTCTTATAATTATTTCACTGACACTATAGTATTTTTCTCTTTTAAAGTTTTATTGATTGTAAAAAACGTAGTTTACTGACTGGATGTTATTGAAATTTTATTTTGAGTTTTATGTAATTATTTGTGAGATTTATCACTGCATAACACTTTCACTTATACTTTATAAATTCAGCAACAATATTTATAACTTAATAGTTTTAAAAACAGCGATATTTATTTTTAAAGATTTTTTGAACACAGACCCGATGTTACCGCGACAGCTAGCGCCATCTGACCTCATTAACAATTGTGTTATTTATTTGATTTTCATATTCTTCATTACAAAAATTAAAATTTTTTTAAATGTTTACACATAATATAGAAAACTATTTATTTAATAGGGATGTTATTTTTTAATAAATCGGAAGATACGAGTGTAAGTATACTAAGAGAGAAGATAATCACTCAATTTACGTAATTACTCTAAGAAATCGCATCAGACCAGCGCCTCAGAGCAATGGCATGCATTTGTTCAATTTAAAAATAACACAAGTCCATTGGTGAAAACAGTAATTGAAGAAACCTAATTGCGTATAAAAGTTTACTCGAAAGAGAAATTAATATCTTAAGTCACTTCAACGGGTAAAACGAACCTAACGACTCCCCAAACGTAAAAATTCAATCTAGTAATGTATGCTACAGAACGAGCATGTAACGTATCCCTAAAAAGAAGTATCCTTTTTTGATGCAGTCGGGTAAAAATAAAAGCAAAAAAAAATATAACTTTGCTATTCATCAACAGGTATTATAGTAGAAATTAATAGGTAATACGATCAATTTAGCGATAATATACTTTGCAGCATCAGTCACGATAGAAACGAGTATTAAAAATGAAACAATTTCCACAATATCGTAGTGAAATAACAAATTGAGGCAGCGGAAAGCATCAGACCGAACAATAAACTGTGAGAGCTCTCTGCGGCGTAATCGCTGCGCTTTGGAGAGCTCATTCCGCTGCACTGTTACGTGGCAAGTTTTAAACATTACACCTTGAGATATAACGATGGCACTTTTTGAAACATTTAGGTTTCATTTTATTTCATTTTATCTAAGCAAAATAGTTGCAGCTATAATTTCTGTACAGATAACCCATGGGTCAATCATTCGAGATATACTTATGTAATGTGCAAAGTTGGTGAGAGACAGGTACGTAGAATTGTACATGATCAAAATTCTGAAACGAATCAGTGACCATTTTAATTATTGCAAATATAATTTGAATGAATGGTGTTCGATTTTGTAATAGAATATGGATAACAAACGAGCACACAGTCCACCTGGTGGTAAGTGGATGCTATGGCTCATAGATATCTACTTTTATCCTCAACTAAGAATGAAAATGCAGATGCGTTGTCACCGCTGAGGGTTAAGAGTGGTGGTGAATATCTTGTCTCGTTTCCAGTAAAAACTGTCGCTGCTTCTCTCAGTTTAAAGCTGCTAATGAATGAAAACAGTTTTGCGTTAAGGTTTTTATCACGTTTAATAAATTTATTTTTAAAAACTAGAACTTTCGAGTACTTTGCAGCTAATGGCGGCTTAACAACACCTATCTTCAGCTCATAATCATTTATTATTATTGGTCCAATCTACGCAGAAAGAACTTATAGCAATTTAATTTCAATAGCATCTCGAGTCAACCTTGATAGCAATCGGTATTCTTTTGCAAGAATTTATGGCCTATTAAATCAGATGTGATGGCGTGGACGATCCTAAATACGTTTCAACATGGATACTTTGCAGATATTTCGTTAATTTATTAAACGATATAAAACCTGCATATTGACTAGTTTAATTTTTGACCTCCCTTCTTTTTCACTGCTAAATGAGAGGTAAATTAGCATTTAAAATTGCAATCATCAAGGTAATTGGCATTTGCAGCGATTGTAACATTTATGAAGATTGCGAACGACCCTGGTTGCAACATTAAAATTATAGAGTAAAATTAACTTAAACTTTAAACTGGCATAAACATTGAAAATTTCCTTTAAACCGGTAAAGTGGTATCGAACAAGTGTTGGTTAGTAATTTGAAGGTTTTTATGTTCTTTGCAACTAAATTCTTAACGATGTTAAAAGTTCCGTTGCAAGTTAGTTCATCTCAACAACGTTCAATTAAAACTCTGTCCTTACTTTCTAAAGATCATTTAACGATAAATGAAAATACGTTCTCTTTAATATACGTACTCTAAGAAATCGCATCAGATCAGTGCCTCAGAGCAATCGTATGCGTTTGTACAACGAGTAGTTTTTATGTATTGTTCATGAGATAATTACCAATACAAAACACACTGAGAAAAATTTTACTTGTATTCACGTTGCTCCTATAATAGTAATAATGTCCTTCAGATCAAATATCAGTCACCTGCGCAGGACAGGGTTATAGCGCGTCCAAGTGTACATGTAAGCTCAGGTGTATTCTCTATTCCTATACTCTCATAGTTCGATAAGACAAAAATTCGATACGACCGAAAAAGATCGGGCTCAGGAACATGAGCTTTACGTGCTTTTCATGGCACAGGGTTGCAACACCGCTAACATCCTAACAATGGACTATTTCCGTAAGCAAATTCTGTGTATTGTATACCGATCCAAAGACCCAGGATCCAAATCCGAGACCTCAAGACCATCATCGTATTTACGACCACTAGACTAAAGAGGAAATTAAAAGATATAATACTAACGTAATTTATAATGGGCAAAGCTCACTGTTTCGCTCCTTTTCGTGGTCATCGAAATCGGCTCATGCCACTGCTTTTGTTTGGCTGCCACGGCGCCCATAGTTTTCTTCAAGAACACGGGTTTATACGCCGGGACATATTTTTTAAAGTTATTATAAGCCAGTGCTTGGCTTAAGATTATTATCCCACCAGGTAATAAGTTTTTCTGAAACCTCGATGAATTGTGTACGTGTTAAAGTTATTAACGCTAATGGGTCGACTTGACCAGGAATGGACCGCGCTCTCACAGAATACCAGCGTAAAATTGCAGCTTATTTATTCTGTATTTCGTATGGTGAGTGTAGAGAACCAGAAACTCCACAACAAGGATACACTGAGTGAAAAAGTATCTGCAGTTTGATTCTTGATTGAGGATATATGTAGACGTATATTTGCCACAGCATCCACTTACTATCTATACCCTTTGTGCTAGTTTGTTACTATTCTTCTTTAAGAAAAGTCCCAGAAATTAAATTCCACAGTTTCTTTACCACAAGAAAAAATAATCATTAATCTGTTTATTCACTAAAGCATATCAAAAGTCCAAACATACCAGTCTTCCCCCATAGAATATATCATAAAGTGGATATTCACCATAATTGCCGCGCTTGACACCCTGGTTGATCACCACATTGTTTATCATCCTAAGTTGTTATTAAAAAAATACTACTGACCATCTCCTTTTTCTTTTCCCACTGATACCTATGATTTATATCTAACTTTATCTGATTTATACGTGGTAGAGCCATGCTGCAGTTATATCAGTAGTATAGTTGTAGCACGAATGGGTGGGCTCAACCGGGGCAGGGCTACGCTCTCACAGAATACCAGCGTAAAATAATAGCTTGATACTGCTGTTTCCTATGTTGAGTGAAGAGAACCAGACACACATCTGCATTTTGATTCGTAATGGAGGATAGATGTAGATGTCTATGGGAATTGCGAACCGAAATAAAATAAAATTCGGGATCCTTGGTCAACAAAAACAAAAACATACATGTTTACAATACATATACCTTTAAAGCACGTTATATTTTATTAACCTATCAATGTCACAGAAGCGACGTACCGTGTTGGAGGAAGAAATATGCGAAAGACGTGACGACCTTATTTATCAGTAGCGGGGTTACTTTCCAGCAAACACACATTTGTCTATTATATATTATTATTTACTCTTTAAATAATTCTGTAATTTGTGAATAAATCAATAAATTAATAAATAAATATTTGTAACTACACTAACCTACCTATGTAACTAGTACACTTAGTATAGTACCTATATAACTGAATTGTAGTCAGTGACGATCGGGCCGGCACTGTTGTTACACGCGAATAAAATGTAATTAAACGCTATCTCTTACAAGGACTTATTTCATTTCTCAACACACTACACAGACATTAGTTAAAGTGGTGACCCCGACGTCATCCAGTGCTGTGCTTTCCTATGCCTGTGTAGTTATAACATCAAAAATGACGTCCAGGGAAGAGAAACCGGAAGCGGAGATATCTCAAATAACGGTTTCGTCGAGAATCCCGGAATTTTGGGAAGATCAGCCGCGCACGTGGTTCATACAGGCCGAATCCGTACTATACAACCAGAAGCTCTCGGATGCTGCTAAATACCATCTGGTTATTGCAAAGCTGGGGAAGAATGTCGTACAGCAAGTCACGGATATCCTAGTGAATCCTCCAGCTGAGGGAAAGTACGACCTGCTGAAGTTAACGTTGCTCACTATCTTCGAGGAGTTCGAAACGCGCCAAATCACTAAACTCATTGGCGAGATGGACCTCGGAGACCAGCGCCCATCCCAGCTGCTGCGTAAAATGAAGGACCTGGCCAGGGATCGATTTAAGGATGAAACTCTGAGCGTTTTATGGCAAAACCACCTACCAGCCGCAGTTCGTGCCGTACTGGTGGTTACCGGTACCAAAGACCTCAAAACGCTAGCTTCTGTAGCAGACCAGGTTATGGAAACAATGCGACCCATCAGCGTGGCAGGGGTAGAAGCGACTTCGTCAGATAACGCTTCCATCATTGCTGAAATCGCGAAGATTAACAAGCGACTGGATAAAATGGCCATGAGCAAATCGCGGTCCCAATCACGCGGACGTGACAGGATCCGAGCCCATTCGCAGACTCAAGGTCGCCGCAGCCGTACTCCTGGACGCGCTGCTGCTCGGGACAAATGGCTGTGTTTCTACCATTATCGCTTCAAGGCTAGGGCGCAGAAATGTGTTCAGCCGTGCGCTTGGAAACCGGAAGAAACGGTAAACTAGATGCCATGCAGCTGGAGAAGGCGAGTAGTTGCATAGGCATCTCTAATCATCGCCTCAGCATAAGAGATAAGTCCAGCAACCTTATTTTCCTAATTGATACCGGTGCCAATATATCTGTTTTACCGCGAAATAAAGTGAATGTTAAATCGTGTGGTAATGGATGTTCTGAATATATTTTATATGCAGCAAATGGCAGCAAAATAAACACTTACGGTGTTAAAACTTTAAGTTTAGATTTAGGGTTGCGCAGAGTGTATCAGTGGACATTTGTTATCGCGGACGTGCGTCAGCCAATTTTAGGTGCAGATTTTTTAGCGCATTATAAGTTGTTGGTCGACGTAGCGTTTCGCAAACTAATTGATGAGGTAACAAATTTAAAGGTTTTAGCTCCTATTGTTTGCTGTCAAGAACAGTCAGTCCAGACCATAGATAAGTGTCATCCTTTTTATGATTTGTTAGCACAATATCCTGATATCACCAAGCCGGTTTCATTTAAAGAACCACCCAGACATTCGGTATACCACCATATAGAGACTAATGGCCCACCGGTGCACGCTAAAGTAAGACCGTTACCGCCGCATCGATACTTAAAGGTTAAGGAAGAGTTAAGGCTTATGCAACAGTTGGGGATTTGCAGGCCGTCGAAAAGTGCGTGGGCAAGCCCTCTACACCTTGTGCCTAAAAAAAACGGCCAAATACGACCACGTGGCGACTATAGGGCTCTTAACGCGATAACCAAGCCCGATAGGTACCCTATACCGCGATTGCATGATTTTAGATATTTATTGGAAGGTAAAAAATTATTCTCACGAATTGATATTAATCGCGCGTATCATGTTATAATTGTCAATCCTAAAGATGTAGAGAAGACCGCCATTATAACACCTTTTGGTCTATTCGAATTCCCACGCATGACATTCGGTTTGCGCAATGGAGCACAAACTTTTCAGCGGTTTATGAATCACACTGTTTTTGATGGCCTAAATTTCCTTTATACTTATATCGACGACGTTATAATTGCAAGCACGGATATGACGTCACATAGAGAGCATCTTAAGATCGTGTTCGAGCGACTAAATAAATGCGGTTTGACTATCAACCTGAATAAATGCTTATTTGGAAAGTCTAAAATAGATTTTTTGGGTTTCGAGGTATCCGCGGAAGGGATTCGTCCTCTTAAAGATAGAGTTGACGCTATTTGTGCTTTTCCGAAACCAGTAACGAAGAACTCAGGTGATTTTTGGGTATGGTCAACTTTTATCGTTTACATTTGCCCAATGCTGTAGAATATCAAATGGAGTTAAATAAGTTTTTAAAAAACTCTAAGAAAAAAGACAAAACTAAAATTAAATGGGATGATAAGTCAAATGAAGCACTTATTCAATGTAAAACTAAGTTGCAAAAGGCCGCAAGCTTATCTTATCCGAAACCCGACACCCCGCTCGCACTTATGACGGACGCATCGGATTCAAGCGTGGGAGCGGTATTGCAACAGCAAGTAGGTAATGCATGGTCACCGCTAGGGTATTTTTCAAGAAAATTATCGCCTACTCAACAAAAATACAGCACTTACGATAAAGAACTTGTAGCTATTTATCTTACAGTGAAATATTTTAGAAATATGGTTGAAGGTCAAGATTTAGTAATTTTTACGGACTATAAACCCTTAATTTTTGCGATTTCAAAAATAAATAGTAAAGATGAGTTGCCTAGGCGCGTGAGACAACTACTTTTTATTAGCGAGTTCACTACGAACATTAAACACATTGAAGGTGATAAGAATGTAGTAGCGGACGCGTTATCAAGGATAGAGACCGTAACTTGTTCGACCGTATTAGATTATGCAGCAGTCAGCAGTGCACAAAATAACGACGAGCAGCTAGTTAGTCTACGCAATTCTAATAAGTGGAATTTTAAACAGATATGTATTCCTGGCAGCGACTTACTCGTTTGGTGTGAAATGTCTACCAATCGGGTGAAGCCATATTTACCGGAACAATTTAGACGCTTAGCTTTCGACTCTGTTCATAGTCTTAGCCACCCCGGAATCCGTACCTCGCGTAAGCTAATGAGAGACAGATTTTTCTGGGTTAATATGAACAAGGACGTAGGTAAATGGGCCAAGTCATGCGTTGCATGTCAACGTGCTAAAGTTTATAGGCATAATACATCGGAACTAGTGAGCTTTCCTTTGGCTGAAAGATTTTCCCACATTCATGTCGATATAGTTGGCCCACTTAGTATTTCCTTACAAGACTATAGGTATCTGGTCACAATAATAGATCGACAGACCGGTTGGCCAGAGGCATTTCCAGTAAGAGATATATCTGCGGAAACGGTTTCTAAGGTAATTTTCGAGGGGTGGATTTCGCGTTTTTTTTCAGCTTCCCCGTTCAGCTTACCAGCGACCAAGGCAGACAATTTGAAAGCAATGTTTTTCAAAATTTAATGAAATATTTAGGTGTTTATAAAACCAGGACTACCCCATACCACCCACAGAGCAATGGGCTGGTTGAGAGGTGGCATAGATCCCTTAAGGCCGCGCTTATGGCCAGGTTGGATTCTAAGACTTGGGTTGAGGAACTGCCTATAGTTTTGTTAGGCCTGCGAGTAGCTCCGCGTTCAGACACAGGCGTTTGTGCCGCCGAATTAACATACGGTCAGTCTCTAAGGCTGCCCGGAGATTTTTTTGGTGATAAATGTAATTCAAAAATTTTAAATCACAGCGAATATGTCGAACGTTTACGAAAAATGATAAGCGAGCTGAAACCTAAGCCTACGGCACATAAGGACTCTCGTACAGTATTTGTTCATAGCGATTTAAATAGCTGCACGCACGTTTTTGTTAGGAGTGACCTCATACGAAAATCATTACAACCTCCATACGAGGGGCCTTTCAAAATTTTGGAACGAAAAGGAAAAGTTTTCCTAATACAAATGCCCGGTAGAGGTGTATTTATATCCGTAGATAGGCTTAAACCTGCTTATATTAGTGATAGCCAAAATATAAAAAACGTAGATAATAGTAGTGATAAGGAAATTTCTTTAAGAGATGGTAATATTAACATAAGCGGAGCGGATACAAGTGATCGCCCACTCAGCTACACCACGCGTAGCGGCCGTATTTCAAAGAAGCCCGTACGTTTCAATTTATAATTTACATAAGCTACTTAATAAATATTATTTAGCGTTATTAGAAAAAATATTTCTTGTCAGCGCTGACTTTCGTGTAGTACATACGTACATTCTCCTAATAAACAAACTATTATTTTAATATTAAATAATGGGTAACACGGTGAACAAGGATGAGGTAGTTATCGCACAGTCTGAAGCAGCAATGAAAGAGACAATAGTGCGATCGTATATTGGTTGGGCTGTTGCGATTTTGGTGATAACCGTTATGATCCTGTATTTTTTCTGCCGTTACGAGACGGCTCAGGTTAAGAAGTGGGTGTGGAAGCAGGTGGGGTTCGTGCAGGAACAAGCCTTGCAAATGACTCAAGCTACAAGAGCCAGCTTCCGAAGAGCT